>JAEAOA010000553.1:117500-632076 GCA_016746295.1 Potamilus streckersoni | reverse complement strand
TGATGATATTAAAAAAAATTCATTATCATGGTGATAGAGACTAAACTTTACTTTACCGCTCACATGACGACGGGACTCAAACAAAACTTTCATTTCTAGTTTGTTTAGAGGATATTTTTTGTCGATAAAATATACTTTTGACCGATCAAGATCAATTGTAAGTTTAGTATATTTTTGTTGACTAATCGGATCATGAAAGTTTTTTAATTCCACTAACATCTTTTGATACAATTGTTCGATATAATTGAAATACACACTGTTATCAGATCTGATGAGCGAAAGTTTTAACTTGTCATGTGTTCCATTAAAACATATACCTGATGTTTCATTATTAAATTCAACTGTCAATTGTTTACCGTCCATCATTAGATATTTAATGTTACTATTATAGCTATTTGTTATTGTCAAATTTTCAAACATTATTTTATAAGTTTAGATAAAATTTTAGTTTGCAAAGATAATGTCGAGGATAGATCTATCACGAATACCCAAACAAATTGATTTTGAAAAACACTATCCGATTTATTACTTTTCATTGGAACATCTTGACATGATGAGACAATCTGTTGTTGATATATACTTCCAAGCTCGGGTACAACGCCCTGCTGGTATAGCCGATTATAGAGCAGTTGCTGTCATTCTCAGTGATAAATCAATGTTGTTAGAAGGAGTTGGCGGACGAATGAGACTTATTGATGCACCAGTGGAAAACATGTAGTTAGGATTTTCACAATAAGATCAATTGAAAGTGTAAATTACATTTTAGAATAGAATGACATATAGTATTGTTAATGTCCAGTTGACTGATGGTCAGGTCAAGAAATTGAAATCAAAGTCGGCTAAAGAATGTGGAACTACAATAACGTTGAAACCCACTCAAATGTCCGGTGGTGCACATAAATTATCACTGACAGATCGTCAAATAAAACATTTCAATGATGCGCTAAAGAACAAACGAGGAGTTCAAATTGATTTTTCGAAAGCAGCTATCGCCAGTATGATAAAATCGGGTGGAATATTCCCGCTGTTAGCTGCTATTCCAGCATTGATTGCAGCGGCTGCCCCAGCGGTTGCGAAGGCGGCAGCGTTAGGAGCCGTTGGTACTGCTGCAGGAATGGCCCTGAAAAAAGCTACTGGGAGAGGCTATAAAAAAAAGGAAAGGGTCTAAGACTACCAGGAACTCCACACAATTGGTACAAGGGCACGGGCCTAAGAATACCAGGAACGGCTTATTAGTGGAAAAACCCCTAGGATTTTCACCAATGTCCAATTTTGATTTAATTGATGCTGTAAAATCATTATCAATAAAAAACTTTAGAGGAGTTTTCATGAGAGATCAATTACCGTCAAAACCAATGAAAAATGAAACGGGTATTATCAATCTTGATAACAGCAGCGGAAAAGGAACTCATTGGGTCGCATATGCAATTGATCCACGCGGAATTGTCTATTTTGATTCATATGGATTAGCTCCACCAAAAGAATTCATGCGATATGTATCCACAATAACAAAGTCATCTCCAATTTTTTATTCCACGCTACCAACACAACAGTTAAATGATCCACCGATATGCGGTCGTGAAGTATTAAATGTCCTTGCAGAGATATCTAAATTTCCAAGAAAACCACCACAAGTTGTTGTTAATGAATATACTAGCAGGCAATGGCAAAAACGATAGCGTTATGATTTAGAAAAACGTAGCGTTTTCGTATAATGATTGATATTTGGGGACGACCTTTATCAGAATCAAAAAAAACAGAAACCGATAGCAAATTCGCTGTCGAAAGTGTAAAAAAAATAATCGAAGATGAAATCGCCGAGACATTAAATTTGTCAAGTGTAGATCCTGGGGAAATAGTTGTATTTCAAGATCGCCAGGGCAAATTGAAATCTAGTAATGTTTCATTGGATGATGTCTTAATACGAAGACGTGACGTCGTTGAAGATACAATAGTGTTATATTCAAATGATGGAAAACTCAAACCAGGTGTATTTGTTTCTACAATCACAGATGCATTAAAAAATTTAAATGAAGAACTTGAAAAACATATAACAACATATACTTCCCTTCGTAGAAATATTATCAATAAATTCTTTGGAACACCAGCGGTAACCTCTCCATCTCTCGCTGAAATTAAATCCAATTTTGATGAAATTAAATCCAGTATTAAAAATATTAATGATGCTGGATTTAGTATTATTAGAGATAGCATTAATAGTATTAAAAAATCTATCGAGGATATTACAAAATTTAAAACAGACAATCTTCCGCTACTTGAAAGAATAAAGATTCCTCATGAGAGAAATATCATAAATATGATATACACAGTTCTCTCTGGATCATTAGATTGGGAACCTAAAAAGAATACAGTAACCCTCACTGTGTCAAACAAGGGTATTTATCGATTAACAATAGTGTCACTGAATCAGTTTAATATATCATCATCGACTTCATATGGATACAACAACGTGATTTCAACGACTATTGACGTGGGTGAATACAAACGGTTTACAATAACAAGCACTGATCCTAATTTAAATAAGACATCATTTGTATGGTACATGGAGTTTGTAGCTGATCTAAATTAGAATTTTAAACAATTAAAAACCACTTGAGGTTTTAAAATAATATGATTCCATCATCGCAATATCGCTATGATACCGTCAAAGACTTCTTAACAAAACTCAAAACACTCATTGATGAATATGAAATAAAAATTAAAAAGTATCGCAGGAGAATTACCGTAATTGATGTTACAGTATACTCGGTATCTGGTATAATGGCCGGTGCTGGTATTATACTATCTTCAGTAACAATGGTAGCTCCGATTGCTGTCCCAATTGCTATTTCCGCGGTGACAACATTTGCTGGACTTGCAAATGCTATTACTAAAAAAATATCATCGTGTTCTCAAGAAAAACTTAACGACTATATAGTAAAACATCAAGCAGTATCTAACGGTTACTCACAATTATCCTCGTTGATGTCATCATCGATTGATGATACGATAATTACCGAAGACGAATTCTCCGCGATGATACGTATTTATGATACTACGATTAAAAACGCTAGCGTTTTTTCATCTATTGCAAAATTAGACATTGTAAATAATAATAATAATGTCGCAAGAGATTCAACTACTTCAGCGGATAGCAGAAAATACCACTCCGCGGAAAACAAGTATGATATCAATATCGTCAACAAACCCTAAATTCAGTGTGAATTTTCCCTCGCCTGTTTCAGTAAAGGAAATCGCGTTGGCAAAATTACGAGTGTATCATAGTTGGCCTAATATCAGATCGGTTCCATTTGGCGGTCAGAGACCTAATAATTCTCTGGTGTTTGCATATAGGAATAAAAAAGATGATGACACTCCAGATTGGAACGTTGTTTCAATACCAACTGGGTCCTATCAAATTGAGCAAATTAATAATGAATTACAACGTAGAATAAAATCCATTACTAGAAGGGAATCAAAAATTGCGATAACAGTTCATGAACCAACACTATCATCTACAATTGAAATAGGCTCTCCTGGGTACGTTGTAGATATTTATAACAGTTCAATAAGAACAGTATTAGGATGGCCCGAAGATCCACCTAGAAGTGCTGGTAATTCCACGCCCGAGCCTGTAAAATCTGATTACGTCACTGATGAAATAGGACCTGAAAATCCATCAAAAGGATATAAAAAATTCGAGGATATAAACTTCACAAAAAGATATCGACGTAAGAATCAATATGGTGAAGATGTGTGGAGAATTCCATTTTTTAATGATTATATCCCACAGGAAGGTGAAATTCTGGAAATACATGAAACAAGTCCAACATTTGTAGATATTAAAGATCACATCCTTGATAGAATGAATAATGATTTTTTGTCGTTATTACCCTCGTTAAGATCTGGCTTTCTTACACAAGCTGAGTTTACTAGTGTAGTCGCCGCGGGTAATAAAATCATCGATGACATGGAAATATTTAATTCGAGGATTACTAATCTCTTCACTGATGAAAATAGCCCGATTTCAAAAACTAGCTCAGCTCAAGATTATAAAAAAAATATAAATGAAAATCCAAATTATAAATTACCAGGATATAATGTTCCCGAGTTAAAGAAAAAACTCAGAACTGCCATCGACGAAGGATTTAATAAAATCTATCAATCATGGAAAGATAGCCAGCCGAAGCCTATTATCCTCACTCATAATAATTCTCCCGACGGCGACGGTAGACATATCGCACCGAACAATGTGGATATTTCATCGGTGATCGCACTTAATTTAACGTGTGATGTAATCGAAGGAAGTTATCAAATTAATATGGAACAATCAAATCAAGCCCGACAGGGTTACATTCTTTATTCATTTGCACCAACATCACCCCCCGGATTTTTAATTGTTGAGAATCCGACTAATCCAGTCTATATGCAATGTCAAAATGATTCACTAACCAGAATTAATTTTACACTCACCGATCAGTCAAATAATTTAATTGATCTACGTGGTGAAGTATTATCGATTAGTCTGTTTGTGAAAAGCTAACAAATATCGGTTAAATAATTTGTATTAATCAGCAGCAGAGAGGGTGAAATGACAACATATTTGCGACCGTAGATGGCAGCAATTTGAGTGTGGTTATGACAATGTATTTGCGACAAAATCGCTAAGATGGGGTCTTTATTTTTTTTTTGGTTGAAATATGAGATTTCGTAGGAAGGTTCCATTGGCATTCTGAGGCTTTAATCGATTTTGTCGCAAAAATTTGTAGACGTAGATGGCAGCAATTTGGCATTCTGAGGCTTTAATCGATTTTGTCGCAAATATATTGTTGTAGGGTTCACCCTCTCTGCTGCTTCTATCATCATGACAATACCCAAGGGCAAATGTATCTACCCCATTTTCACAATAGCGTTTATCATCAAAATTACTCAATCCACGTTTGATAATGACATCTGTTTCAAGCTTATGATGATTTGTCCGTATAGCCATTGATCTTATAAAACTAACACCACCACGAGCGCCGAGCGCATACTTGTAGTCATCAAATTTCATAAACTTTTTAACAAAATCGCGAGGCAGACCTTTTGCTTTTTTTGTTATTTTATTATTGTCTAACAATACGGCATACATTTTGCTGCGTAATCCGATAAAGTATTTGATAGCGCTCGAGTTCATTTCATCTTTGAACTTACCAATAACCTTTTTGTTTGTGTCGTCATGAAATTTACTGTCACGTGGGTAATCAGAAAGATCAAATAGATATCTATTATCATGTATATCCTGATAGACGTCCTCACATTCGATTTCATATACGAGCGAATCAGTATCAGTAAATAATAATCTACTGGCCGGCCATTGATTTTTAACAAAATTATAATGAAAATCATACATCAACCACTTCGATAAATCTAACACAGCAGCTCCAACATAGATCGGCTTGTTAAGTTTTAGATTTGTCTTTCGTCGCTGTACTGCGACAAGATTCTCATTAAAAATTTTCATGCTCACAAAATCATCGTCTGACACAAGTTTGTTTCTGCGATTGACATCATTGACTAGTTCGATATTTACGCGTTTCCTAATATTTTCCATCGTCTTACCAAAAACGTAATTGTTCATCAGTTTGAAAAAGTTTTTCTCAAAATCAGTTTTAGCTACAGCTCTTCTTGAAGTGTTTGAATTAATGTAACCTCTCATCCACGGCGACTGATTAAATTTTAGTACACGATGAACTTTTCTCAACACAAGACCAGCATCGACTGCTTCTTTTAAAACTTTATAATGCAAAACATAATTACGTTTATTAAGCAAATTTGGTACTAGTTTTTTGACTATAGAATTTTGTCTTGGTGATGCTGACCCCTGTTGTTCTTCAGATAACAAACTATAATCTATTATCATTGATTCTGCGCAGAAAGGGTAATCGTTATGTAATCTGTGTAGTGAAATAGGATAATCGAGATCAACTTCAACGAAATAGGAAACATCGTCGGGTATCTTTTTTTCTGTCTCCGATAGAAATTGATCCGCCGTGATCCAATGAAATCCACCAAAAGGCATTGGTTCTGCCATTGAATACCCGTACAAGTTATTACAATCTAGATATATGATATACTTCGAAGGAAGGTCAGGATTATACTCTTTCAAATATTTGTTGTTTGCTTCAGCATACTTCTTTGTTATCACACTAATACCGCCTCGGATACCTTTCTCAATAAAATTGAACATATCAACATCAGTCAGTAATTCCAACCTTACCTTACTAAACTTTAATAGAGCATCCCATGACAGTCCGGGGGCAGAATAATACCAGCAAGGATCTAGTCCATAATTATTATAACTCACTTCTCGAAAACTTTCAAAAACATCTGCTAGTAATAACACGTCAGTTTTCAAGTACAAATCATGATAATCACCAAACACCTTGCAATCAAATCTATTCCAGATATCTTGTGCGTATTTGTAATCGTCATCGGTGATATTTTCATTTTTGAGTTGCGAGTAAAATTTATCTTTATCAGGTAAAGATGTTTCATCAAATTTACTCCAATCGTCGAGATACTCGTATGGAAATACTCCTTTTTTGGTCAGTAAATTAAATTTGTCTCCAAAACAGTCTTGTAGGTTATCAAACTTACTACCGGCGCAAACAGCGCTGTTTACTAGCTCATCTAACGATGCTGCCATAAACTGCAGGCTGTCAATAAAACGCAATTTACCTAGCGTAACTGACATGTACTTTTCAAAATTATTTGGGATGCATTTGATGACGCTATCGAGTTTTAGACGAGATTTTATATCAGGATCACCAAAAGCTTCTACTATAATATGGCTGTCATATCCTCGAAAGTTGTGAAGAATAACTGGAATAAAATCTGGAGCATGAAATTTTAAATTACAATGATCATGAGCTGCTCCACGATACTGTCCGGTCAAATGACAATGGTCATGTACTTTCTTGTCAGCCCTGACGTTGTCGTCAAAAGCTTTTTCACAAATATGACAAATTTTCGCTTGCTCGTGATCGGATTTTTGTTGTGGTGTTAGTTTAATCATTGGAGTTACTCTTTTCAAACAATCAAATATGTTATCAACTTCGTTAATCAACTGCTTGAGAAGCCAGACAGCTGGATTTTTACCTCGATATAATTTGATTGGTTTAGATAATCTCGAATCAGCATAACAAACTATCTTGTAAGCTACTCCACACGGAACATGATTTTGAACTTTTCTTGTACTCGATTGGTTAGGATCATTTTCTACACCAAGTACAGGTTGAAGTAGGCATTCGAAATCGGCGTACACAACGAAAGGAATTTTTAATTTGTGATTATAATTGACAAAATACAATAAACTATCTTTTTTAGATGGCATCGTTATTCGTTGTACGTCACTACAGTACTGCAAATGCTTTTGTAATGTTTCATTGTCTATACAACCGTGCAAGCAGCGATAACAAAAGAACTTTTTCTTGTTATTTTTATTGTACTGCTTACCAACTAGTCCATTGAAGTTTTTGATCTAAACGTAATGATTTTTATAAAACAGTAAGTTTATAGTCGATTGTGAAGCTTTTTCTGAAATATATCTGGGATAGACGTTTTCTTTTTCATCTAGTCCGAAATCGTTAATCGAAACATTATTTTGTTTTTCAAACTTTGGTATTTGATTTTCTGCCACTGGAAAGTAGATATCCTTAAAATTTCATTTTGATACGTGACTAATATACTTCTCAACACGACCAGCGTCTTTTTCTACTGGAAATAGCGCAGAAATAACAGCCCATTGAAAACATTTGTCATCAACGTTTTTCACGTTGATGCAGCATTTTTTATTTTTTATTTTTGGTGGCAGGTCGATATACCCAGCGCTATTAGGGCCGCTGCCGCGTAATGCGTCATATTTCATTGTGTGAAACAAAATTTCTTTGATTATTTCAAACTTCCAACCTGAACCAGATTCCGTAAATTCTTCTATTTTTTTCCAAATTTCTTGGTGTATTTCATTAGATAGTGACAAAAGATCAGTCCCAAGCAAAACACGTCTAGATTTTGCGTTGATGTAAGGGTCTGCAATTTCCTTGTTAGTAGATTCTTCCGTCACAAGTAGTTTTGAAAATATAACACGATATTGCACTAACAATCTTAAACCCTTGTGTTTTTCAAGCTCACGTTTTACAGTCGTCTGTAGCAGATGAAAGAGATTTGTTTCAGAAAAATTTACTAAAACGTTTTGATTATCAAACTGATAACTATTGTCAAAACCTGTAAAAGCAGTCGCTATTTTAACAGGTTCTCCAATAAGTCTCTTCTTGGCTATATCACGCAATTTCAACATCGATATACTATAGTCTAATATCTAATTGATAATTTACCGCACACTGCGCATGCGCTAGAAAAACAATTAGAGATAAAAAATATCACCTATAATATAATGACAGTATATCTGACAAGCGCACGTGAGCAAGAGGTATATCATGTTTATCCGAAGTACAATCTGTACGCTGGAAATGCACTTGGTTCGGTTATTAATATCATTACTGGAATATCTGTTGGTAAAGCAACGCCAGCGGGTTATACGATTAGTGTAAAGGGAGATAATACTGAAAGAATTACGATGTTTAGAAAAGATTTTATTTACACGTTATTTAGCGATGACATTCCAGAGGGGAAACGAGTATATCATTATAACGGTAAAGTCACTGATGATAATATTGAAAATTTATCCTTACAAGACGAGTTTCAGCCGCATCCGGTCTTTGATTTATACGAGGCTAACGATCGCGGTATTATTAGAAACAGAAAAACTAAAAAAGTTCTTAATAATATGAGCAATATGGGATATATCAGTGTGACTGTTAGAGGAACATCGACAGATCGAGTTTGTTATACTGGTCATAGGTTTGTTTACGAGGTGTTCAACGGATCTATACCCAATGGTCTGGTTATTAATCATATCAATAATGTAAAAACAGACAATCGATTGGAAAATCTGGAGCTAGTGACCCAACAGGAAAATGTGAGTAAAAGACAAAATAGTAATGGTATTAATTTTAGATGCCCCATAAAACCTGTTATTTCGTTAAACCTTGAAACGGATGAGGAGATCAAATTCAAATCAATTACAGCTGCGGCGAAATATTATAATATAAATCCCAGAGCAGTAAAATTTGTAGCTGATGGAGCAACAAAATCAGCTTTTTCAAACAAATATGATGCTAGTATTATTTTTAGATATGATGATTAATAATATTTTGTAATTCGGTTTTAGTCAAACAATGATGAGCAAATGCTATAATATCATCGCAATCAAATTTTAGCGTCGTTACTGCACTTTCATTAATTTTATTTTTTTCTGCTTCTGTTAGTAATATTTTATGAGAATCACCTTGCATTACAATAACGTCAACGGAATATGAACTATAACCTGACAAGCATTTTCTTACCGCTTCGGTCAGTTCGTGGTAGTTTATTATATTAACTTTTTGGTGATATTTTACTTTGTCAGTCATCTTATAACAACAAATTAGATAAAAAGTATATTATAATATGGATATGATGAAACGACTCGTTCAACTATACGAAGAAGATACTAGTGATATCAGCGATAAGGTCTCCACAATCTCTAATGATATGATAGACAAATCTGTTGGTTATAACGAAGATGATATTTTATATAACAACGAGTCTGATGATGGTGAAATAGTCACGTCGTTACTGAGAGATCTAATTACCGCAGACCAACCACTGGAAAATATAATGTCAAGTATCACATTGCTAAAAAAATTATAAAATTTAATTTTACCGTTACCGAACAGCAGGTATTTTTACAGTTAATCAGACCTTTTTTAAACATTAAAATTCCAGACCGACAGAAAAATATAAAATTTGATTTCATCTTTGTCAAGATTTTTAATCTTATGACGATCTCTGACGATCGCAGACAATATCTAATATCATTATGTAAACCAGTAAAATGCAAATCTATCAAACGAAAGTATGAGGAAATTTATAATAGCATTATTTCGCAGTCGATAAAATCGACCGGGTTGGAATCCAGCTGTTAAATTTATCACTATACCCACGCTATTTGACTAAACTTTTATCTCCTTTTTTCCTAATCACTTTTTCGATAACGAAAACATCTTGTTCAGTTTTTTGTAGTTCTTGTTCGTAAAAACTACCTACTATAGGTTCCCCTGCCAGATCTTTTAACGCGTACGTTACAGGTACTGTTAAGAGTACTTTATCAACAACAAATACTTCTTCGCTCCAGTTTGGAGTAAATCCTTTTTCAAATATCTTTTTAGTCAAAGAGATTCTAACTTTATCACCGACCTTAAATTTATGTCTGCGGTACATGTTTTCGTTTGCTAATATTGGATTTTTGATAGCGTCATTGGGTGACATTTTGATGGTTCGATGTTTCGTGTTATTATATTCGCCTACGATTTGAGAAAGGTCATCGATGTACCTGTTGGTGTTTTTAGCTGTCATATGTTTGTGTAATTTTTCGTTTAGCGTGCGATTAAATCTCTCGACAACAACGCTTTTGCCTTCGTTTCCTGTAACGTATTTTTTATATTATTTTGTTCTAGAAACTGTTCAAACTTTTTGTTAAAAAACTCGGCTCCATGATCAGTCCAGATTTTGTTTGGTTTTCTTTCAGTACTCGTTATTATCTGTTTTAGCGCATCAGTGATTGACGTTCCTGTTTTATCTGAAACTGGCACACTAAAAGCGTATTTGCTGAAAACATCTATAACGTTAAACAAATACTTCTTTGGAGCGCCATCAGCGCCAACGTTAAACTGAGCCAGATTGGATACATCTACCAAATCTATTGCCCAGATATCATCTACAGCGTTTGCAACAACTTTACGTCTCGGAAACTTTTTTTTTAGGTCTGTGTAGTTCGACTGCAAGATCATCGTATAATTCTTTCCCCCGATCGCGAGGCGATTGACGAGTCTCTCCGAGTCCGAGTTTATATTTTCCTCCTATCATTCCTTGAACAAATCTTCTATCAAAACGTTCTCGTAGATTTGTTGGCTCTATATCATGTAATTCGTCTAACATTACTTTATCACAATCTGCTTTTGAGTTTTCATGATCACGATAACAGATATCATGACGCATTGCTATTGCATCCACTTGATTATAAGGCTCTTGTCCTGGCAATGGATTGTCGTTTTCATCTAGTTGTTGATCTAGCGGATTGTAAGGACCTGTATACCGATGACCAGGCAAAGTCCAACCGCCTTTTGGTTTTGGTAATTTACCAATTAGTTTATGTATATCTATACCTAACCCTATTATTTCTCTGTTGTTACAACGTTGACAGTACGTAATGATTTTATCTTGTTCTATGCAAAGATCTTTGTCACAATCACAATTGCATTTCATTTTATTTTATTTTGTTTCATAAGATTAATCGTCGATCAAGATAACTCTATCAACGCTAGATCCTACTTGTTTTTTCAAAAACATACTTTTCTTTCTACCACAGATTGCACAAATACTTTTTAACATCGTTCTATTATTTTTCGTTTTTTCCGTCATCTCATCCTTGTTCTCTGTTTTAGTTTTGCATTTGAGACAGTATTTTGACATTATTATATCAAGGAGTTTAGATAAAATTGATTGCAATATTATCATTCGCATGAGAAGGAAGCTCATCAAATTGTAAAATAAACTTCAAAAAGTTTTTACTTCCAGAGCTTTTACTCTGGTGCATTTGTCTGACAAACATGATACAATAATAACCACAAGCTGATGTTCCAATCGGCTGTAGTTGATTAGACGAATAATTTATTTTATCAAATTTTTTAAAAATATATTTTTTTATGAGATCGCTTGGAGGAAGTCCGAACGAATCAAAATAATTGTTATCGTGGACAGCAACCCAGTGGGTGCCAGAGCCATCATTGAAGTTTTCAATATTTACAACACAAGAACCGCCTGTTGGTACGTCATCGAGTTCATCCTTGGAAAATACTCCTCGAAATCCAACAACGTCCTTCAATTTTTCAATGATGTCAAAATTGCTCAATAACGTCTGGTCCCTGGTAGAGTTAATCCGCGTCCGATTCCTAGTAAGTTTGGCAGCAGACTTCCCGCTAGTCCCGCCAAAAGTGGAGCGAAAGGAATAATTCCTCCTTGTTTTGTTTGTTTGCGTTTTGTTGTTTTCTTTTTTTTCGATGATTTTGTTTTTTTCGGCGACTTTTTCGTTGGCATTTTATTTTATACTGTTACATAAAATTAACGATAGATTTGTTTGATACCACGACCTTCGACTGCTTTCTTCGTTGCGCCAGAGACTGCTCCTGACGCAGCCGCAAGTCCAAGTGTACCAAGTACTGGTAAAACTTTGCTAGCTATTATTGATAACGCTGGTCCAAAAAATCCACCTTCTTTTGACATTGCAGTTACCTGAGATACAGATAATTTCAGCACAAATGGTTTTCCTTTGTCGAGTTTATTGATTTGTTGTTGCGTTAGCATGACTTTTACTGCAATTTTATTTGAAGTTTCCGGAGAGATCATCAAAGAAACAGAGCTGCGTTTAGCAACAGCTGCTGATAATTTTTCAACTTGACCAGATGTTAGGTATATTTCTCGAGTTGTGTATTTGGTTTTCATAATGTTATATCCAAGTTGTTAGATTAAACTTGTACTGTCATTCTTCCTTTGATTGAATCGATGGTTAGAAATCGATCACTAACCAATAGCGCGTATACGTTATACTGTTCAGCTGGCACATCGCCCAGTGTCCACGTGACCTCAATATCTGCAGTCGATCCCACAACACGCTCCAAATGTTTTGATACGTCAAAATAAAAGATGGGATAGAGAGATCGAAACTCTTCTATTGATATTTGAGATCCACTGTCCGCGTTCTGATATTTTTGCATTGTTTCCATAAGATACATGTACGGCCGAGAGATGTTTCTGGTGGCGTCTACGGCAAAATTACATTCGATTGCACGTTCAGGATACTGTTTGGAATTTACTCTCACAAATATTCGTCTAACGTCTGGGTTATCGAATACGGAGTTGTTCATTTCCTGATCGTTACGACGTGCCTGTCGTTGAAATACGACGAACAAGTGTCGCGGTAGTTGTTCGCTGGGCGTGGTCGTTACACGCCACGTGTAATCAGTCGCGTTGGGAATGGCTGTTTGATAAATCCTGTTCTGTTGGAAGTGTATCTTTTTTGTAAAGGTGGCTAGTAAAGATTCGAGCTCCATCATTTTAGCTAATGAAGGGACAACCCGAGGCATCCACAGTGCTAATCTTGTAATAAAAAACTGTCCCTCAGCCACTCCATCGGCGTGTATTATACAATCGTTTTGATCAGCTCGATCTAATATAAGCGTATGTTTTATTCCTCGAAACACTTTGTTATAATCACGGCAAAATCCAAAGATTGTACTTAACGGAAGCATCATCGTTATTTGGCGAGATTCTGCGGCAAACGCTTTTCGTTTAGCAAATCCTTCGTTAAAATTTAATCGTCGTAGATTTTTAATTGCGTTTCTTATTGCATTCGCTACTATAACACCAGCAGCTGCATCTGCGGTTAATGCTTGAACAGTATATTGTTCAGCTGCATTAGCTCCAGCTGGGTTTAGAATAAGTCTGTTTGCAACATCAGCATCAGCTAGCTCTCCAGTTCTAAACTCACTCGAAACAGCTGTACCTAATGAGGTATCTTTGAACCACATCATATTTGTGGCTATTGATCTGGAATAGTCATCGCTAAACGAAACGATGTTTTGTATTGTACTCGCTATGGGTAAGTGCATCGAAATATCTTCTACGGTTTGATTGGCCAGTTGGTATCGTGCACTCTTAAACAAGCTCCAACCATTATTGACGAGAGCGATTTCTGTTCCAGCTGCAATATTACCACCTGCTGCAGTTAATATTCGGCCACGCACTTCTAACATTGCCTTATGGGGTAGTAGAAACACGTCCTCGTCTCTTGTGTTAAAAGTTCTAACCCCAGTTTTATTCGGTTCGTTCGAGTTCTCATCGAGATACTCGACATACTCTAATTCTGTTACAGCATCGTCAGTATCAATTTCTTCTGCAAGATCGAGATAGTTTTTAGCTGACATTTATTTTATAATCGTTACACAAAATTAAAAGGCAGCAGGGGTCATCGGTTTTGTTTTCTTTACAAGTTTACGTACTATTTCTTCACCACTCGGCGACAATAATTTTTTTGTTGTAGCTATCATAGCTCGTTTTGTTTCTTCTGTTGGCGCAATATCTGATATTACTCGTTTTATTTCTGACGGGGAAGGTCCTTTAATCTTATCAGCAATCTTTTGCCCTACTGCAGTGCCTGCTGAAGATGCCGCCCCTGTAGCGAAAGCTTTACCAGCGTCAAGTGCAATGGGCGCTACTTTACGCGCGATTCCTGGAATATTCTCTGCAATTGTTGTAAATATATTTCCAAAAAATCCACCTACGATTTTTCTTCGATAAACTTTTCTTCGTCTCATTTTATA
Organism: Potamilus streckersoni; assembly: GCA_016746295.1. Classification (NCBI taxonomy): domain Eukaryota; kingdom Metazoa; phylum Mollusca; class Bivalvia; order Unionida; family Unionidae; genus Potamilus; species Potamilus streckersoni. Next base: position 617,557 of record JAEAOA010000553.1, on the reverse strand, counting down.
AAATTATGTACACAAAATCACATTCCTAGGCAGTGCGTAGGTGTAAGTAATACGTGACTATCTCGTTGTTCACGTCTATTTGTCGTCCAGATTGGTCTGTGAGTTGCATTGTAATGCTTGTAATTTGATTCTCAGGTGTTATTGGATAGTAGATAATCTGTCGCAGATTGATTTGCATGAGAGAACCTGGTGGGACTTCTGGTGAGAAACTGTAGATCGTTTGCCCGCGGTTGCCTTTTGACGTATAAGATCCAGATGCGATAGAGCAATTGATGAGTATTGTATTTACTTCTGTGATATCTACTGGTAGTTCTCCATCAAATGTCAAAGATTTATCTTCACCGGTGGTATAGTATAAAACTCTAGTAAAACCTAACATCTTTCCAAAACTTCTTTCTTCAAAGAGGACTTTCATATTTCTTTTCACTGTTATCCTAGCTCGTAAGGTGTTATAATTCGCCGCTAATTCGAAATTATCAGCATTCCCACCAGCTTTTGTTAGAAGCTCTTTTATTGTTCTGTTTAGATCAGTAATGTTATAAGCTCCTTGTGGAATTTGTAGTTTGTATTGTATATCAATAAACTCTTTTTGTGATGTTGGAGATTGTTTAACATTAATAATTAAAATTTCATCATTAATCCCAGTTTTAATATTCGGCATGGCGTTCCAACAAGTACAAGAAATTAATCCAATCTCATACTGTTTTGCAGGATCTAGTTCTATTGGTGGGTTGTAATTTACTGTAAAATTCGCGCTGTTTCCTGTTATTTGTGATGAATCAAGCAATAATGTTGTTTGCATTATACTAATATTTTAGATAAGATCGCGGTGCAAAATTTCGTACTCGGATGATGTTAGTAATACACTCGATCTTAGATGATCAAGTATATCAATAATTTCGTTATCAATCTCTACACTTTCATTACCAGCTTCTTTAGAGGATATCAACAGCATTAGCCGATCGACTATGTCTGCGTTTGATGTAAAAACTTTAACTCCACCTCCAGTTCTTTCTTCCGGTAATCTTTTATCTCGCTTTTTTCATATCTATCAAACAATCTTTTAAAATCCCAACCTTTACTATAACCTCTTGGTTTATTTCGGTATCTTTCTAATGTTTTAAGAAAAACCTCAGCAATAATTCCTTCCCTAATATAATTGAGTAATGTTGGAATATTTCTTTCATCTTTTTCATCTTTAATATCATCATCAGCATTTTCACCAACTTTTTTAATTCTTTCTAATTTTTCTATCAAATTGTCATAGTTTTCTTCTGACCAAGTTCGAATTTTGTCAATATCAATGATATTATTATTTTTCATAAACTCTTCATACTCATCATATTCTATTTTAAACCTAGCTTGTCTTCTGTAAATTTTTATAGTTTCTTCAAAAGGTACCATTTTTATCACACTTTCTTGTAATATTTTTTGTTTCTCAGTTAATTCTTCAGTTTGTTCTGACAATTTTTCCATCATACTTCTTAACTCGTCGGGATTAACAGCCTTTGTTGTTATAGCTTGCTGAAGTGCAAGAGGGTTGTTTATTAATCTATCAAATTCAACCTGTCGTGCAATAGGATCAACAATGTCTCTTACAAGTTCTTCTGCAATTTTTTTATTTTCTTCTTTCGATCTTTCTCCAAGTAAACCAAACAAACCCTTTTCTTTCATTTTTGCTAGTTCTTCTGGAGATGATGTTTGTATTTCTGGCTGCTTGCCAAGCATTGCCTCAGTAACAGGTTTGAAAAATTTGGTTCTTTCTTCTTCTGCTTGAACTTGTCCACGTCGAGCTTCTTCCACCTTTTTCTTAAAAGCCGCACGAGTTTCGAGAAAATTTTTTAGTAATTCGATTTTCTGTTGATGTTTGTCCATTATTTTTATACGCTTTACAAAATTATATCATAGAAACGTCTCAAGGCAACAACGAAACATCTTGGTTGGATCACGCGCTAGCTTGTCAAATAAAAAGAAACTATATCGATCTTTAGTTGCTCGATGATATAATTCCATAAATTTATCTTTTGTAACATCACCACATTGTTCGTTTGCAATATTTCTCACATCCACATTATCTAGTCCGGGAAATAATATGAAACAACCCGTATTTCGCCTAATAAACCTATCAACATTATAAAAACCTTGGGCAAGATAAACAGAATTGCATCTTTTATTACGTGATAGTGAAAAATATGATCTAATCTTGTTCATCTCCTCATTGTTTAGCGGAATATCATCAAAGACGATTATCTTATGCTCTGACGAATCGAGTTCATTCACTGGAACGAGTTCTTCTGGTTGTTTTTTCAAAAATATATCATCACCAATGCCAAGTTCATCACGAAGTTTATCATTATACTCGTTTAATAATTTGTATTTGTCTTGTTGGGGGTTGATGGTGTAAATATACACCTTATCATAGTTAAAGTTATTATTGAGTAAAAGATTTAATAACAAATTTGTTTTACCAGATCTAGTTCGCCCAACAATAAGATAATGACAGTCTGGAAGTTCATTGCTATGTTTATGCTTCACCAATCGCTCGGTGTCAAAGTTTATTATCTTCGCCATCGTATAATTTTATGTTATATTAAACCAACAATTTTGTATAGAACGGTATGTATAATGAGCTACTATACAAAATTTGGAACATTAGCAGTAGATTTATTAACAGAAGGTTACCAGGGTGACTTATCCAAGTATGCGACTCTTGATAAGCTCAAAAATGAAATCAACAATTTGTTAAACGTTGCAAGTGTAGATCCAAATGAAGTTGTAGTTTTCCAGGACAAACAAGGACGATTAAAGACGAGTAATGTACAACTATCAGATGTACTAGTACGAAATCCTACTGCAGTTGCTAATAATATTGTTACTTTTAACAATCAAGGTAAGATAGAAGATTCGGGTAGGTCAGTTAACGATTATGTTAGAAAAGCAGGTGATTTATTTACGGGAAACATTGCTATGAACCAGAACAAGATCACATACCTTGGAAACCCAACTGAGGACAATGACGCTGCTACTAAGAAATATGTTGATGATCAGGAATCAAAGTACGTGTCGATGCATGGCGGTATAATGCGTGCATTTCTCAACATGAACAATAATGGCATCAATAACCTTAGAACACCAGAATCTGATTTTGATGCTGTAACAAAGAAATATGTTGATGATATCAACAATGATATCACCAAGTTCAAAACTGATTTTACTAATCACATCACCACGTTTTTAAATTTTCGCAGAAACATAAACAAAACCAATAACGAATTTTTTGGAAGTCCGCCATCTGTTGATATTACACTCGATAATATTAACACATTTCTCCCAGCATCGCGTCTACAGCTTCCTTTAGTCGCTTTAGCAGGATTATATGCTAAACTCTTTGCCAGGGACTGAGAGGATTGTGATTCCTCGCCAGTTGATACAGTCCGCCATGTTTCCTTTCTTTGGAAGTTTGACGATGATTCCTTATGCGTCATTCTTCGGGTACTCGTGCCGTCGACCAATATGAGTTTAGAATATTTGTCAGTTCGTTGATAAGACACTGTCCACCGTGTTTAAGCATTTCTTTAGACACCATATCCAGGCCAGGCGCTTTGATATTATTTCAGAGCCTTACCGCCATCTCCGTTTCTTCTGTTGAAATTTCTTCTGTCTACACGGCCAGAATGTTTCCTGGGTCGGATGGATCAAAAGTGAAGGTGGTTTCTGGGGTAGGCTGATTTAACATTTCCTTGAAATGCTCAACCCATCAGGCGTGTTTTACTTCTTTGGTTAGACACGGCTTTTCATTTTTGTCATTGATGGGGGCTCCGTGTCCACTTTTTGTTCCTGTGATGTCGTAACAATCCTGTAGAGCTTCTTTGTGTCATTTTACTTAGCCGCTTCCTCTGCTTATTGGCTTTACTGGTCTAGCCGCTTCCTCTGCTTATTGGCTTTACTGGTCTAGCCACTCTCTCTTGTCTCGCCTACAGCTTCTTTTCACTTTCTGTTCTAATTCTTGGTAGGCTTCTGATCCTCCAATCGTTCTTGCTCTGTCCTTGCCTGTTCACGTTTCTGTCGCATTTCCCTTCTTCCGTCGATTATTTCCCAAAACCGATCCTGAATCCATCGCACTTTATATATTCATCGTCTCCTCCCAACACTCGCCTCGGTGCTACCAATTATTGCGTCATTGAATCTTGATCAGCTCCCTTCAACAACCAGATCTACAGCCAGCGGACTAAACCGGTTTTTCAGCTAGATTTGAAACTGTTATGAGGTTGAACAATCTTTAAGCTTTTCCACTGCAAAGGGACGTGGACGCTTTTGCTGAACATGTTGACACTTCAGACCGAGTGGACACATGGTGGCAAGCAGATAGGGGTCAGAGCTAACATCATCTCCTCGTACTCACACGTTCATCAGTGATGATCTCCACCTCTTGCTAATGCAGACATAATCGATCTCGTTGAGTGTACGTCCGTCAGGAGACCGCCAAGTTTTCTTGTGGATATGCTTGTGATCAAAGAAGGTGTTCCTGATTGACAAGCCGTTTGCTGCGCAAAAAAGTGATAAACCGCCATGGACGGTCCCAAGCCCGGATGCGAAAGGAGGAGTGTTGGACGTAGGGTCCAAAACCCTACCCAATTAAAACTCTAGTGCTACGGAAACAAGGAGGATATTTCAACGCGATCAACTTATTCGCAGAGAATAAGTTCACTCTCCTATGACGGTTGTGGAACAAAGCCTCACGGAAGTCCGTCTCCCAATGCGTGGCCTAATACTGAATGCAAAACTACAAACTAGGATTGGAACCTGGAATATAAGGACGCTGTTCCAGTGTGGCAGACTTGAACAGCTCTTTTAGGAATTCGACAATTACTGGATGGACATTTTGGGAGTTAGAAAAGTACGTTGGACGGGCACTGGAACGATAAATAATGAAAGCACGACCATAATCTACTCAGGACAAGAGGCTGAGCATGCGAGAGAAGTGGGCATCGTTATTTCTGAAGTATCAGTGTCAGCTCTCACAAATCGGAAGCCTGTCAATGACCAAATCATCGCAGCCCGATTCCAAACAAATCTCACGAAGAGCACCATGGTGCAAGTATATGTATATGCCCCCATCAAGGAGGTCGAGGATACCGATAAAGATTCTTTTTATGAGCAGCTCCAAGAAACATTGCACGATTCTCCGCGAAACGATCTCGTATTTGTTTGAGGTGACTTTAACGCCAAGATCAGTAACTAATACCGTGGATTTCAGCCTGCAATCCGGCCACAAGGATAGGCTAATACGACAAATGACAATGGCGGCCGGTCGCCGTTGTCATTTGTCGTATTAGCCGATCCGTGTGGCCGGATTACATGCTCAAATCCTCTGCGTTGGTTTCTGATCTTGGCGTTATATATATATATATATATATATATATATATATATATATATATATATATATATATATATATATATATATATATATATATATATATATATATGATGACATATGTTACAATTATTGAATATTATGTCATGATCTTTCAAATCTATACAATTTGTGGATTAATAGCTTTTCATCGGTTAATGGTAATGAGCATTCTGACTATGTGAGGCTGAAGATAAGGCAAGAGGAAAGAAGGAGAAAGAGGTTTACTATTCCAGGTTATGTTATCATTTACTTCCTATGAGTACTTCAGCGGAGGGGAGAAAACGAAAAGCAAAGAATGCAGAAAATGACAATTTTCAGACCAAGCAAAGTATTAAGAACGCAATGAAGACAAATTTCATTACAAATTTAAAGCAAAGATAAAAAAGACAAAATGTATATAGTATGAAAGGAGATAGGCTGTTAAACTCAACCATCAGCTTTTATTGTCTTTGAAATCATTTGGAATTTGTAGAAGAAATTTCATACCCGCACATCCAAATTTCTCCGAACTTGTATAGAGCAAGATAAGCCGCAACAATCCGTTTTTGAGCGAACCGTGCAGCCCGGTAGTTTGTTGGCATGTTCACCAAGTTGATTGAATTTGATGAAGCATTAAAATAATTATTCAAATTCAATTTCTACTTTTACAACTGACATGCGACGAAATAAATTAAGTTATCAAACATTGTGTCTCATAACTTGAATGTAGAGTGAAAACACCTTCAATTAATAAAAGATAATAGTATGAATTACGTACTAGCAAAATCCCGTAAATTAGGTACAATTTGGATAAAGACAGAACATTACAACGGTGTCAGATAGAAATACAAAACAACAAATAAGATCTTAAAATAATTACAAGGTAAGCTTGGCTATATTTCAGTGATATGGGTGTAGGTTTAGGAGCTGCAGGAATAACTGTATGACAGATTATCCTTCTTGCGTTGTTTGGATTTAGTGCAACTCGGAATTATTTGCTAAAGCTTTCAAGAGACGCTTGGTCCCCAACCAAGTAATGGAACAAGACGTGATAGTGACTATGCGATACAAGCTTACCAGTATCAGGTATTTAAAAAAAAAATCATTTTAATATTTCGAGGTAAGTTGTTAGTTTAATTGGACATTGGACAGCTAGCGACAAACTCGTGTATTAACAGAAGGCCAATGTGAAAAAGAAATCTATTTTTCCAATATCATCGATGCAAGAGGCGGTAAACTAAAATCTCGTTAGCTTATTAGTTGCATTTCAAACAATTCAGTTTCCGATTACGGATTGGTATTGTAATACAAGTTTGAAAATACGCATTTGGTTATAACACCACGTTAAGGAATTCTTAGATTTTTGCGATTAATTCTTGGATTATTGTAATTCGGTACAATGGAAATATTCCTTAGTCCGAAATATTTAGCCAGTTACTAGGAAAAAACGTCACGGAGAGAAAGTGTTTGTGAGTTCCATGATGCCATGGTCAATTAATAGTGAATTCAGACCCAAGCCGCATGATTGTCCCTGAATAATATAGTCCCTATTAAAATCTAGTGGTGTACGTTGGTGTTGTGACTGCAGTAGCAGTATTTGCGGTAGGGAACTGGTAAATTACACGATGGAATGAACAAGAAGTTACTCTGCATATACCATTTCTGTCGTAATGGCTGCAAATATGATACAGTTTGTACTGGCGTGATGTGCCTTGAACCATATATTGACTGGCCTAAGGTGGCGTAATTAAAATAGTTCAAGTGTTAGCGGATAGTTGTTGAGTTTCTACGACGTGAACTGCTGATGGTACGGAAAGTTGATGAAGAGAAACTATGGAAATATGTGGTCTTGTATTGATCTGCTTAAAATTTATGCATAGAATGAACACGTCAGACTTTCTAATTTACAACTGAAGTTGTATAGAAGTCTTTGGAAATTTGGGATCAATTCTGACTTCTAGCGGGAATCGAGACAAGACTTGACGCCGCTCGGTCAGTCAAAGACCCTTGGCTTGTAACAGCATAAATAAGAAAAATATATAGTTACAAGAATATTCATATTTTAAATAGGTTACCTGACGAATATGTTCTGCTCTTTACAGAAAGTTGAGGTTTGTCTTTTTTTTCGCCCAAATCGTTTCAGGCTGTTGTAACTGGGGCAATCGTTTACAAAACCTAAATAGGGCTTTCTCCCTTTCTTGGAAAAGGCGGGGTGGGTGGGGCTAATGCACACCTGCGAAGTTAGTGGACGAACAGACGGAGTGAAGTCTTCAAATAGTCCCCACTTATTTCATTTATTCTAACATAGGTTGATTTTTGTTAAAAGGTTAATCGGTGATATAATTTAGCAACTGGAGAGAGAGAGAGAGAGAGAGAGAGAGAGAGAGAGAGAGAGAGAGAGAGAGAGAGAGAGAGAGAGAGAGAGAGAGAGAGAGAGAGAGAGAGAGAGAGAGAGAGAATTTTATTAAAATGAAAATATTACTTTCTGAAATAAAGAAGCAAAGATAAAATTCCAATAAAAATAATAAGGTTTATTTAAAGTTAATAACTAGCTAAATATTTAGCAGTTATAGATGAAGGGTGTCTTGTAGGTAGATAAAGACTAAAGCTTAGGAAGGACATTAGGAAAGTATAAAATAATCTCATAAATGATGTAATTAATGGGCTTAAGCTGAATTTCCTATCAGCTTGTACCCACCCCCCTCGACGATTATATCATTTCGATAGAGTAACTCTTAAGACACACAAGTCTCTTCTCTCGCGACCTACTGTTCAAAGCCTAAATTTCAAAACCATTGTCTTCACTTTGGCACTGAAGACAACCGGTCCTGATGTGATCCTTTTGGAATGGCGATCAAAATTACAAACAGAAAAATAGAATTAAATCAAAGCGTGTTAAAATAACGGATAGGTGACAGGCACCTAGAGATTGACTAATTCATTTAGAACATTATAAGTACGCAAAATTCCAAATAAACAAACAATATTCCAAATTCACAACTCTGGAACATTAGGACAATTGCACAGGTGGCTAACACACTATTGATATAAGGATACCCATAGGCAAAACTGGTTACATTTGACCAATAAACCCCCTAACTGAAGTAAAGTTAGGGGGTTATCTTCTTCGGACTTTGGTGTGGGGGAGTAGCGGGGAGCAGGGGAGTAGCTTGCGGGACTGCCGTTTTAGGAGCGACTGGTGAAGTTCTGAATAAGAAAGGTCTAAATTAAGGGTCAGATAGGGGCCAAGCTCTGAGGCCCCGCGTCCTTCCGAGGGGAAAGTAGGCCAGACCGGGACTACAAGCTCCCCCCCCCCTGGAAGAAACGCAGCCCAGCCCGGGGCTTAGACAAAAGTGTCAGCACTAGACACAGGTGAGCCCGGCCCCGGAAGGGGGGGGGAGGCCACTAGCCCTTTTCAGGGCTTATATTCATAAAACACGAAAGTGTATACATGACTTTAATGCATAACAACATCTAACGCTAAACAATTGCAACTGTACTAAGTTTCAACACACACGGTATTAATGGTGTGGAAAAATGGGAACCAACCTGGAAATCCGTGAACAGTATACAGTATATATGGGTTTGTGTGGCCAGGAGTGGTTAATAATGTAAGTTATGTTTTAGGAAAAAGAATGTTTTGAGCGCTTATCGTAGTTGTCAGTGAAAAAAAAAAAAACCCACTACAGACATCGTTTTATTTATGGAATTTCAGTCCTTTAACAGTCTTGAGTTTGGAATACTCATTAATAAAATTAGCATCCGACTCTTTGGTGCGGAATTGAAAGCTCGTGTTTCAAACGGCACAGGAGTCTGCAGTTTTATCAATTTTATCAATTTCTGACTACATGAAATCACCTTAAATACTAGTCTGGTCCTCTGCTTAGTATGCTCCCTGCGATGCACTTAAATACAGGAGTCTGCATTTTTATATTGTATAATACCGTTAAGGTGATTTCATGTAGTCAGAAATTTCGTCGTGCTTTATTGATAAAACTGCAGACTCCTGTGCAAACGGTAACTGGTCATTCCGTATCCAAGGCGTTTCGTACCCAAGTCGTTATGTACCTAAATGAGTCGTTTCGTACCCGAAGAAATGGTCGTTTCGTATTCAGAATGTCTTGTTGTTTCGTACCCAAGGTACCACCAATAAGCCGGCAAAGGCAATCTTTCTTTATGATATAACGGTACCAATTGTACAACCCCAGGTGGGCGAAGCTTAAGGTGTAGGGAACATTGCATTCAGAAATAAAAGACAAAACTAGCTGTGATTGGTGCATTATGTAAGAGTTGTACTTTCTGTTAGGCTTTAAAAAAGTTGAGCCTCTTGACAACATGTAAAATTATGTTAATTCATATCTAGATCACATTTTGAATTTTTTAAGATTTTTTTTTTTAAAATGTGGTACACATGACTGAAAATGTGTCCGGTGTAACTAGGTAACTCTTACCCCTGTCTAGTTCCAGCAGAGTTATCTCTCTTAAATGCAATGAAGTACCTATTTTCGATGTTATCAAATTGACAATCTAACATTGTTCTCTGTGACAGTGTATGACATGCATGCTGAGGTAGGATAGAAAGTATATTTATTTCGCAAAACATTAGCATTGCGGTCTATAGAAAAGCAATTGGTACCGTGATACCTTATATGTGCTAATTAGCCTCTTATACGACGAAGCCACTTGAGTTGTTACACAGATTCAGCCACGGGAGCTTGTATTGTTGCTGACAATTTACCGGTCATACCTATATAGACAAAGGGAGGACACGAACTTCACTCCTTGCTTGTGCGACCTATTTAAGAATAAAAGCTGATATTTCAAGCTACATTTCGCGTAACGTAAGGCATTCGACTTTGTATGCGTATCCTATAGTATATAGTATCGTGTACTATATTGTATAGTACATGTATGACAGGTAAATTGTCAGCAACGATACGAGACCCCATGGATTCAAATGGTGTCAGAAAAAAAAACAACATATAAAAATAAATGAAGGGGAGAATATTCTCGGTGTGCAAAGAATACCAGAACGGCGTTATTTCCTAAAAATTAATGAAAACGTTACAGCAGCATATACTGTCCGACAACTGACTGATAAGGCAAATTAACTATATTATTATACAAAGATTTTTAAATCTGAAACAGAAATGGATAATCAATTATGTTTTCTTTATGTATGTAATACAACTCTGAATTGTACAATTCGGAATAATATTATTAGTCTTTTGTTCTTAAATAATTATGTTTAAACTAATCTTTCTTTTTACTGATACGTCTCATTCAATCAATCATTGGATTGTAATTTGTACTGTTCTATTCTGAAAAAATATATGCCGGATTTCATGGGTTGCTGAATTATAAACGTTTTATGCTGGCAGAATCAAAGCATATATATATATATATATATATATATATATATATATATATATATATATATATATATATATCTTCAATTATTTAAATAATTAAATAAATAAATTTTACAACACAGAAGTAAATATGTGTAACATGCAGCGCTAACACACACACACACTCTCTCTCTCTCTCTCTCTCTCTCTCTCTCTCTCTCTCTCTCTCTCTCTCTCTCTCTCTCTCTCTCTCTCTCTCTCTCTCTCTCTCTCTCTCTCTCTCTCTCTCCGAGCGATTATTTATGTGCATTATATTTAGGATGATAAAAAAAGATTATGCCAAACAACGAAAACAAATTATCACTTGCCATAAAAAATATTAATATTTATACTTAGTTGAAAATAGAAAATTTTAATATGCCACTAACTTGTTATTTTCTTGTGATCAGTGAAAGTACCCAAAACTTGGCACAAGTCTGTTAATGCCGCTGGCAGTCTACAAAAAAAAAATGGCTTGTCACGTTCAACACCTTTAAAAGCAGGTGACAAAAATTGAAATTAACACTAGTATTGGTCCTTGGAGAAGAAAAACTTAACCAAGCAACACTATTTTATTTGCATTAAGCCCGATTATTCAAAGATCACATAATTTCAAGTTGCTTTGAGATGATAAATATTTTAAATTTTTTTCTGTCACATTAGTCGTTACTAAATAATACCAAGAAATATGACAATGCTTGTTAATTTGAATGATAGTAAAAAGAATGGACTTATTCAGTTATTTAAAGCTGGCCAACATTTTAATTTCAATTTTACTAGCAGTATGAATTTAAAAAATACTTTTGAGTACATAGATGCTATTATACAGTGAAAACAATACAATTACTGTAATCATTTGTGTTTGGTTTATTGTTTGCTCGGATATGCTTTGCCCATTTAATTTGTAAGGTAGGAAAAAGATTAGGCTTAGAGATGGAGTCTTAAATACGACAATACTGCATATTTGTCCTTGTAAATTAATTGGTACGAAACGACCACCACCTTGGGTAAGAAAAATCAGCACCTCGGGTACGAAACGACTAGCACCCTGGGTACTAAGCGAGCACCACCTTGGGTACTAGACCAACAAGTAGGTCTCTGCTTTTTTTAATATCTGACATACTTCTTGGTCTACTTGGGTACTAAACGAGTAATTTATACTGGTTGCGACATGATTTGGGTACGGAATGACCATGAGCCGTTTCAAACACATGCAGGTCCAAAAAGATGCCTCGGCTCAAATCCTTTCCTCTACACGAAAGATGACATCCAGGTTCATCTATACTGATAAATATAGGTTTATTCACGTTCACTCAGATATTTAAAGTTATTGAATTTTTAATATAATAGTATATGCATAAGCTAGTATGGGAACTGAATTAGTACCGTAATTCCTTCAACAACCGCAAACAGTGATTTCGCCCGATCCGACGCTTGTTCGACCGAAAAAAGCATATATAAAGCGAGATGGAATCAGAACACAATTAATAATTCAGGTTCAGTACCAATGAATGTAGTCCCAGTCTATTTTTAGATCATTTTTTTCCCCCCTATCTCCGTTTGGTGGTGATACAAGAGTTAGATTTTGGCAGTCTTTGCAAGGATTTAAAGGCAATTGTTTATTCTTTAGAATGTGAGCTTATGGTGTGGTTGTCTGTGTGTATTTCGGCGACAGTGCACAGTTAGAAATAAGGCCATGGTGATTATTCGGAAGTAAAATCTACGTTCCGTTGCATGGTGTTTTATTTACATTTCAGTCTCAAAACAAAATGCAGGTTAACCCTTGACAAGAAATTCACCGTAAAGTCATCTTTGAATGTATTTTAGATTAACATATGATTTATATTTGTTGTCACACAGTGGAAAGTTCAGTACTGAGAAACAAATGTAGAGACTATATATTACAATTAATTGTGTTATATGGCCGCTACTGGAGTATCGGACATGCGCAGAAAGCATTGTTTGGTAGAAATGGTCCAACATAAATCGAGTTTAAGTAAACACTTCGTGTAGAAAAGAAGGGGAGGAGGTAACTTTGAATCTCAGTGTAAATAAGTCTTAAATTAGCCACATCATTATAAAGAACTACTTCAAATAAATTACACATTAAATTTCCATCCACAATCACACTGCAATTACCTCCCTGTTTTCACACTCTTTAGAAAAGAAGGTAGTAGCAAAAAGAAAGGACTAGTGTGATATAAGAGTAATAGATTGACACATTCATATTATATCTTGTAATATTTGCTTTGTCGATATACGTTCTGTTTAATATGGCTGATCTATGTTATTTTGAGATCAAATATATGTATATAAAGATTTAAATGTATGAAAAGAAGGTCCGTAAACGTACTGCATGGACCGATGCAATTTATATCCACTGAACAACTTGGTTCTACAATAGACTACATGTAAGACATCGACGTTGATATTTATGTTTGAGGTGTAGCACTAAAACATAACATGCGATGTGTCTTACATTGCACGACTAACTATCAATTATAAATAAAATGTTCATAAATCAATGTATTTTATTTTAATAAATATAATTTGAATTCCAACACGTTTTATTACATTTTATCGTTTACATTGTCGAGTAACTATCAATTATATTACATTGTCGAGTAACTATCAATTATAAAATGTTCATAATCAATTAATTTTTTTAAATAAATATAATTTGAATTCCAACACGTTTTGTTACATGTTTATCGTTTACATTGTCGTTGCATAAACTTCCGATAGAATTTGGTTGATTTTCGTTATTGATATGTCTGATAGTCTCTGCCTTCTCTTTTCCAGGAAGAAATGGGCTATGAGTTTTAATATATTTTTAATTGTACTTATTTCAAAAGATCCAGCAGAGATTACCTTAGCCCATCAGGTTCCTAATTATACTGCAGGTGGGTACATAGTCCTACAATGTAAGACAATGCACTTGTTGGTTTATTTTGATGCTGTCTTACAACCCTAATAACAGCCTTACATAGCCCAGTTCTGATGTCAATAACATCAGAACGAGTAGTCAAAGTTTCAGGAATATCTCACACACTTGACAGCCTATATTGACACTCATCCATTAATTATTGTGTAATATACATACTTATTGTGCTGTCTTTATCATGGTGGAATAAAAATATGACACTAGCAAATGAACACATTTTTATGTTCCGTTGACATATATTTGAATTTGTTGCAATGCAACGGTAGTCAAGGTATGCCAAAGTATGTTCCAGTAGGTTCATGTGGGAGATATGTTTCTTGAACGAAATGCAATGTTGCTTACAGTTCCATTAGGCATAATATATTCTTTATTCGTTTTATTAAAGAATAATATTTCATCCTAACCTGATATCAACATTCCCAGCTTTCATCACTTTCCAGTCAACTGAAATGAAGGTCAATGAAACTTGAAAACAGCTCCATTTCTTTGGTAAGAATTTGAATTTATTAGACAAAAGTCATATTGGTAAGTAAAATCTGACAAAAACATTGTGACTTTACTTTATTGAAAGGTGTTATAGTTTTCTATTAAATCATCTTCAAGATGGTCTTTTGGTCAAAATTATTAAGAGGAAAAATTCTTTAACTAGAATCAGAGAGTGAATGCTTTGGACCAAAAACTTGACCTTTGCATATTTTTAATAAATTCAACAGAAAATTTCATAATACCGGTATTAGTAAATCTTCATCATTAGGAAACACCCATTACATATTAAAGAATAAGCACTTCATTATTATTGATCATTGAATTGACCATGACTTTAAGCTACGTCACTTACAAGTTCATCAAGCATGGCTTGAGTATGACAGTGGGGGTACAGAATATTCTTAATTTCAAGGACAGGTCTTTGAAAACAATTCATTGATCCTCACCAAAAAGTTGATTTACCAGAAGTGTGCAGTGTGCATTTATATTCACTAGAAAGTCAGAGTACAGTGGTTTGTAATAAGAAAGAATAAACAATGTATTTAATGTACATTTAAGGTAAAGCTAAGAGATTCTTTCACCTTTCACTTTTTAAAAAGCGTGTCAAGATCATGGGTTTACTGGTAAGGGAGTGTGGTGCAAGTGAAAAAAAGATAATTTGTGAATAAGTACGTTAAAGAACAGTTGGAATTTCCTTGTGATATTTTTTATGTGAGGATGGGGAATCCTCAAATGGGTGTACCACTCTAATTTACTCAGTGAACAATCTTGCCTGTATATAATTACAGGATACTAAATGTCAGGTCAAGGAATCCCAAGTAGAGGCACCCAAAAGCATGTACTGTACCAATAACATTTAGTCTTTTAATCTTTTGCAGGCTGTTAGCCATCTTTTTTTTATCATTGTACCAATATTTGCAGTCATATAATCATTTAAGTTCATGAAAATTAAAATGATCTATCAATTTTTTTAATCAGTTTATTGTTATAATATCATTATATTTTTTATTACTTTGGTGTACAACAGCCCTTTCTTCTATATTGTAGGATTCATTGCAGTATTCTGTTTCTCTATCCAGGAGCATGGCAGGAATAGCAGGGAAAGATGAATTGTTTATAAAAGGTAAGCTTCTGTATGAATCCCCCGAGTCTTTGACATTTATCCTGTTGTTTTAAATAAAAGATATTAAAGCAGTTTGAAATGTTTTTGTTTTATTTTGATTAAATTTATTTGTGCTCTCTTTTTAGAGGGATGTTCTAAATTATTTTGTTCATTTCATAAACCAATCAATATTCACATGGGGACAATTTCAATTTTTTCATGTTGCACATTTTTATACAACTCGGGATTGATAATTAATAAAGGTGTCTTTATTATTGAATTGCCAAATTTAATGGTGAAGTTGTTTGGGTCCAATATTAACCAATGATTCAAGGGAAAGATGGAATTAGACACATTCCATCAAATTTTAAAGTTTAGGTCCATGATTAACAAATACTTTAAGGATAATATGGAATTAGGCACATTCCATCTAGTCCTATCTCAATCAATGTAAAGTAGTGTTTTTGCTAAATTTCTGTAATCACCTTACAAGTTTTTCGCTAACATTTTCATAGAACATATGCTATAATTAGAGATCTCGGAAATGCATAATTACATATATTTAAATGCAAATGTTTTATTTGGGATGCAGAAAATCACCTACACAGGAGTCCTTTGTACACACATTTTTGTGGCAAACAAGAAAGTTTTGTGGCAGAATAAATATGTTCTAATCCCTATGAAAACTGAAGCAATGGTTTAATTTAGTTTGTTGCTGATTTCTTTGATCAAAGGTTGCAGACTTGCTTTGATGAAGGTGCATTTGTTATCGAAGGCACAGCTAAAGGCTCTCTCTGAAGAAACAGAGAGTACCCATTTGTTATTGCTGTGGCAACATCAAATAAATTGTTGAACATTGAGACAATTTTTTAAAAATATTTTGATAGTATGTATCGGTGCTTCAGCAGTAATCAGTTTTCTTTGAAGTTGCAGCAAAACTTTTTTTAAAAAAGTTAACATTGTATGGTTGGTTGACTGTAGTCAAAACATGTTTTCGCCCTCAGAGGTGGTTGATTGAAGCTAGTCAATTGCATGGCTATTTTGATTAAATTTCATCATACAGTACTAAGGCCAGATAGCAGCATAAGCAGATTATGATATAACCATGCACTATTACCATGATTTGTCAATATGAAACAAGGATTTGTTTATGTGACAATAGATTCCTGTGCATTTTTATATCCAAGTTTGCGACTTCCCTTCATGGTACCTTTGAATTTCTCCACTCTAAACCTAAGACCATGTATACTTTTTTTATCAGCTAAAAATGTCACCAAAATATCACAAGATGTTATATTTTGTTGCCAATAAGGAAACAAAATTGCAATTTGCAATATTGGCGAAGCCCAGCACCATCAATGTTATTGATTTTATTTATGGTTGCCATATAAATTTTGCCTGCAAATTCTAAATGAAGAGACTGGACAAAATGCAGTTTGCAAATTTAGACAAGTAATTTGAGGGGCCCCAAGTGGCCGAGTGGTCTAAAGCGCTGTCCGTTACTGATCACTGCCATCTCACCTCTGTCTTCGTGGGTTCGAGTCTAGGATTCAACGAATATGGATATGTGAGAAAGCTTGCCAGTAGCTTCTCGTGGGTCGGTGGTTCTTTCCGGTGTTTTTTTCTTGGTTTTTTTCCTCCACTATTAATACTGTCCGCCATGAATAGCCTATCGTGTGCTGAAAAATGGTGTTAAGCCCATCAACAACAACAACAAGGAATTTGGGGTTAAACGGAAAAATGAAGATTTTGAGGAGATTCAGAACTGAAGTTGCTAGAGCTGATAGTTTGGCGGCGTGAAATGTGACAGACAAAAGGGAACTATATTGCAGTTAAAACTATGATATTTATAAATTTTATTACATTATTTTTAAAGAATAATAAATAATTACCAATAAATAAAGCTGACGAAGTTTTGTATGTGATTATTCCTGGCATTTAATGGCCATTGGGCCATTTCATGTTTCTGGGAGGGGACAACTGCAACATTTGCTGGTGGGACTCCTATTTTTACCAAATTAAAGATGTCCTAGAATCCTAGTTTTAAAATCCTGGTGAGAACTCTGTATAATGATATTGTCTGAAGCCTGATTATTCCCCTAAAATGATATTGTCTTTCTGCCATTTATGACTTTAGTCTTGGTGTTCATATCATCATTCTGGGTAATGAAGTAGCTTTTTATATCTGACTTCCTGCTTTAGGTGTGGCATGTTGACAGAGCTTGGCTGAAGTGTTCCTTGCATAATTCTTAACCACCTCAGTCAAAATAAATCAAAATGACTATTTCGTACACTAATAACATTGTTTACATGATATCTTCAGTATTAGTGCATTAGTGTTTCTAACATAAGCATATTATTAGTACTTTCATATAAGACGGTCAGTATATTATTTTGCTTTATTGGGAGCTAACCTGAAGCAAAAAGCCAACAAGGATCTACTTTTTGTGCACTGATTTTCAGGTTAACACCATTCAGGTTAACACCAGCATAAATGTTTATGTTAATGAAAAATCTAGTTGTTTGTGATGGAGTGTTAATGGATCGAGGCCATTATATTTGATTCATCCTGGAACACCGCTGGTGGATGTGATTCATAGTAACCTATTTTTCTTTCATTCTTTGCTGTTTGTTTGTTTTACCACAGACTTGAAGTTTTGTCTTCAGGCAAATCTCCAGCTGTTGGCATGGCATGTTGTTAGAATGTGGACAGGCTGTTTCTCATATCATCCTAAACTACCCAAAAATAAGTAGAGTAGAATGACCTGTTTTTACACTAATTACTTTGTTACTTACAAATCATTCCCAATGGGAAACTTTTAGTTTGTAGACATAGCTTTATTTAAAGACTGGTTTTTGTGTTAATTTGGTCAGCTTATTATTTGCATCAGTTGGAGTCTAGATAGAGAAAGCAGTGAACAATATCATATGTTGTATGCATGGATCATTGACTTTGTCATTTACACCTATTCAACCACATTGATGTTATTCATACAGACATATCCACACACTTATTCCCTGACAGTGCTATTACTCATACATACATATCCACACATACTTATTCATTGACAGTGATGTTATCCATGCATATCCATACATGCCTATTCATCAGCAGTAATGTTAATCATACATGTATATTCACACACATCTATTCATCAATAGTGTTGTTATACATGCATATCCACACACCTATTTATTGAGGATATTACTCATACATGCATATCCACACACACTTATTCCCTGACAGTGCTATTACTCATACATACATATCCACACATACTTATTCATTGACAGTGATGTTATCCATGCATATCCATACATGCCTATTCATCAGCAGTAATGTTAATCATACATGTATATTCACTCACATCTATTCATCAATAGTGTTGTTATACATGCATATCCACACACCTATTTATTGAGGATATTACTTATACATGCATATCCACACACACTTATTCCCTGACAGTGCTATTACTCATACATACATATCCACACATACTTATTCATTGACAGTGATGTTATCCATGCATATCCATACATACCTATTCATCAGCAGTAATGTTAATCATACATGTATATTCACACACATCTATTCATCAGCAGTAATGTTAATCATATATGCATATCCACACATGTCAATTCATTGACAGTGACAGGGTCATGCTACCAGGCAAAGTGGGTGACTAAGTTGCCTAAAAAAATGTAAACTTCGCCTTGTTTTGTTAAGAAAGTGAAAACAACCTTGCTCTGATTTTTTTTAGAGGAATGACTGTCCTTTTAAGATGCTTCCTTGCCTTGGCCAGGATAGTTCCATCGTTATGTTACATATTGCTCAAATCAAAATGAAGGTTTCAAATAGTAGGTGTTTATATCAATTATGCAGACAGACAAACTCTTGCACATTCACAGGCATGTGTTTTGATAGCTTAATAACCATTAACCATTAGCAACTGCCTGATTTCTGCAGTTTGTCCTTTGGTGATAAAAACATACAAACTTGTGTTTTTAAATTTGATTGTATGTAAATAGCAATTTAATTTTTATGAATAGAATCAGTAAGTGAATATTTTAACTGAGGAGTGAAAATATGGTCTTGTTAAAAATTATTTTGGAACGATGACTTGAACCTGTCATGTGGAAATAATGGCAGACATCACTCTTCTGGCATGTACCATTTTATTAGATTGTCTCTTTTCAAAATCCATTTGGCAGATATATCCAGAAAATATACAATTCATTGAAATCAGAGTAAAATAAATAAGTTATTAAAGATTTAGTTTTGAAATGCAATTATGAAGGTCATAAATATGCAGATGCACTAACAGGTTGGCTGTGTCAGTTCAGTTGAAGAAAAGGTTTAGTACCTTTATATACCAACTATAATTCTTCATTGTGTTTTCTATGAACAATTATGGTAAAGTTTTAGTGGCACCAAAGAAACAGTATGCAGACCTGCCAACTCTTACAATTTCGCAGTAAGCCTTATGAAAATTACCCTTAAAATAGGGTCTTAGGACAGATAAATTAGTCATGGAACCAGCCTAACTTTACAGCAACACCCCAGACACTTTCAAATGCACCTATTTGTTCATGAGATGTGTCTGCATGATCAAACTGTAGATAATAGAATTTGTTATCCAGGTGGTGCTCACCAGTTATTATATACTTTTGAGATAGTGATAGATGTAAGGTGAAGCTGTTTACATTTAAAACATGCACAGTGGAGAGAATGTTGGTATACCTCTATGCTACTTTCATGTAATGTGGCTGACATTTCTTTGGATATTGTACTTTTGGAAATTATAAATAATCTTAGCACACTGCTAACTAAAATGACTGCTCCCTTGTGCTCCAAAAATCAACCTGAATTTGTCTAAATTACACTATCCTTGGCAGTTATTAAAATAGGCAAAATTGATTTTGCCAGACTAGACAATACCAGCTTCTGAAAAAATGCAGTCAATGAGTTACCAAATATATAAAATGTAAGAAAACATTGGCTCTTTTTTTTTTTACAATTTATCTCTGAAGCTTGAGAAGTGAAAAGGAACAAGTGTAGCTAGTACTCTTTTGAAAGGTGCACATCTGGAGTAAGGCCAAGATGTATACTTTAACACCCATATTACAACCATCAATCATACACCAAAATAAATGGAATTAAAGTTCTTTGAACAGCAAAAAATATACAGTCTTTTTTAAATAGCCAATATAACTAGTGAGGAAATCTGGGAAAATTCCTTATCTTTAGTATTTTAACCCAATGCTAAATACAAAATTGTAGAGTGCCACCACAGCAAGAGATTTAAAGAGAAAATAAACCTCTTGAAAATGTTAATAACTAACACCAAATGATGAAAATGAATATTCAGATTCTTGTGAATAAAAACTGGAAGGGACACAATTACATGCCAATTTGAGTATGACGCGTGGCAGAAAATTATCATTGCTGTCTCATGTGAAATGGAAAATGATAAGAGTTACGTCAAGTTGAAATAGCAAGCCATTGAGATGCATAGGGTTTGGAACCTGAGCTTGTGCAATTGTACTAGCGGTAAATAAAGTCTGTGTACTTTACAAACTCTTCAGTTGAACATTATGTTTATTTTTGTTGTATGTTTTAAATAGCGAGCATTTACATTTTCAAACTTTACAATAGCAGTTTATGATAATTTTTTTTTTTACACCTTACTGAAAATTGGTTAAACATACAGAAAAAAATCAATGGCCTTATTGAGATGGACTTGTCAGGAATGGCAGGTCTGAGTACGATCAGAAAGTCACGTGCATTTGCACTTGTGTACATGGTACTGGGGTTATTTCAAACTAGTTTAGAAATCTTTTTAAAAGCCATTTTAAAATGACTCTTTAGGAAAAACTAAAATGAACAAATGCTTGATTAAGGGTAGTGGATTAAGTATTTGTACTAACTTGCAATTGCAATACTGTAATCTAGTTACTCGGTTAAAATTAATTGCAATGTATAGCTTCTGTTGTCCTCTTCTTAAGTCACATTGGCAAAATACACTGAATAAGAATATGATAGATGTTAAACATGTGCCAAATTTGTTTATAATATAGATAGAACTCCAAAAATTTTCAGCTTCAAAATACGCTGTTGTTTAATACCAATGTTCACACACACACACACACACACAGAGTTGTAACATCAAACACACACAAGGTCAGGGATGATAGTTGTAACATCAAAGACACACAAGGTCATGGATGACAGTTGTAACATCAAACACACACAAGGTCAGACATGACTGTTGTAACATCAAACAAGGTCAGGGGTTACAGTTGTAACAGCAAACACACAGGTATAGAGGTCACTTGTAATGTCAAACACACAGGGATGACAGTTGTAACATCAGACACACACAAGGTCAGGGATGACAATTGTAACATCAAACAGACAAGGTCAGACATGACAGTTGTAACCTCAAACACACAAGGTCAGGGTTGACAGTTGTAACAGCAAACACACAAGTATGATGTCATTTGTAATGTCAAGCTCACACAGGGATGACAGTTGTAACATCAAACATACACAACCATTGAGGTAATGGATGACATTTGTAACTTCAAACACAAGTATAGATGTCAGGGATGACAATTTTAACATCAAACACACAAGCATAGAGATCATGAATGATGATAACATCAAACACACACACAATCATAGAGGTCTTTAATGATAGTTGCAACATCAAACACACACAGGCATAGAGCTGGGCTTAATTCTGTCTCTGACTGCTGTTGTTTGTTAGTGTAAGGCAGTCATTTTTTATAAAGAAATGCATATAAAATAAATTAGGTCAGAAATATGATTATGGTAAAGTATGTTGGTCAGAAATATTAGCTTTATATATTGGTCAGAAATAATGCATGGCTACAGAATGTAGGTCAGAAATATGAGCATTTTACAGTACAACTGGTCAGAAATATGAGCATTTTACAGTACAACTGGTCAGAAAAATGAGCATTTTACAGTACAACTGGCCAGAAATATGAGCATTTTACAGTACAACTGGTCAGAAATAGCAGCATGCACATTAAGTCAGAAAAAGCAGCATGCTGTAGTACATGAAAATGTTGGATCACTTTTCTGTCTTTTCCAGAATTAAACTATACCCTTGGTCAAACAGTTTTTAAGAACAAAATAATTTTGTTAAAAGAAAGTTAACTTTTAAGGTTTTGTTTATCCTTTTGTTTCTTAAAATGAATCATTTTGTTGTTTACAGAAAGCTATATCTTTTACATTCATGTTTTAAAAATAAATAATTCTCTTGTTAAATAATTTTTAAAATCCCTATTAATGATAGTAGTTACATAAGTTCAAATGTACCCTATTGTATTCATGTTTTGCAGAATTACAAATCAATGAGGCCATCTTGAACAGATCACCAAGTGAAAAAGAACTGAGTCGAATTGCACGGAAAGTAGGAAAGGAATATCCCTTGCTTGGTATAGATCTAGGAGTGCCAAAGGCAAAGATTGACCAAATAGAGATGGAAAACAACTTCAGTACTAGCAATGTGATATTTCAAATTCTTTTAGAGTGGAAACGTTCACATTATAAGGAAGCAACTGTACTAAACTTGTTGAAAGCCATGAGAGAAAATGGTTGTGATTTAGAAGGCATTCCAGATATTTTCACCAGTGTATAAGAATAAAGTTTGCTTTTTTGTATGGATTATGAATTAAGAGGAAGTAATGCATCATATTTGTACATTGTTACTACATACATTGTATTTGCTAGATGTTTTGTATTTACTCGACTAGATATTTAGTTTGTAAAAGGATATACAAATAACAATGTACAAATAATGATGCATTACTTTTTTCTTTTTTTTTGTAATTGTGCCATTTGTGACAAATATGAGAATATAATTAAATCTGATAGCTGATATTGAAAATGAAATTGTCAAGTTTATTTTATTCCTTTATGGAATTGTTACAATAGTTCTTAGTTAAGGGGAAAAAACTCCAGCATTTCTAACATGCATATCCAAGCATGGAATTGAAATAAAAAAAGAATACATTACAAATGCCAATCAATCAGTGCAATTAGTTTTACATTGACAGCATTGTTCTTAAGGCACAAAATGTTTTGAAAGAAATGGATGACATCTTTATATTTTAAAAAAACTATCATTGACATAACATTATAAACAATATGCATTGTCATAACAATTTTATTTGAACTGGGTGAAAAACATAAATTTGTTTCCAGTAAAACCTGAATTTCATGAAATAGTAAGGTAGAGATAGTCATATGTACAATTATATATTTTTATATATTTATAAAGGATATAATAAATGTGAATTCTTTTATTAAAATTTTATACTGTTCCTTGGTATGAAGACCATTTGGATACAATGTATCTATCTAACCTAAGAAATTCAGTCCGGTAACTTTCTTTAATCAGCCAATTCATCTCTCCATGAACAATATTGATTGGCATGAAAGAAAAATCATGTAAAGAGTGATTATTAGTATTGAAATGTATTAAAACATTAGAGAACGGAGGATCAATACATTTGTTTTATTAAGTGATGTTTATTCATTCTCTTAAGAAACTTGTTGATGTATACTGAAACTAAATTTTTTCAAACAAGGATAAATATTATGACAAAGGTCAATAATGAGTTTGTTGTTTTTTCCATATCTCTGAATAAAGTTTTGCAACATAGAAATGGACACCATTTTTATTAAATTGATATAAAACATCATGCCAGACGATAACCTTTCCTCAATAAGCGAACATGCAGATGATGTTAAGTGTTGCTGGAAGAGTTTATAACAGTCCACTTTCTTTCCTAACCCTCCTTTCTCAGTATCCAGTATCTAGGACCTTTGTATGAAATCCACAGTGTTGTCATCAACAAAGCTACATACATGTAAGGCTGGGAGGGGATATGTGTATTAAGATTGGGTAAATATTCTCAAGAAACAGTTTACCAGGAAAATATAGTTTTTTTCTTCAAATATGATACTCAATCATACCTTAGTAGAATGAGTAGGAGGTGGAGGGAGGTACATCCCTTTACCTTGGAGATATAATTTCTGGACCCTTAAGGTATGTGAAACAGTTTCTTGGTAACCTGACTGGAGGAAACCCCATCTGTGAGGGTGTGGCTTCAAAAGGGAACACATTTCTCCCCACAAATCTAGCTGAAGCTGTGAAGCCACATCTTAAGCTGTCAATCAAGCTGGAAGGTTGACCTGTTGATCTGCAGATAGGTCCTATCAGATTGAATTGGGCCCACAGGGATGACAGATCTCAGTGATAAAAGCTTGAAAATATGGACTCTGATCTCCATCCCAAAGCCTGGGCGTATGCAAGTTCGGGTTAACTGCTCGATTCTTGTGAGCCAAAGTGTATAATATGTTCATTTGAGCCGGTGTTAATTTGTTTTATGCTGAGAAAATACCCCCCCCCATATTTTTTTTTCTCAGATAGATCCTCCTGTCCTTTTATGAGAAGAACAATGTGTTATCTCTCTCTATTAAGGTACCATATGAAAGCCTAGACTGGGTCTTGTAGGTGACATTCAGTTGATCCAGATAAGACAGAGGTTTCTGGAATGTGTATGTAGCTTTGTTGATGACAACAGCACTTCAGAAAGTACCACATGACATTAAAGTCTGGGGACTGGGAACCTCCTTGTTGGAGATAAATCACCATTGTAGAGTTGGGTTACTCCTTGATGTTTAAGTCACCATTGTAGAGTTGTAGGACAGTATGAGAACATCCTTGCCAAGTAAATATTCAATCCTCTGATGTATTGCTTTCACAATGGAATTTCTCTAACAAATTATTGATATGAAAATGTTGTGCCTAGGAAAAGCATGCACCACTGGATGGAGAAAGGTAGGTGGGCTCCCCTGCGTTATATATTTGCATTAGTACTGACTAATCTTGAATGGGTGGACATGCAGATGTATACATACCATGAACCAAGTTATTGGTAGGTAGAAAAAAAAGTTTGGTGAGTGGAAAAAAAGACCAAACAACAGACGAGACCTACAAAAAGAAAAACCTCTGAAGAAAACTGA
This sequence comes from Potamilus streckersoni, assembly GCA_016746295.1. NCBI lineage: Eukaryota > Metazoa > Mollusca > Bivalvia > Unionida > Unionidae > Potamilus > Potamilus streckersoni. Next base: position 592,173 of record JAEAOA010000553.1, on the reverse strand, counting down.
TTGAAATACCAACAATCATATCATCTTCTGCTAACCATTGAAAATCATGAACAAATTTGTAAATTGCTGATATATATATTGTGCTGATTGGGCATGTTAGCTTGAATATCTTCCATAGTAGGGCACCTGACAAGTGTTAGGGCAGTCTCATGTTCAAGCCCATGTCTGGCTGTAATCTGTTTTTGTCTGCTACTGATAGTTTGGTTTTCATGTTTTGCAGCACAGCAACAAAATAAAGTCATTTAGCCACAAGTAAAATGCATTACCCATCATGCTAGCCAACCTGTGCTAATTGGATGCTAGGATTTGAATCATCTGCCCTCTTTTGCAAGTTAAGTACATTCTTCACATAGGGAGTGCAGCTTTGTATTACAGATAAATTTAACTTAAATTGTTGATAGGTAGATAATATCTATAATTGTTCCATAGTATCTATAATTGATGGGTAGTCAGTATTGAGAATTAATAGATAGTATCAGTAATTTTGGGGGCCCCGAGTGGACTAAAGCGCTGTCCGTTACGGATCACTGCCATCTCACCTCTGTCTGCGTGTGTTCGAGTCTAGGATTCGGTGAATGTGGATATGTGAGAAAGCTTGCCAGTAGCTTCTCGTGGGTCGGTGGTTCTTTTCGGTGATTTCCCGGTTTCTTCCTCCACCATTAATACTGGCTGCCATGTGCTGAAAAATGGCGTTAAGCCCAACAACAACAACATCAGTAATTTTGATAGGTAGATATTATCTATAATTGATAGGTAGATCATACTAGTAATTGATATATAGTATATATAAATGAAACTACCAATAATTGATAGCTAGTATCATTAATTGCTAGGTAGATAATATAATTGTTAGGTAGATATATAGGTAGATAGAATTGATAATTGATAGGTAGATAATATCTATAATTGATTGACAGAGGTTGATAAAGGTGAGCACTTTAGACCCATGTCATTTGGGGCCCCTAAACAAAAGATTTGTTAGATTAATTTATTGTTGCATACCATATATATGTTTATTTCTTCAAAATGCCAGAAAGTTGCATTTTATGACTTATTCTCCAGTCATTTCATAGAGGCCCTGAATGGCTGAGTGGTCTAAAGCGCTCTCCGTTACAGATCACTGCCATCTCACCTCTGTCTGCATGGGTTCGAGTCTAAGATTCCACTAATGTGGATATGTGAGAAAGCTTGCCAGTAGCTTCTCGTGGGTCAGTGGTTATTTCCGCAGTATTCCCCGTTTCTTCTTCCACCAATAATACTGGCTGCCATGTATAGCCTATCGTGTGCTGAAAAATGTTAGGCTCACAACAACAACAACAACACCTCATATCATAAAGTGAAATTTATGTGGAGGTATATAACTTAAGTGGGTCTCATTCAGGGGTAGTTAGTGGGTTATTTGCTTCATGACATAAAATGATGTTACAAATCAGTTTTTAATGACACTGCTTGTAACAAGAGTTGCTAGAGGGGACTGACACTCTACTGTCTAAAAAGAATTTTCAGGAATCCAAGATAAGACCATTCTCTTTTAATTACTTAGTGTTGATACCATCTCAGAAGAAATTCTTCATAAGATTTTGAAACTGGCTTCTGTGTTGGTCATACTGAATTCCTTATGGCAGAAATTTCGGACCAATAGACATTATAAGAAGTCTTTCGTTGAAAACCCTATTTCAATATGACTACAGGGTTCGCAGGGTACCTTGAAAAGTAACTGAATTTTGATTCATCCTTGAAAAGTACTTGAAAATTGTTTTTACCATGATAATAAGCCTACGTCCTTAAAAAATATAAAATTAATTGAAAAATGAATGTGCAAAAGTTTCTTTTCATACAATATGTCAAGTAATTGAAGTAAAACTGCTATTGGAATTTTGCAACACATGACCAATCAGATATTTATAATTGCGTGCGGATCTGGTTAAAAGAGCACTAAAAAGTGCCCAATTTTTTCCAGCTTTCTTTCTTTTTGTCAATTTATTTTCTGCAGCAACAGTACATCTTTGTACTTTAAATCATGGTGAATCAGATGTTCAAACTCTTGAAACAAAAGAGAAAGAAAAATATACACAAAAATGATCACAATTTGTTTTTTTGTACATCAAAGCTTCTAATTTTCGGATTACATTATAAAATTCAGAAGTTTGCTGGAAATCTATTATTGGCATTTTAGGCATTGCATCGTAAGTTTGGGCGTAAGTTACGGCTATATGCCTATTAACATAAAGGCTGCTTTCAATGTAATGTACTTACATCTATGTGTTAATGCACATGTAAAATTTCGATGAGCAATCATACAACGCATGGCATACTTTTACAGCTGAGGATTTTAAGATGACACATGGATACATAATATCATGCATCAAAGTTATTTCGGAAATCGATTTTGTCTGCCGCTGACAACTTCAGGTACGCATAAATTATAGAAATTGCTATATATATGAGGTCAGCCCATTAAGTGTGTCAGAGAGAGGTGGGCTTCAGCATTCTCCATAAACATGAATTGCTTCTGAATACTCGGGAAGATAAATTCAAAACTGCCAAAGGATAAACAGGTATACATGGCATTGAAAAAACTGAAGATTTATCTGGGTATTTTTCTGCAAGAGATTACCCATTTCACTTGAAGCAAAATGCCTGGGAAGTGCATGTTCAAGCCCAGTTACAAATTTAAAGGACTGTTGAAATTTGTGCACCTAATTTGCTATGTAATCTATAGTTTTTTTGTTCTTCATTTAAAGATCTGAATTCATTTGTTTTTTTTTTGAAAATAGAGTGGTGTTATTCTCCTAAGATTTGTTGGGTTTTTTTAATTCTCTGTTATAAAGTCTCAAGCCTATTTCACAAATATTAGGAACCCCTTTGTCAGGAAATTACATTCTCAATAATTCCTTTAATGGCCATTGATAAATATACCTAAAGTGCACTGGACATTTGGGTCCTTGAAAAAATTGGATAAAGTCCTTTAAAAGTCCTTAACCTTTGCCACACCAAAGGTGTATGAACCCTGATCTAGGAGGAGTAGCAATAGCAACATTTTCAAGATGGCCACAATAGTGTTTGGACCTGTTCCATTTTCATTCAAGTCCAACTAGATGTCTTCTAGTCAAAACTCTAGATGTGTTCTTGTCAAAGCCTAAGATGTCTTCTGGTCAAAACCGTAGATGTGTTCTGGTCAAAACCCATGATGTCTTCTTGTCAAAACCCAAGATGTTTTCTGGTCAAAACCCTAGATTTAGTCAGCTCAAAACCAAAGATGTATTCAGGTCAAAACCCTGGATGTGTTCTGGTCAAAACCCAAGAATGTTCTGGTCAAAACCCTAGATGTCTTCTGGTCAATCAAAAGATTTACTTTGTGTCAGTGTCATTGGATATTATTTACGTCTCTAAATTATATTTCTTGTTTATATTTAACAAATTTATTATAAGATTACATCACAATTTGCCTTGTGCTTCTGTCTGAAAAAAACAAAACAAACCCAAATGACAAACTGGACCTGAGCTGTCAATCTTCAGAGCATACAGAAGGAACTTAATCACTTCAAAGAGAAAAACCAATAATTGCAGATGAAATACTCTGTATAATTGTGTGTGGCATACTGACTGAAAATAATTCTAACCAGAATTAAACAAAATGTATATGTGGTTCTGAATAATATGGACATGTAGGAATAAGGGGTTATTTAAACAGTATTTCACAACATAAAACATTTGCCGTGTTTTTACAGATGTAATGTAACTTTCAAGAGATTTAAAAAAAACCCTTCCTTCTTCTGGTGAAATTGAGTAATGAAATTTAAATCGTGGATAAATTCATACTACATAAAGAGTTTGATATTGGAGTATTGATAACAATTCGTCTTATGATAGACTTCTGCAAATTACACCATATCAAAATAGCAGTTAGAAGCAATTTTCATTTTGGAATCTGTTTAATTTAAATGGATTTTAGTTTCAATTTTGCATTCTTGTCTAGTAGTATACAAGTACAGCAGAGATGTTCAAAGGGACAAAATCCTTGTATCTACTATCTCAATCTACCATTTTGGATCATCTGCCCAGATGTATATAATTTTTTTAAATTAAAAACCAGAGAAATATTTTTAAGAGAGTTTTGCAATAACTAGTCCTTACCTAAGATTACAACTTTACACACAATAGTTACACATCAGAGTGGATCTTTACGCAAAACACACAAATATCCTACCTTTCTATGGTGATCTTTAAAAAATGCATTATTATGAATTATTTTTTATGGAGGAGCTACAACTACACTAACTGACACACAACTGAGACAAAAATAAATAAAACTTTTTTATATACATATAAATACATATGGCAGTTGACTATTTGAATTTGAGCTTTGTCACCCAATTTTCCGTCCTTTTATTCAGCATAATTATGTTGTCAAATATCTTTTTGGTTAGGTTAATTTATTCATCAATAAAATTAATAATATAAATACTTTTTTAATTTGACCTTGCATGGTTTTGTGAGGCTTAGCAGTATTTAGTATGACCTGTCACCAACTGGATTGCAGTCACCGACTGCTCATCCTCTGTCGCAGACTTGGTTGCAGATGCGACCGAGTCAGTCAGTCATAGATCTTCCTCTGGTAGCCGACTGTGTCGCAAAGTAGCTGACAGGGTCTTCTTCCGGTTGCCCACTTGGTCACAGGGCCACTGACTGATCTTTTTCTAGTCACCAAGTTGCCTTGTAATCTGATCAAAATCGACTGAATTGGCAAAATAATGAAAGATGAGTTATCCACTTTTAAAATGTGCATTATCGCAAGATATCTGCATTTCTTGGATGAGCCTTGTGGCGCTAGTCTGTAGATCAATGAAAGACCTTGTTCCTACTCTTTTCTGATTATGTGTCTAGCCTCGTACAGAGTAACAAACAAATGAGTTAAACCAACAAGCTTTGTAAAATTTATCAAAATATATCTCCCTATAAAACAAGGTAAAATTATGAAAAAGGACTTACGGTTTGTAAATCTAATCCAAAATTAATCATAGAATTTTAAAAATATAGGTCCTATCACTGGAAAGTTTTAAATGAATCAAAGTTTCAAAATGGAAGGTGATGATGTCTCTATCCTGTTTAGTGTTGTCGTGTCAACAATTCCTTGTTGAATTGTATGAATCAAGAACAATATTCTGGCTTAACAATTCCAAATAATTTCCAATAAATGTCTTATTCTAAGAATTCTGATGAAAAGAACTTATGTATGTTTTCGAGAGAATTAATTACTAATTCCGAAAACTAGAAAAACTTAAACTGGTCAAAACACAAAATACCTTGAGCTTCGACGGTATCAATTTAGGACTCAATCAAGTCATTATAAAGCATTATTTTTAAATGCAATTTTAGATCATGTGACGGGTCACATGGTCACTTAATTAGAATGGCTCAGTAAGACCATAGACCGATTGACACATATGCCATGGATGATTTTTATTCTACCTAACGAATCTTAATGTAAGATGCAATAATAAAAAAAATTAAAAAGTTGTTTACAACAGAGATGGCACACAAGCCAAGTATGACATTGATTACAACTAATGATTTTCACTCTAGGTCAGCTAAAAATACAATGTAGCAAAACAAAACTGAAGTGAATTTTCAGAAAAACTGTTAAATCCAGTGAATAAAGTCATCATTACTATAACATGTAATGAAATAAAAATTAAATAAAAAATTTAAAACTAACACACAATTTAATTACAGCTGAGTGGTCTAAAGCACTGTCCATTATGGATCACTGCCATCTTACCTCTGCGTGGGTTCGAGTCTAGGATTCGGCGAATTTGGATATGTGAGAAAGCTTGCCAGTAGCTTCTCGTGGGTCGCTGGTTCTTTCCGGTGATATCCCGGTTTTTTCCTCCACCATTAATACTGGCCTCCATGAAAAGCCTATCCTGTGCTGAAAAATGGCGTTAAGCCCAAAAACAAATGGCTCTCTACTGTTCAATGAAATATGATCCAAATGTGCTTGCTCTGGTAGGGTGGTTATACTTTTTACGCTGCTTCCTAACACCATTATACCAGCCACAGTTATATATATATATATATATATATATATATATATATATATATATATATATATATATATATATATATATATATATATATACACACACACACACACACACGATCAGTATGATAAAGACAATCAGTTTTCTTTAAAGCTTCAGCAAAATTTTTTTCTGGTCCATTTTCCAACAACAAAAAATTTAGCCATCTGGTTGATTGTAGTTTTTCAGGGATGGTTGATTGCAGCTAGTCAGGTAGCATGACTATTTGGTTATCTTACCGTATTACCAAGGTCATACATCTGCTTAAGCAGATTATGATATAACAGTGCAGTGTTAGGGTGGTTTGTCAATATGAACACAGGACCTATCTATGTAACAATAGATTTCAGTGCAATTTTATATCCAAGTTTGCAGTTTCCTGTCATGGTGCATGTCATGTTTGAATTTCTTTGCTCCAAACCCAAGACTTTATCAACAATTTTTAAAAGCCAAATATATTGTTGCCACAAAAATTGCCAGATGGTATATTTTTTCGCCAATAAGTAAGACAAATTGCAATTAGCTACATTGGTGAAACCCATCACAATCCCTGAGGTGAGTGGTGAGTGGGAATCATCAATTAGCAGCTTGCTATCAGAGGAAAGTACTGGCTGAGACTGACATACAGGGGAACTGGAAACTCCCTAAATAGCCCATCAAACATCACCCATTTTCTATTATTATGTAAATAAGGTTGCAATAGTGTACTGTAAAATTAGTTGTGGGAGCCATTGGAGTTCATTCATAGCACAAATTCTATAAACCTTACTGCTCACACATTTCATCATTAACAGAGATAGAAAGTTTTCTTTTAATAGAAGAAGATTTCACTGGTTGTAATTTAAATGGACACTTAAGCAGAAGTTCCTGAGCAGTAAGATACTATCGATAATTAGTGAGCTCTATATAAAACACTTTACAAAATATGTCAATATGGATAAAAGATCTATCGATAGCGTTTTGGTACTTTGCCAATATTTTAGCTCAAGTTTTGTTTTCATGTTGTTCCCACAAGATTAGTTTGAGATTTGTACAAAGATATATTTTCAATGGGATAATTTTTTTGAAAATATAATTTGTTTCCTTATAGAACACCATCTCAACTACAGCCTTTCAACTAGGTAACAAAAAGCTAAATTTCTAGCATGAAGCCTTTTTCAAGGTTTTACTGTTCAACCTATCACTGGGAAACTCCTTTGTATACAAATGGGAACAAAATAACATCTGTTAGCTACATGGCATTACTAATCCCTATATAACAATGTTTCTTCATCATATAACATAAAACATTGGAGTATAAATGACCAAAAAGGTATCCTGGTATGATGACAGAGAAATATTCTTTGTGTTTATCCCATTTGTAGCTTCTTAGATGTTCCTCCTTTGAATTAATTTGTAAAGTATTAAAAATGTCCATACCATTCAACTCTCTCTACCTCTGGAGCAAATTATTACTTCATTAGGTAGTTTAATCAAACAAACTTTCCATTTTGCATTTATTCCAAAATTAACAAGCATCTGTAAATGTCATCCTCAATGATGAATCAGTTTGATAATTTCCTATCTTTTCCAACTGAAACTATGACATTTTAGATGTAAATCTTTCTCCAAAGGCACAAATGCATATTCTGAATCACTACTGAATTGTAGAAATTATGCTTTGTCACCCATGTTACTATTAGCTGACAAAAGTGTACAATCCACAATACATGGCTCACCAATTTTGTTAGTAGGATGACCTTTTCACTGATTCTAACAATTTTTCAGCAATAAATTCTTGTGAAGTTTCTTTCAATGCATATATTAAGTTCTCAAAAGCATAAGGTCCTCTTCTCTGAAGAATGCTTAAAAATTTTGAAATCTGATCTCTTCTTGTCCTCTCTACTTGAATTTCTTCCTTCATGTCATCTGTAAGCAGCCCCTTTTCATACAGTTTGTCCACCAACTCTTGTATGATTAAATTGTCCATCAAAAATATCCAATTTTGCCTCAAGGCAGATCGATGAACTTCCTCCATTGCCACCTAGAAATCTAACATAAAAAGCCATTAAAATTGAATAACTGTGTATAAACTGTATAATAAATGCTTCTGCTAATGACAGATCACAGAGATTTTACGTTAATGACAGATTATAGATATTATGTCACTGACAGATTACAAGCACATTTTGCTTTATATTCTCATAATGGCCTATGACCAGTTATGTTCTAAATAAGAGTCATTATCAAATAATTTTGTAAGGCATGACTTGTTCACAGTTTGTTAAAAATACTAAACATATCAAGATTCTATAAAAAAAAAATTCACCACTGCTGTTATTTATTTCAAGGAGCCCCAAGTGGCCAAGTGGTATAAAGTATAAAGCGCTCACCATTACAAATCACTACTGTCTCACCTCTGTCAGTGTCTGTGTGGATTTGATTCTCAGGCTCGGCCAATGTGACTATCTGAGAAAGCTTGCCAGTAGCTTCTTATTGGTCGGTGGTTCTTTCTGGGGTTTTCCCCGGTTCATCCTCTACCATTATACCGCCACCATGTATACCCCATCTTGTGCTGAAAAATGGCATTAAACCAAACACCACCAACCTATTTCAACCTGGGTGTTTTTATCTTTAAAATATGGGCTGGCACATTCATTTTAGAGTGATCTGTGATTCACTGGCTCAAATAATTTGATTGGTTGTTGGAACATAATGTAATTTTAATGCTTGAATTTTGCTGCCACAATCAGCTGCACTGATATCATATTTATTGTCTTAAGACAAATTACTTCAAAGACCATGGAATATCTTGCTGATCAAAGTAATGTAGATTTTATTGCTGAACCAATTAACCATCTCCATGAATCATAGAAAGTAAGAAATAAAAAGAAATTATCTGCCTCAAGTGATAGTGAAAGTGATGGCGGCCAACACAATCAGTGAGAAGTTGTTTAATGTTTTATTACTGATGCTAACTCATTAAATAATTTAAATTAGAATAAATAGTAATATTGTTATAACTTATGGCAGATTAAAGCACTGTCATACAAGCATGATTGAATAATAATAACATCACATTTACCCGGATTTTGTGTTCCTACATATTAAATCACAGCAGTTTCTATGAAAAGGAAATTCTTTGTCAGGTCATTTTATTCAAGCTTGATAATAAGGAAAGGAAATCCTAACTGGGTTTATCATCTTACAAAGTTGAGGGAAGGCATTTCTGATATATTGATAACATTACATTGCATGAATGAGTATAAAGCATTTATAGTCAACTATTTGAACAGTCATATTCTGGAGCTGGTCTCTTATAAATTTCCAGATGTCAGTGGCCTGGGAACCAATACATTAATCTGCATCTGGAAGTATGAAAATTATCCACAAATGAAAAAAAAAAAGAGAAAAGTATCTAAAAATGCAAAACTCAAGTCAGTGGCATAGCTAGGCTGCATTTAGACATGCATACACATAATGCTGAAAAATTAAAGTATGATGATGATATATTAACCGATCTATGTTGGTACCCCTCCCCACCCTCACTTTTTTACTGTGTAAATAAAAAAACTGCCTGACTGAGGACATTTTGTATATATTGTATACATATTACATTTTCTTTTCCTATCCTATGCAGGGACTATTCCTTTCCTATCAGCTCTGTTTAATGAAGCTAACAAAATATATCTTATAGCAAACAGTGTTGATATTCCACAAAAAACCCTAACATTTAATGATACTGTCTTTTATCACATTTTGTTATAATGTAGATCACAATTTCTATTGTCCATCAACTTGACAGCTTTTTAATGCTTGTCTTCATAATGGAATTATACAGAATTATTGTGTGATAATCAGACTTAGAACACATAAACTAACAGTGCTGAGATCAGTGTAATGAGGTAATCAGACTTGCATAACACATTCACTTACTGTGCTGAGATCTGGGTGATGGGGTAATCAAGATTTGCAGAACTTACTTAGCTGAGGTCAGTGTGATTTGGTAATCAAACTTACAACACATATCAATTCTTAAAGCTCAAGGCACTATTAGTTATTTTATTTATTTTAATGAATGCATTTTACCAACTCACTGGCAGGATGTATAATACTGTATCTGATGGTAATGTCATATCTCATCATGGATGGTGCTGTGCTGATAATAAAAGTAAACAACTAAACTAGTCATATATGTACAAATGTTTCGTAAAGCATGCAAATTTTATACAAAAAGCCCCTTCTCTTCCCCTCTGTGTTACAATCATGGAGAAATCACAGAAGATGCAGACAAGAGTCAACATAAAATGTGGGTCAATTTCACACACTTTGCAAATGTTTATTCAAATAAAAAGTATATTTATCTTAACATGCACTAAAAAAGAGAACCACCAATACCATTCTTCACTTTTACCCAAACATAGCAAAGAGTAAAAGAGTCCTTGTGATTGGTCATGCAAATTATATCTTGTAATTTATTAACTCTATTTATCAATTAATTTTTTTTGGTATCATTATTTGTAATTTAATTAGTACCTCACATAGCCAATAAAGGTTATTATTTTCATCTACCATTATTATTGAAATGTTTGCCTACCTACAACTTTCAACTTTTCCCTCTTCATATATCTGGCATGAGCCTTCTGTTGTGTTGTGTGGTCCTGGATGGACTTTCTGGGAGATGTGGGAAAGTTAGTGGGGAAACTGTCCTTCTCTAGTTTCAATCATTTTGGAAAAAAGTGATTTTGAACAAAATCACTTGATCCTTTATAAAACAGTTTGGTGTGAAAAACTCCATGCATATAAACAAATTTGGAAATATTCTATAAAATCTACCTACTAAAAGGCTCAGTAAATCGATATAGCTGTCTTTCCCCAGCATACAATTCATTTTCTTTTCCCTGTCTTGAAACCAAAAAGAACACTTGCACCATTGCAAAGTTTTGTTTCAACTACACAACCACACACTAAATCACTTACTTGGTCCTCAAGCATTTACAGCTGCAATAATAATAATACACAATTTATTCACACAGCAATCAATGACCAATGGGACTAATATTTATTATGCCTTCAGACTTGGATGCAAACTTTGTATTGAATAAGGAAATATAAAGCAACCTACTTACCTATGTGAAAATTAGAGTATATTCTTTTGTAGATGGGCTAATAACTCTAATTTTCATGCAGAACTGGAACTAATGCTTTTTTAGTAGAAATGTCTAGGAATTCAAGATACAACCATTTCTTCTTTTTACTTGTAGGAACCATCTATAATATTTTTCTAAAATAGCAAGAATTTCAAAACAACCTCAATTGCACCATTCTCATTCAAATACAAGATATCATAAAAAGCCTACTCATAGATATCTCATGTTGATACATGTATTATGTTCTCTTGAGTATCAATAACAAGGTTTTCAAGATAGCAGCCACAGTGGTCACAATGAATCAGCAGTTTCCATTTGAGTCTAAAAACCAGGTATTATGAGAAGTTATTGAACAAAAACTTCATTCTGCTATGACCATTCATCTAGGAAGATTAGATATAACAAGATTTTAAAGATTTACATTTGTAGTGACCATAGAGTAAGATCATCCTTGTTATTTGGAACCAACTAGACTTAATAAGAAGTCTTTCTGTGAAAAGTTTATAGTGATATGACTTTCCATTTAAAAGATGTAGTGATAACAAGATTTTCAAGCTGGCTACTGTGGCATTCTTAATGAATGTACAAGCAGTATAGTCTTTTTACTATAACCAAGTAGACCATGGAAAATGTGTACATGTGAAGTTTCCAGGCAATTATACAAGAAATTTAGGTGTTGTAGCAATGGTAAACTTGTGCCAAAGGATGGATAGATGGATAATAGACAAGACGCAATCCCCATGGCTCTTCTGGTCTGTGAAGAGCTAAGAAAATGTTGCCATCATTGTTAGTGACCTTTAAATGAAATGACAGTTTTTTAAAATGTTCCATCATCAAAAAAGAATGTATGCTACTTGTGGTCAGGCCTGTTGTTTTATGACACAGCAACACAAGAAGGTAATTTAGTGTCAAGGGAACCTGGGGCACACTACACATCAGGCCTATCCTACAAATCATACAGAGAGAGGTGTACAAATACCTTTATACACATCAGTGTACTACATATACATGTGACTGTGTACTACATGTTCAGGTGTGTGCCTTTTTACATGAGTGGACTAAATGTACAGATGTGTGACTTTTTTACACATGAATATACAACATGTAGAAGTACCATTTTACACATGAGTGTACCATATGTACAAGTGCCATTTTACATAGGTCTATTCTACAATATCAAATACAGTAAAACCTGTCTTGACTGACCTCTGCTATGAGAGACCACCTGTTCTGAGAGACCAGGATCTCCATACAGATTTATTGATTATATAGTCTTATTACCTGCTATGAGACCACCTGTCTTGAAAGACTTATTTTTTGGCAGAAGAGGTGATCTTTCAAGACAGGTTTTACTGTATATCAATAAATGGAGTGGATTTCTCTCAAATTAAAAATTGCAAAGCCCAACTCCAGTCAAATATATACACTTTAATATGACTTACCTGCACACTGATATAGTATTGTCCTAGCCTAAATTGCACAAAATGGTATTCAGTTATTATTATTATTATTATTATTATTATTATTATTATGGCATATCATATGATTTGATAATGCTGTCCAACTCAAATTCTGAGAAAGCTTTGATAACATTCATGCTTTAGATATGCACTGTCACCAGTTTTAACAACACTAAAATGAAAAAAGGCATTGCTTATTCGCCATATAATCACTGGTTCTTAAAAACATTATGAACAGAAATTTCTTTTAAGTCGCATAAAAAAAATAATTGTTAATTAATCACACTGGCTACTTTCCTGTTTATCAAAAGTCTAGCCATTAGCTATTCTGCACACTGGTCATTGCCAACCCAAGGGGTCACAAATAGGTGACCAAAAAATATATACAGGGGACTATCATGTGGGAAAATGAGGTGCATAATTTCACAGACAAAAATGCATTCACATTTATTTGACATGGCAGCACAGGTCACTGAGAGCCAGGCTTGAATTGTGTTTGTGATAAAATGTTAGTAATCATAAGTTATTAACAATGGGAAATAAATGAGTAATCATTTTTTTAAAAAAAAACAACTGCTTTTATGCCTTTTCTTGCTATTTCATTCTCTATGTTTGTGGATCATTTGTTAGAAGCTATACCACTATACATCCCATTGATCTCTGAAAAACTTAATTAGGCATATTTGGATGCACATTTTGACCTGGGATGAAGAAAATCACCAATGCAGGAGTCCTCTGTACACATGCAAATAGCTGGGTAGCAAATTCAAAGACTTGCCAGTCTTACTTCAACCACCTAGGGAGTGGGAGAATAATTGATCATTTTAGCTGTGCTGGTATTTACAATGACATAATTCAGTGGTCCAAAGATATGCCTGCTGTATTGCAGTACATCAAAAGAACATGATACAATAGTTGGGTGATTAGTTCAAAGACTGACTAGTAGCTTAGGTGGGAAAATATGCTGATATTTACAATGACTGAATTCAGAAGTAGATGAGGTTTATCAGAACTTTAGCTTCCAGTATTGTGTCCATTTCTAACTGCAGCTAAATAAACAGTGGATGTGAACTCAAAATCAAGACACACCAAGACTTGGGCAAAAGGTTGTTTGCCAATTTAGATAAGTATTTTGGAGTTAAACCACAAAGTGACAAAAATTTTAATAAGACTGAAGAATGCTAAAGTTGCTACAACTGACAGTTTGGATGGGAAAAAAAGCCAAGTGTAAGAAAGTGACGCCTAATTAGTGTCTGAAAAAAAAATTCCTTGGATTGACAAAATTCTGTCTCATTATGAAGGACAAGAGCTAACACAGCTGTCAGGCTATTCTGTGCATCAAAGTGTATATAGAATCAATAAAATTTCTTCAATGCTTACCAATTGACATGCAGCAAATTTCTCTAGAATATTCTATTCAAGATAATACTAATTTTGGATAAATGGGAAACTACCACTATGTTTTCATGACTCATGAAATGTTTGCCTATTCTGCATATGATTTTGAAAAGATGTAATGTTTATGCATCAGGTTATGGAAATGAAACATTACTTTGGACTCTTTCTTTCTGTCAGCATTTCAGCCAATGATCTAGGTTATGTTTATAGCTGGTTTTACTGAATTGAATGCAACATGTGTGACAACTTGCAAATTAGAAACTTGGATTAAGATATAGTATTGTTTTAAGGTAACAATTCTATCATTTAAATGTATTGATCTATATGATTCTAAATGATAAATATTAACTTCGTTTTTCTGGGTTGAGTCTTCATGTTGACATTTTAAAAATCACATTTTTATACTGATTTGGAATATAACTGGGGGTTATTTTTGTGCACTTTAAAATATCACTTTCTTTCTTTATACAAATTGGATTTTCAACCCAAACAATAAGATTAAATGTTTACAGAAATGGCATTGATATGCACACATATCAGACGCGCAGAATATGCCGACGAGGCTGTACATGTCAGTGTTATAAAGAATGTGGAAATTAAAGTCTATGGCAACCAACGGTTCTTCTAATCTAATAAGTTAAACATTTTCTGAGAGGGGACTGCAACTTTTGCTGGTGAAACTCTTATTTTTAACAAAATGGGAGTCCTCAACTACTAGTTTTAAAATCCTAGCGATACCTCTCAGTCCAATTCATGTTGTACGTGTATTGTTCATACAGAAACTAGTAACGTCCATCAGTCCTTTCATTTTCTGTAACTTCATTCAGAACTTGTGTCTGTTGGGCGACACTTCCGCCATAGAATCTGGCGCAAGATTGACACTGACCTTATTTAAAATAATTTCGAATGAATTATGCAAGTATTATCGGATGTAAAATGTCATCTTCAAATCGGAACTTAAGTATCTCTCCTAAATCGTGTTTTAGTCTTCCTTTGCGACCGAATTGGGTGCAGTCCAAGGGGGATAATAAATAAATCAAATTGCGACTGACTAGAGCACTTTAAGAGTTTGATATTGTGATAACACTGGATTTTGAAATCCAATACAAAATAGACATAAACTGCTGACATAGATAAATATTTTACCGTACAATTTGCTTCAGTGTAAAATAACATAATTGGTTAAAAAGGCGAGCACATACCTAGTAGCAAAAATCAGAACTCCACAAAGAAAACAAGGTCTCACCGGATAGTTTCGTATTTTTTACATCTCAATTTTTAAGGTAGAAGGCACGAGTCTAATTATTACAATCCAAGCATTTATAAATTCACACATAAGCTACTGTAATATGGTTTATATTTACTTTGAGTTAGGCTTGTAAATGGGTTGGCTTGTTGGTGCCTGCCTGTCAATCAGACCACAGGAGTCTGAAGTTTTATTAATAAGGCACCGCGAAATTTCTGACATGAAATCACCTAAACGGTATTATAGATTAATTTAGAATAGCTAGCATTGGATATCCAGTCAAAATAGCATTGGAGATCAAATGCGTAACTTTGGCTGAAAATGAGGAGCCAACTTGGCTTACGTATTTACATGTGGTATCGCAGTACCAGTTATTTTTCCATAGACCTCAATGATAATGTTATGTGAAATAAATATATTTTCTTGCCTACCTCAGCATGCATGGCACCCATTGTTACAGGGAACAATTTTAGATTGTCAATTTGACAAGGACAGCACCTGGTCTTATATTGAATTTAAGAGAGATAACTCTGCTGGAACTAGACGGGTAAGAGTTACACCAAACATTTTCAGTCATGTGTACAACATTTTTAAACAAATCAAAAAAATACAAAATGCTACTTCATTATGAATTAACATAATCTCACATGTTGCCAAAAGGCTCAACATTTTTTTTTTTAGTCTAAAAGAAAGTACAACTCCTACATAATGCAATATTATCACAGCTAGTTTTGTGGTTTACTTCTGAATGCAATGTTCCTACAC
Source organism: Potamilus streckersoni (assembly GCA_016746295.1). Classification (NCBI taxonomy): domain Eukaryota; kingdom Metazoa; phylum Mollusca; class Bivalvia; order Unionida; family Unionidae; genus Potamilus; species Potamilus streckersoni. The sequence goes on along the minus strand of JAEAOA010000553.1, from coordinate 576,092 downwards.
CTTAAGCTCCGCCCACCTGGGGGTTGTACAATGGGTAACGTTATACCTAAAGCCAACCTTAATTTTTTTCAATAATCTGTGATATAGCTTGAAACTATACAAGTAACAAGTGTACTTAGGGGCTAGGGGCCTGTTTTTATGTACAAATTTAATGCCTAGTTAAAAAAAAAATCATAAAAAATCAAATACACAGGTGAGGTCAAGAGTGTCCATATTTTGAGATACCTATATTAAAACAAAGCATACAAATATTATTCACTTGACCAGAGAAGTCAGTGGCAGTTTATAGCAGAAGAAGTTTATGCACCCCAACCCTAAATTTATACCTGCAATTTTCATGTCCTAAGGTAATTTTTGACACCATGTGGTGCTTACATTGCAAACACAAGCCCTTTTCCTAGATGCCAATTCTGCAAAACAGTGTGTACTAAACAGACTGATGCAGTTGAAAATAGTTGTCATCCAAGCCGTTTTTGAGATATTCTCCTTGCCCCAAACTCACATGTTTACTGCTATGAGAGGCTATCTCTTCTTCCTAGCCAACTATTAATATTTCATTATCAACATATCACAGAGTAACTATGAGAGGTGAACATGCCTGACATCAATTTCAAGAACAACACAAGCCCGAAACACCTAGTTCACAAATATATCCATATCTTTAATTAGTAGACAATAATTGCTGAAAAAGTCACACCATAGTCATAAGTTAGGAAATTTGCAAGGGGCCATATTAAGAAACTGTACCCTGCCACCTTAGTCTTGCTTGTCCAAAACAATTTTATGAAGTCTTCTGCTTTAAAAAGTATGATTCACCTAAAACAATGGACTTTATATTTGTTTGGTAGATGCAGAACTTTACATCAGAAAAAGTTGGACATGACCCAATCTTGTTATAAAGTACAAGCTTTAAACACTTTCTGCAGACGTATGAGGTCACTAACCCCCAGTCCTCACACAAATGTAAACCTACCCATCCTCTTTGTAATACAAACAGAAAGCTTTGTGTAGTGAATAAAACTGATACAATAAGCCAATCTGTCACAGCTTTTAAGTGGTTATATTGAATTTTGGGAAAAAAATACAGAAAATGCCAATGATAAGTATAGTGAGTCAAATGTAGTTAAAACAGAAGGAAGGTATGTATCTAAAAGGGAGATGTAGCTTATGATAGAAGAATTAAAGGAGACAAAAGCAGCAATGAGAAAAATGTGAAGTGAAAGCTAGTCTGATGACTTTACCTTGGACAAATATATGGAGGCAGTGCCCCATAGGTCCAAGGACAGTCCGAATGTACTGGTGCTATAACATCCCTTACAGGCACCAAAATTTGAGGTGAAGTGATTTTCATTACCATCTAAGATAGAAATAATCTGGATAATATATATGCATATAGGTCATATTTCTTCTACATAATAAAACATAATGCAGGCTAAAGTTAGGCAGAAAAATACCTAAACCAATCAAAACATGCTTGATTAGTCTTAAACTTGTAAACTTTCCTGTAAGAAATTATTATATTGCTTCTGCTTACATTTGCATCAAGACTGAGGGCTAATACAATACTTCACGAATCTTCTTTATTTTCATTAATAATAACTGAAAATGTGAGTTTTTATTTATTGAAATAATTTGTCTGGTTTAAGGGAGATAACTGAATGATATACATGGGTGTGATATTTTTTATTTCATCCACTATATTATCCATGTAATATAGATGAGTTCATGAACACATGTTTTGACTTCAATGAAATTAAATTATTTAAAAATACATTATTGATAAAGTGAGAATCTAAAATTCAGGTTTCCATATGTAATGGAGACATCAAGAGTGATGTAATATTGTTTTCTGAGATGAGGAGGCTGTTTTTATCACATAGTTCATGTTATCTACAATACAGAGTGCAGTCTGCCATAAATATGCCAATATGATCCCATGCCAATTCGGATTCTTGAAATGGTAGTTTGAAAAACAATGGACTTAAATGGAAGGAATGGGCAATATGTGACTAATATGGTGATCACTCAATGTTTGACCTAATATGGAAGTTCCAAAAGAGTAGCTGGACAAAAATAAAAAGAATTAATTGAAAGACAATAGTAGGTTATAATTGGGATTATACAATTGTGAATAGAAAATGCTGACTTAAAGAAACTGTTTTTGTCTGTTGGTATTCCCTGCTACTTCAACAAAGACAATGCCAACTGCATAAACAATTTCAAGGCAGAAAAATGTGTACAAAAATGATAATTTGAGCAGGAAAATTAAAATTAAAGTGGAAAGGAATACAATATCTTTAATAAATTGCCAAAAATTACTCATACTCCTATATGATACAAGCAATCTATCTACAAGTGAACTCAGTGTTCTCTATCTTGATTTATATCATGCTTTGCAAAACCAAGATAGTTGTTTGTTTTTTTAAAAATGATTTATCATGTTTTGCAGGTACAATAGTCAATATTTGGCCAAAATCAACTACAACTATACTGTGTTTAAAAAACTTATTTTGTTGGGTATATCCCAATCTGGGAGCTGACCACAGATAAAGCCTTCAGGCAATACAAGTCTATGTCTGTCATAGCTATAGTTATCAATAGCCACCATCCAAAGTCAACATGTGCTATTTTTCGGAAGATTTCATGCATTTTATTCTTAAAAGACTGTCAACATTTCAACTAGAAATGTTCAGCATCCATTTATTTTCCTTACATCAAACTAGTACTGTTCATAAATGCCGCCCACTGGTATGTTTCTATAGATACACTGGGAGGCTGTTCTTTTCTTTAGGTATCATGGTACCATTTATTTTTCCATAAACCTCAATTGTAATGTTTTGTGAAACAAATATACTTTCTGTCCTACCTTAGCATGCATGTCACCAATTGTCACAAAGAACAATGAGATTGTCAGTTTGACAAGGACTAAACCAGGTACAAAATTGCATTTAAGAGAGATAACTCTGCTGGAACTAGACAGGAGTAAGAGTTATCTAATTACACCAGACATACTTTCAATCATGTATACCACATTTAAAAAAAAAAATCATAAAAATACAAAATGTGATATAGTTATGAATTAACATAATCTCACATGTTGCCAAGAGGCTCAACAGTTTTTTTAAAAGCTTAACAGAAAGTACAAGTCCTACATAATGCGCTAATCACAGCTAGTTTTGTTGTTTATTTCTGAATGCAATGTTCCTACACCTTATGCTCTGCCTACCTGTAGTTGTACAATTAGTACCATTATACCAGGTGTCTGGTACAGAGGTAAATATCAAAAAATCTACATGGTTGAGTGGTGATGAAAAGAATGCTAATTTGCTACAGTACTAGTGAACCTTAAAGATGAATAACGCACAAACTGATTCTTTTAGCCACCTTCTCACAGGAAAATGTTCAAAATAGCTTTTTCCTGTCAAAAATGAATGCAAAAAAGCAGGGTTGGTGGTAGTATTGGTTTTGTATAAAAGTCACCAGTTGTATAAAAAATTAACCTTAATACCTCAGTCAGAATCTTACAACCATACTTTCAACAAAAACCATTAATTAGTTTTATTTGTATCTTTAATATAATATTATTATCATTTTTCTCCAATAAGTCATCATTGGATGAAAATGTGTCAAAAGACACCCCAAACTGTCTAGTGAGACTAAATAGCAACAATGGGAACTAATTCCAGAGTTATTTCCCTCAAACACTAAACAAAACACAACTAATAAATGTGCTACAGCCTTTTCCCTTTATTGTTGATTATTGTAGAGTTGTAAAAAGAATATTAAAAAATGATAAAATATGTTACGGCTGTTTCACCAGGCAAACTGTAATATTTTCTTTGTGTACAGAGGTTTGGAATTCGGCCAATAAATCTGTCCTCATTTGTGATGATATTGATTATTCATCAGTATCAACATAGATTTGTGGGAGATACTTACTGGACTCTATAAAACTACTCCTTTAATGTAATTATATGACAAAGTTGTTTTGTTTACAACTCCAATATTGTTAATGATATAATTTAAGTTTAAATTAATTTACTTTCATTTCAAGTTTACAAGGACTATAGGGATCATACAATTTAGCTGGAAGAGGATTATGAGTTATTCCTGCAATTTTGTCAAAGTGAGTGAATTATATTTCTACTCTCTCTAAGCTTATACTTCTAACATCAAAGCCTGAATTTGTGCACAAAGTGGGAGGACGGTTATTATGCAACTTCCAGTTCTAATTATTTTAATTAATGTTGCATCCCTCTCTCTCTCTCTCTCTCTCTCTCTCTCTCTCTCTCTCTCTCTCTCCTCTCCTTTTTCATCTCACTTTCCTTTTTTATCTTATTTTCTATTATTTTTAAATGTAATTTTTCTAAAGTTTTGCAATCAAAACCAGATACAGACTTACTAATTGAACCCAATGCACTTTAATCTCCAAAAATCTTTATCACCCAATATAGAATAAAAATATTTTTTGTTTCATACTTTGTTAAAGATAATTTCACTTACAAAATAAAATAATGTCTGGCAAGTTCAAGCAGCCCTTCCTAGGTTGGACTTTAAGAATGTTCACAACATTAAATGACATGGGTTTCCCTAAAAAAAATCTCAAATATGTAAAACTAAAATCTTTACCAGCAAAAGAAAACAGAGTCAATATAAATTTTAAACATATTTTTTCTAAAAAACACTTTTGAGTTTTGTTGCTAAATTTTAGATTTAAATTCGCCTTCTTCCTCGCCCTGTTCTGTTGCAATTCCTTGGTTTTTAAACTTAGTAAGAGAAAGAATCTAAATCCAGTCATTTTATACAATTCAACAACTAATTTATTTCCCATGAATACAAAGTGAACTGTAAAAAGGAACTTGCAGTATTGTGAATTAAATTCCATAAGGTCCTAAATTTTTTATCACTGGAACAAAAATATTGAAAATACAAAAGGAATTCCATGTCTGGAATGTGCTGATACATCAATATACTTGAATAAATTCATTTACTGTCATAATGTATTACAATGGTTATAAACCAGAATGTGTTTGAATGCGTCCTCAATAATAGCAAAGAAGTGCATGTGTCAATGAGCACTTTGTAATTCCAATGAATAATTTAAATAAATGATTCCTCTTAAATAATATTTGAATGCAACCAACAATTCTATAATCTGAACTTAAGGTATCAATTAATAATTTAGTTTATCTTCAACTTTTATAAAACCTAAGACAATACAATTACCAGGATGTAAGTCAAAAGTTCTCTTTCTGAGCATTTATAAGTTTTGTAAATAAGATTAGACTTGAACTTAGATATCAGAGAAACACACACACACACACAAACACACACACACACATATATATATATATATTTATATATATATATATATATATATATATATATATATATATATATATATATATATATATATATATATATATATATATTACAAGCATGGACAAAAGTTGGCTATTTAAACATGTTTACATATGATCATTAACTTAAAGTACAACCCACCATAATCAAAAAAGTTATATGCACAATATCGATGTACATAAAAGCTATACTTTAAAATTTCTATATTTGTTTCTTGAATTATTGGAAGTTAAACTCTTCAGCAATATACTATTGCCATTTCATTAAAGTCAGCAATGTCATATGGTTAAATTGTAAAATTAAGATTGCAAAGATCAAGATTTCATAAGCTATGTAAAAACTAGTCTTAATAGTATAGTAGAAGATTAACCATTATAACAATGGATGAATATATAATTTTTCAGGGTATTCAGCTTGTGTATCAACTTGATGATTAATCTGCTGAAACAAACAGATCATTGTAGAAAATCGGAGACTCTCGCTGTGTCCCCTTTGCTACATAAGGCTTGCCAGACTATATATGGATATTCTATGCTATGGTATTAGTTGTTGAATGATGTAACACGTTAAGATGTAGAATGGATACTTGCATTAAAAAAAATGAGAAATACAATTTTTGCTGAGAAATTAATGGCTTTTTGGTGGAATTTCAAAGTCACCAGTGAACCATTTTTACTTTTAATCCACAGAATTTCCGACTCAAACCATGCCAACTTTGTTACTACGATCTGTTGATGTTTCCAAATAAGGACTTAATGTCCTTATATGGCACACAAACAAACGAGGCTGAGAATGGAAGTAGGAATTATTTGAACTAATATGGCAGACAATCAAAACAAAAATATTGGATAAGATAGGTAAACAAGATTTTACCACTATTTCTACAATGATTTGCGATAATTCCAGTATTAAATAAGCGGACTACTCAATTTATTTCATTATATTCAAAGAACATGTTTAAAACTTTTTCATATTAGGCTAAAAAAGAGACAGCTGTGAATCACACCCAGCTGCTCCATTGACACACATTGACTTATGTTAGTACCCTGTTAATGAGGTAGGACTAAGGGTACTAATATTAGTACTAAATTAGACTGTAGAAAACCTGGCTATAATCAAAGTAATAGACTTTCATGCGATATTATCTTCAAATACTTTCTTCAATGTGTTAAATATTTTTTTTTTAAATATCAGTAGGTCTCTTATGAAATTCATAAACTAAAAGTGACAGCTTTAACCCTATCTTAAAGTGGATCTAAATTCATATGGTATTTCAGGAAATCTCATGTGCTGTCATTTATGTTTTGTGTACATACTTTATTATGTAGACCGGAACCGGGCTACGTGTCGTATAAGTAGACAAGGCCGAAGCTCTGCAAATAACTTAAAAGCATGTAGATTTAATATTGCCTGATATGGCAAACTTTAATTCTTACTGTCATAGCAAAGATATATGTTGTGGTTTGGAAAATGTAATAATACAGTACGATGAAAGCGTATCCTCTCAGTACATCAAACATTTCAAGGTAAGGTTGTAACGTAAAATTCGCTAAACCAAGACCGGATACAATCACTTAAAAGATTGTTCTGGGTCACATCAGGTACCTAGACCCATTATTTTAGTTCATTCAGTCCATGTCAGTGGCAAGTGTCCAAGTTAATTGCTAATTTCAAGTCTTTATTAATCTTAAAATGTACACTTTAAAATTCTCGGAGAAAACAGGATGGTTACACAATAAGAATCAAAATACGTTTAGAAACTGAATGCCATTGGAGGATAGAGGACATAGAACCACAGGAGTCTGCAGTTTTATCAATAAAGCACGACGAAATTTTTGACTACATGAAATCACCTTAACGGTATTATACAATAATTATATAATACCGTTAAGGTGATTTCATGTAGTCAAAAATTTCGTCGTGCTTTATTGATAAAACTGCAGACTCCTGTGATAGAACCCACGAGTCAAAAAGTGGATATGTACCATACTTTTTTATTTAACTTCTGATGTTAATTCACGGTACAATCACACTGTATATCAATATTGTCGTTTGCTCAGGAAAGCCAACTTCTTGATCAGGCTTACTTGGTAACCTTAAAGGAGCGAAATACATTTAAAGGTATGTGTAATCAAATTCAACAAAATAGCGCCAGTAGGTGTGATTTGGTGGGTTTCGAATGCCAGAATAACTTGTATGACTTGTGATATAAAGAGCAGGATATTCTTTAGTGTTCTTTTTTGTTGGAGATAATCACAAGACAATAAAAGATTGCGAAAGATATAAATATAACAAAAGATGTAAAAACTCCAGATTCTTTTTGTGGTAGTTATTCTTTTCTTGAGATAACTCGATACAATTTAAGTCCGTCCATATATACTCCAACATTTTTCTTTTTACATCAGGTTTGCATTACATGATTAAAAGTAGTTATGCTCGCACAAAAAGAATTAAAATAGTTATTAGGTATTTTTTTTTAAAAAAAAGCTTAATTAATCGAAATAGAATATATAACGCTGTTACTTCCCTTAGATATAACATCCCACCAATAGAGGACGCCAACAAGAAATGACGTACAGGTATCACGGTACCAATTGCTTTTCCATAGACCACAATGCTAATGTTTTGCGAAATAAATATACTTTCTATCCTACCTCAGCATGCATGTCACACACTGTCACAGAGAACAATGTTAGATTGTTAATTTGATAACATCGAAAATAGGTACTTCATTGCATTTAATAGGTACTTCATTGCATTTAACTCTACTGGAACTAGACTGGGGTAAGAGTTATCTAGCTACACCGGACACATTTTCAGTTACTTATTTTCAAAATTCCGGTTAATACAGGCACAGGAGTCTGCACTTTTATCAATAAAGCACGACAAAATTTTAGACCAACTAGTAGGTCTCTGCTTTTGTTTTTCTGCTGCTGTCAGAAAGAAAAAAAAAAGAGACCTACTTGTTGGTCTAGACGAAATTTCTGACAACAGGAAATCACCTTAACGGTAATATAAATTTAATTGTTAATTCATAATACCGTTACGGTTATTTCATGTCAGAAATTTCGTATTGCTTTATTGATAATACTGCAGACTCTTGTGATACAGTTAAAAAGGAATCAGTTCTAGCTGCCCTATGTTGAACCTGGTCATTCCGTACCCATGTCGTTTCGTACCTAAATTAGTCCTTTCGTACACAAAACAATGGTTGTTTCGCACATGATATCAGTCGGTTCATCTCACCTATCACACGACTCACGAATTGTGTCTCTTGGTCGGCCAGGATCTCGTCGGGCACTCCGACTCTTAACCAAATTCAAAGCAGCGCCTCTGCGACCGTTTCCAATTTGATATTACGCAACGCGACAGCCACCGGATAATGTGTAGCGCAATCTATGACCGTTAAAATATACCGATCCCCTTGTGATAACACCGGTTTTACCGGCCCGATCAGATAAATCGCGACGCGTCGAAATGACATCGATAATATGTGTACTCCCCAAATGGACAGGTCGATGATCTATTTTCGGTGCCATTCCGTTACACTTGTGACAGGAGAGACAAAACCGCTTAACGTCTCTCTGGATCCCTGGTAAATAGAATCCCATGACAAAACGGTCAACGAGTTTTGACAATTCAAATGTTTCCTCCCATGAGACTTCCATGCGTGAGTTTCAACACCTCAAATCACTTCTCCTTTTGCACGAAGACTTGCTTGAAGAGTTCTTTTCCCTTCCTGGCTTGCCGATACAAGATCCTATTCTTGTATTCGAACTTCACCGCGTCATTCAAAGTTTCTTTTTCCGTTTCTTTTGCAGCGTGTTTATGCAACCGTGTCAGAGTTGAGTTCTTATACAGAAGCTTCCTTAACTCGTCCGGAACTACGTTACTGGCCGGTGCGCACGTAACTTGCATCGGTTTCGGTTTCGTTTATCGTCTTTGGGACCTGGTCTCTATCGCACCCACCGGCTTCGGGTTGCAAGTTTCGGGGTTTGGTTGAGGAAACACCTAACGACATCCGTGAATGACGTCATGTGATAGCCAATATAAGCACTCAGTTTCAATTTTCCCATTCACTTATGGTGAATCGAGGTAAATGACAGCCACCGACAACGTGTCACGCGCACTGTTCGCGTTCTGAACCTCAGTTACCTCCCTTGTATTGTCCTCAGGCTTTACTTATTTCTTGTTGACAAGGGCGGGAAACACTTTATCCCGTGTTGTACAAGAGAGTCGTACTTTCTCCGTTGACAGTTGCAGACGCGAGGTTTGCTGGGTTGCAGCTCGCACTTCTTTCAAGCAACGGCATTTACCTGGGTCTGCCTGCCCTTGGGACAATCCCTTGCAAAATTCTTCAGACGCTTGAAGTTGTAGAACGATATCAGCCCTCGCGGTCCTGCAAGGCCCGTAGTTAAGGCATTTCCAGGTCTATGGGTGACATTTTTACCTGCAAATTCACCTCCTAGCTTCCCGTCACTCTGACAGTTACGGACAGTCGGTTCTTTCTCAACTACCCGTCGCGACTCGGTGGGTCGGGTTCGGTCAGTATTCCCTGAACTCCAACTTTTAGATTGTGTCTACTCGTATCTCTCTGTCATACTAGTGATTTCTTCGAGTTGAGTATAAAGTTGCGTAACCCGTCGTATGATCGTTCAAGTTTTGCCATCTTCATCCATGTCTCAAATAACCCTCGAACGAGTGTTGAATTAAAAGTGCTTTTTCGTTACCTTCTTCGTCGAGTCAAGAAAAAGTTTACGGTCAGTCGATAATGGCAAAGAGCCTTCTTGAGTGCGTTATAGTTGTTAGCATCGTCTGTGAGTAAATTGTGGTAAACTTTGCGATCTGCACCCTGCATAAAAGCCGATACATTAATCGCCCAATTTTGCTCGGGAATGAAATGAATTGCGCAAGAAAGTCGTCAATGCCTCGATTCACCATAAGTGAATGGGAAAATTGAAACTGAGTGCTTATATTGTCGTTGAAACGCGGCATACTTATCTGTACCATTCGATAGTCGACAATCGGTGTCCTATGCTCCCCCCAGAACTCGTACTGGAGTTGTCCCTATTGACGGTCGGAGCTTCTACCCTTATTTTTTCCATTTCGAGAGCGTCGGCGAACTCTCTTTCTTTCACTAGCTCTCTTTCTTTCGCGTTCGCTGTTATACTGGCCAGTTCCAGTTTCTTCTCCCTTTAAACTGCTTGCTTGGACAGATCCCATTCAGCTGCTTGCTTGACCAGCTTCCACTCCCTTTTGAAGGACTTTTATGCATTTCATTATCTGGGTCTATCCTCGATAATTGTTGCCAGGCGATCTGCCTCATAACCTAGATCTTCCGTGCCCATGGCGCGATACTCTTTAACCATCTCTCTTTCGGTAGCCATTTTATGAATATATTCTCGATATACGATTATTTTCTCGAATTACTAAACAAATGATATGTTGCAAGTTCCTAAACCAATACTTACATGTTGAGAATTTTACTTGATATTTGGTTCACGATTACCTCAAATAAATGAAATATACAACACATGCAAATATCAAAATATAACACAATTTCACAATTATCAAATTAAAAATACACATGATGAAAATCTAACAAATGTTTAATACTACTTCCTAATAAATAATACTTTGTCTAATTCAGATCCCGGACGAAACCTCCACTATTACGGATTTGTTATCCCCCTGTATGGTTTGGTTGTAAGGAATTGATGTGGGGTGCTTCTAATATTGATTTAGATTAGGGCAGAGACCCACCCAGGCTCGATTATGGTTCGGAAGTTGGGTTAGTGAATAGTAGCTATATAGTTCTGAACCCTGAGTCAGGAGTGCCGATTGTTAAGCAATAAAAAGTACTTATGGTGAAATTCAATTACAACAATTTAATTAAGAAATAATAGTCAATCTCTCGAATGTTTCAGATGTGACCATTTCGCTCGACCTTTTGAGCCTATCTCAACAATTGATTTCTAGTGTGAGAGTTTCGCCCTGTCCTTTTACTCATCTCATCATTCCTCTTCGTCTCTCCTAATTATGTCTGGGTTCCTTCTACTCCTTCTCTTTCCGTTCTTCCCAGCCTACTTCTCCTCCTCTACTCCCCTTATCTATCCAACGACTCCAATTTGCCGACTTTGACTATACTGACAGTCTCACCCACCCATCTATCTCTCTCTCTCTCTCTCTCTCTCTCTCTCTCTCTCTCTCTCTCTCTCTCTCTCTCTCTCTCTCTCTCTCTCTCTCTCTCTCTCTCTCTCTCACAGAGACTTCGGAGTTCTACCTCACACTGGAAGTTGTCCCCCAAAAACCTTCATGTAAAACACAAGGATGGTACACTATCTTTTCTAGGCGCTCACACCTCACACTACACATTGTTTGCCATCAGATAAGGCTATCACATTTCATCGGTCACGCATCCATTCACACCGATATACGCATACACTCTTGTATGGTAAAACACATTATAATAATACAACATGATTACCAACATCATAAAAGCTCGATATGAATTACTCGTTTACATACAACGATAATTGATTCAAATCAGAACATACTCATAATTCGATTATAATGATAATTATAATGATCAGACGTATATCTTTAGATCACAACTCATACCAAAATATACAAATATTCGAATATATATGCTCTGATATATTAAAAAATATTTTAACTAGTGAACGCTAACATAAGCATTCCTAAAGGCACTGGTTACTACGGAGTAACCTATCAACGACTCATAATATTAATCCTGCTGAGCTAGCAATCTACATAATTCTCTACGTAATTCAAATTCATGTCTCAAATAAGCTCATAAATGAAACACTGCAAAGTAATTATACGTGCTAAAACAATCCCAGTAATCGAGTTAACATAAAATCAATACTTACAATTACGACGCTGTAATGTTTTGCAAAAATAGAGCAAATATCTACCTTCCGAAGCGTGTTTCTCTCTTCACAATTCATCGTCTTAAGACTTCCGACAATTTACAAGTGGTGTCTCACAGAGTATAATTCTTACCTCACAAACTGCCCAGGTATACTAATTTTTGGACAGAGGTCAGCTAATATTTTCGAATCTAAGATTTAGACCCACCTCCTGGCTGAATTCCGATTTGATATTGTGGGACTGACTCAATCTACTGAGTTGTCCGGTTTTCCGTGTCTTTATACATGGCGGGTTGAACACGACCCGTTTACACTGCGGGCTTCCTTTTGATCTCAGAACAATGTATAACGCATGGGTGCAAGTTACAAGATTGGACCCAAAAGTTGAGTTTTCTGGCGACTTACATAATCGCTTGACACTTACCGGCAGCTATTCCTCACATTTCAAACGCGTTGAAAATAGCCCCACGTTTATACACCCGGCTTCCTAGCTTGAAAGAACGTGAGAGACAATAACATTTCATTTTATGCATTAAAAATAATAGCTTTATTGGATTATCTATCGTCAACATCGACTAAAGATATGCATATCGCAGAATGCTACGGTTGCAAATGTGGATGATTCAAAGTAGTAATTGAGTGCCACTTGGGTCCAATACGGTACTCCGGTGTTAAAAAGGGAGAAAGAGTATATGCCCCAAAAGTGTTTTTAACATGGCAACGCCAGAAAAAAAATTAACAGTGAGGGTAAATGGTAACATTGTTAAAATTGGTTTATCTACATTAGATAGATTATTAGCAGCCAATCGTCAACCTACTCCGGGTACACGTTTTGAAGCCCATAGGGGAATATAATATGGTAATGGTATGACAGAGCCAAATAATGTAGTTTGTAGTGATCACTTCATAGTTATCAACATTGCAATACTTGCTATTTGATTACTCTTAAACACGCAGAGTGTGTGTGTGTGTATATATATATATATATATATGTATATATATATATATATATATATATATATATATATATATATATATATATATATATATATATATATACACACACACACACACACATATGATCTCGCGCTCACGCGCACACATTTTCATTACTACACACTACACTTGAATGCCCAACAACGTTTAGTGTGTTGGCACACAACCTAAGCTCACACAAACTCCTGTAAGAGTAGGTAGTGTTTGTAGAGAAACTGTATCCACAAACTCAGGAGGCATTAGAGGTTTTAGGTTTAGTTGTGTTATAAACATGGACACACAAACATAATACACTGATAAGGAATGTTGTGAGTGGTATTTTTGTTTCTAGATCTCTTTGCCCTGACTAGAACCTTTGAGGTTAACCCAAAAAATAATTTGTTGTCATTTTGCGACGCTCGATGTTTTGCCGTTTACAAGTCTTTGGCTTGGTGAGTGAGTGAGTGAGTGAGTGAGTGAGTGAGTGAGTGAGAGAGAGAGAGAGAGAGAGAGAGAGAGAGAGAGAGAGAGAGAGAGAGAGAGAGAGAGAGAGAGAGAGAGAGAGAGAGAGAGAGAGTGTGTTTTTTTTATAATAAAAGCAATTATAGGGAAGAGACATGGGCATGTTCATAATGCGTTATTTTTAATAGAGATAATAGAGGCGTTATATGAGGATAGAGACGTCAGTTTTGTTATTTAATTTATAATCTATACCCCATCTTTTACATCCAACACAGTGTGGTCAGTGGATGTTGTTCAGCAAGTGTGGTTTTTAACATTGCATTTCCCATCTTGTCTCTAGAATGACCCACACATGTTAATCCTCTGGACATTTTATTCACATTACCAATCATTTCCCTAGAGAGACCTGTCATGTCAATCCTTTTTACTTACTGTAACATAAGATTTCACATCCTGTCCACAGAGAGTTCCCAAAATTATAAACGTATTGACGTATTTTATTAAAGAAATTTCTATCTTGTCTCCATGTTGACCCATTTGATAATTACCTTTGTTTTAACACAAGCCAATGTTAATTTCATTACGTCCCCACATCACCGCACCATACTAGGAAATGTTGTTTTAACATTACATTCCCCGTTTGACCCGATACAACCCCTCCCCCATGTAAACCTAATCTTAAATTCCCGTTTTATCCATATACAGCCCCTCCCCAATGTAAACCTAATCTTAAATTCCCGTTAGTTCATGTTTCAGATTAGCTAATAACCATCTTGTACCATTTACAATTTATTCAGGTAAAATTTTTAATGTGAATACATAAATGGAATCGAAGTTAAAAAAATATCAACATAAATCTTGCATTTTTATTATGAAATAATTATATAAGATATATAATTAGCGCATCATTACATCATTAGTAGAGTAGCTTGATATAAGAACTTTTATCACATCTCGTTTGATGTCTGAATGATATCGGATCACTATCGATTCTTTAGGTTTTGCAAGATCCAATATCCTTCCTCTACTGAGTGAGACAAGATAACAAGCACCCAGGTCAAGTCACTGCCTTAGTAACCTTTATCTATCACATATTCTTCCTTGCTAATTTGAAACCTCTGTTCAGTCAAGGCTATTTAAAAGTTGAATGTCTATTCAGGAACCTGTTCATAGGATATTTGCATGCTTGAAACAGTTGTTCGAGATTGTAGATCACGAATGACCTGTTATTGTCTTGAGTATGTTGCAATGCATTGCTTTGGAGGAAAAGCTAATCTTGATCGATGGGTTACGTAAATGCAAAACAAAAGGCCCTTCCCAAAAAAAAAACAATCATCATTCAGATAGCTTGAAACATTATTATTGGAATCATCACCCATTGAGAGTTTACTTTTTCTAGTTGATCTGTTTATTTACTTTTGTGATTTAAAAAAATATAAAAAATTGACAACCGGAACACACATTAAGAGTATATTTTGAATCACAGAATATGGTTTTATTTGTCTGTATTAATGACTTTATATAACTGCGTTCTTCTTTTAAAAAAATATTTCATATTAAAAAAATACTCTTTGTACCTAGATCATTTATAATTATGTTGACTGATTTAAACTTTTATTTCAATTGGATTTTCCTTTGTCAAGATGTCATAGTAGTTTATTGATGAGTGTGCACTAAAAAGGCTGCCAGAGATACATCAACACTTCCAGCGTTGGATTTAATTTGTACTCACTACTATACAGGTGCGATTTGAAATCATTTTTTGATCACGCTAGATTGCCTGCCATGGCATGTCTGGATAAAGTACGAATTACATCTTTTTTTTAAATATATCATTTCAGCTATTTGGATATTTATAATGGTATATGATGCCAGATAGCGTTATATAATTTGCCAAAATCCTCATGGTAGTGACACATGGTAACCACTTCATATAAGGGAGAGCAAAATGAATTAACCTCGCCTCAGACCATACCAGCCTGATGTTGATAAGGAGTAGAGTTATCTTTCCTCGTATATAGATGAACAATAAAGTGGAAATGTGAGTCAGGAATTCGGTACTTACAAAGAGCTTCTACTCAGTGATGCAGAATAGCTTAGTTGCATGATCACCCTTTTGACCTCTGACATCACAGGTTGTGAGATTTTGGAGCACGTGCCAAAACAGTGACTAATAGCTTAGTATGAGTTTGCAAACACCTATTTTGTCATATATAGGGTCAAAATATATTTTGAATTGTGTGAAAGGGAAGCAGACGTATTAGTTTCTGATTGGTAGGGTTTGATAATAATGTTGCCTAAATTTGTTGGCCACTGAATAAACGACAAATGTATGCCTCTATCGCTTGGTTTCGGCAGATTCCCTGTTTGAATAACGAATATATTTTGACCTCCCACACAAAGATAACTTTCCCCATATCTACTACGAGAAGGAAAGGATCAGAAGAAACTCACATTAGTCTCATGGCAAAACCGTTAAGTCCAGTTGCCCTAAATTAATATAGTCTTTCAAATGTTTAGTTTGCCATTAGTTAAGATGTCAGTAATTGAAAAGCATTCCCATTAGTTGAAAGTCCTGCTGATTGAATTCATCAAGTTTAGTTGCTACAATATACACATGGTCTCGGGATATTGAAAAGTTATTGTGAATATTCCTTGCTATATTTCAGTATGTCAGGTGCAATATTCCGGGTCCAGGATGTCACCTTGAGCAATTCGAGGAACAGATAGAAGGTTGTCAATGCCGGACTTCCTGTGATACATCAGGCAAAAGTAGTATGTGCTCCTGTGTGACGTCATTCGGGGCAAGCTATAAAGATGACAGAATGATTAAATACTCGAGCAGGGATAGCCATTCTGCACCAGTATTTGAGTGCAATTCAACTTGTAAATGTCCCATCTGGTGCAAAAATCGAGTAGTTCAGAGAGGACTTCGGTTTCAAATGTCGGTCTGCTGGGATGACAGCAAAGGAATGTGTTTGAGAACCTTAGATCCAATACCAGAAAATAGTTATGTTTGTGAATATGCAGGTGAAGTTATTTCTACCGAAGAAGCATGTAAACGGTTTAAATCACTAACTAAAGATGATATGAATTACATTTTTGTTTTAAAAGAACATTTTGCGTCCCAAACACTTTATACATATATCGACCCATTATACACTGGTAACATTGGAAGATTTCTTAATCATTCATGTGATCCAAATCTATTTATGGTTGCAGTAAGAGTGAATAACATGATTCCAAAATTGTGTTTATTTGCAAGGAGAGAGATTTCTCCAGGAGAAGAGCTTACTTATGACTACTCTGGGCTTGCTGCTACAACTGACGTTGTAAGTCAAACAGAAGTCAGTTCCAGCCATGTTTCAGGAACTGAAGATATTTCTAGAAATATCACTGATGTCAGTGGTGAAAATGCAGTTTGTGACTTAGAAGTCAAAGAAATTGTTGAAACTAAAAGGAGGCCATGTCACTGCCTGTCTGCATCATGCAGAGGATTTCTCCCATCTGACAACTCCCTGTTTCCATGAACCACTAAGCAAGAGGCATTCATTCAGAGATTGTTGACGGCGACACATGCGAACGTTATTCACACTGTTTAGAGGGTATCGTTTAAACGTGACATGTGATTACTGTGTTTGTAGCATTCATATTAAAATTTATTTCCGTCGAAAACTAGTTTACGATTTTTGCTGTATCCGGTAATAGGTGCACACTGACATGAAGGGATTTCTTTTCGAGATTAAAGTGCAACGAGGTTTATAGCTATCTTGCTAACCAGGTCAGCCAACTACTACTACCACTACAACTACTACTACTGCTACTTATTATTATTATTATTATTATTATTATTATTATTATTATTATTATTATTATTATTATTATTATTATTATTATTATACAATTGTTTTCTTAATATACTTGCTTAGCTTGAACATCCATCTTTACTTCCACACTTGTTTATGGTTCTAATCAAAAGTGAATATCTGTATAAATTATCTTCGTAGCAAGATTATTTTTAAAAATATCTCCCAATTGCATTTTAAATAGTACTATATGTTTTGCCAGTGCATAACATAAATAAACAAATTATTACATCCTAAAATTCTGACTCTGTTTTCCTATTTTACATTTACAGATATATTCAGCTAAGCTAGTTAGAATCTGTTATAACTGTTGTGTATATTTCATTTGCATTGTTTGTTTGTTAGTTATTTTTTTCCATTTTCTTCCATTATATGCTTTGGATAATTGTATTTTGGACTTGACCATGTCGCAAATCAGGTTAATTTTAACCTGACCTGATTAATTGATTTTGTTTTTGTAGTGAACATGTTTATCTCAATCCGAGTCTAGAACTTTGGAAATCTTTATGGCATGCCTGGTCTAACTGTTGTTTACTACATTTAAATTATAATTTTATAAATAGACTTCTAATTATAAAAAAGAATTTTGTCTTGTAAACATTTGGAACCTTCCAGGAGGAAACTTTCCGTTAGGTAATAGGCCATTGTTTTTATTTTAGGAAATGCTAATTGTGAGATGAGGTCAGATAGATAACTATTTAATCTTGTTTTTATAGAAATTTTTTTTTTGTTGCTATAAGATCTTGAGGCAGAAAAAGTTGTATTGTTGTTGTGTCCAGAATTTCAATTATCCCAGAATTTATTTATTCAGATTATTTATTCACTAGAAATACAATGTGCTTTTTAAAAATAATATTCTTGGAAATAGAGCCTTAATTTTTTTTAGTGAAATATAAAATAAGGATATATTCTTGGATTGTATTATTGAGATCCAACAACAGGTTGTTGGAAAATCAACACTAAAAAGGCTGCCAGAGATACATCAACAGTTCCAGCGTTGGATTTGATTTGGATTTCCACTAACGTATTTTTAGAACTGTAATCATTACGACTTGTGTCTGTAATTCAAGAATTGTTTGGAATTTAATTCGCAATACTGTATGTGCCTTTCCTTTTACATTCTCACTTTGTATTCTAGTGAAATAAATTATTTGTTGAATTTTACAAAGTTTGTTGCTTCTGAATCATTTCTATTTCTCGTTTTAAGATAGTAGACGACGCAGGGTCATAATACTATGTATGTATGTATGTATGTATGTATGTATGTATGTATGTATGTATGTATGTATGTATGTATGTATGTATGTATGTATGTATGTATGTATGTATGTATGTATGTATGTGTGTGTGTGTGTGTGTGTGTGTGTGTGTGTGTGTGTGTGTGTGTGTGTGTGTGTGTGGATGGATGGATGGATGGATGGATGGATGGATAAATGGATGGATGGATGGATGAATGTTCAAAGGACCAAATTGTTAGGTCGATCTTTGTTTTGCTATTGTTAATTGTGGTAGAACACATTTAGTTGAACATATGTACGATTAACGAGATTTATGGGGAATGGCCGCATTTACAGAGTCTTAATGTACGGATTGGTTTAGCCAAAGTCAGGAGTTATTGATTTATATTTAAGGGTCTAGTTTGTTCAAGTTATAGTTTTTATAAAAGCTCACGGTCGAGACACTGACCAGGAACCAGTTGTTAGCCATTTGTTGATAGACCTATTGCAGGGATTCGATGCGTGGTAAATAGGGAGTTTTTCGTAATTCCAATTGGTTACACTGTGAAGGAAGAATGGTTTCACACGGAAAATTCTTCAGTTTAAATGTGCAAATAGAAATTTTAAGAATTAGTCTACGCTTTATCCTACGAGAGGAATTAACAAAAGTAAGACTCCGAGCGAATTCTGAAGAACTTTGCTCGTAGAAAATCATCCAGGGAAAGGGATTGTCTGGGAAAAGTGACAGTCACGTTCTGGAAGTAAGACCTTGGAAAGACAAGGTATTTGCAGCAATCTTATGTAATTGATATTACTATGATGATTGTAGGATTTATTTGAATGTACCTGCATTAATTTATTTTCTTGATATGATATACCTGTGTTGATTTCCTTATCAGAGACCGTACAATGATATTTTCCTTTATACAAACATTGACGACTTGTTGAACTTATAGTTCGTTTATTAGTGGAAATTATGTATTTAAAATGTTATGCCTTATTTCAGATGCGAAAATCCCTATGAATTCACCGACCTATATATATGAGTTCATGTATGATAACCACTTGAGTGTTGTTATAAACACACTAGAAAGGAATTTCATTCATTCGTGTAATTCAGACTAGACTGGTACTAATGTCACGGTAGGGGTGTTAGAATAGCCATTTAGTTGACCATTAATTTTGCGAAAAGATCGTTTACGTTCTGTCAAGAGCAGCTAAATTAGATAGCCGTAGAATCTGTTTGAAATTAGAATAGAATTTATTTGACTTAACGCGAGGGGAAAGGCAGTGATTTATTCCCCCAAGTATAATGTGACGGAAGATTTGGGTTGTTTATTTTTGTTATTTTGGAGGGGCCGGGATAGCTATAAGTCTACGTTCTACGTATTTCGTCTTACAAATCCAAAGTGGACACAAAGTTTAAAGGAGCGAAACGGACGAGGCACCTGCAAATTTGGGAATGAAAGTCAAAGTGAAGGAGGCCTGGACTTACCAGCGCAAGGGAGTCGAAGGAAACAATCACGATGGAATTCGAACCGAAACAAGACTCTCAGTTTACGAAAACTGTACAAGGCAATGACTTCGATATATTCAGTGTGATCTAAATGATGATTAAAATTCTTTTACGTAACAGATCGGCTAATGGTATAATTATTTCTTGTATTCGAAAATTCCTGCAATTAGCTAAGTCAAAAGAAAGAAGTATTTTTCTACTGTATAGTATTTTTATTACTTTGTTAGAAATTTCGATCAAGTTTTGTCTTCTTTTTGTAACGGGGGCTCGTTTTATTCTATTCTATACATATGCTCATGTATCTAATCAACCAGACATTTTCTCAAATTCTATAGACATTTACTCGTCCCAGGCAAATTATACCGTCGGTGAACACCTCTAGGCAACGATAACCAAACAGATCACACCCACCCCAACAAAGCTGGGAGAGGGTGAACCACCGCCACAATATGTATGTATGTATGTATGTATGTATGTATGTATGTATGTATGTATGTATGCATGCATGAGATTTAATGGCATATAAGCACAGTCCTGGCTAGGAAGTGCCAAGTACGTATATAAATGCATTGATAAACAAAGAGAAAGAGATAAAATAATTTGAACATTTTGTTTATTGGGTATGTTTTTCTTTTACAGGCCATACATTAGAAGAGCTTACAGGATGATCTGTTGTACATCGTCCTGACGTGGAGGATTCCTATGAAACATTAAACACACACTTTCGCACACACAAAGACAAACACTTCATTGCAAGGTCTTGTAGGTCCTAAATAAATATAGTGATAATCAGACATCCAGCATGGACGTCACCAAAAACTTACTATGATGTGTGGTTAATTCAAAATGAAGATAGTACATATTTGATATCCAGTATTGCAGCCACGACAGCTATCTCAAAATTCATGTCATCAGACGTTCCACTTGACAGAAAATCACATGGATATCGAGTTTTCAACGGAAGACATTTTATAATGTCTGATCTGTCTAAAGTAACAACGATGCTAATCCTACCTCGAATATAATTGCCATAGAGGATATCTTGAAATAATTGTTATTCATATTCTCAAAGATGGATCAACATAAGGTTTTCACTGAAAGACCTCTTAAAATGTCTATTGTTGATCTAAGTGAAAATAGTGTCGATCTGACATCCATTTTTTACTGTCATTGCAGCCATCTTGAATATATTGTTACAATTATTTTTAGTAAGTGGAAGTGACATTGACATTGGAATTTCACCGAAGACTTGCGATGATGTCTATATAATCTTAAATGATAATAATACCAACGTGATCCAGTCTAACCGTCTTGAAAATCGTATTTTCGCTACTTACTGTCAATTTGTGGCCATATAAACACGAGTTTTTATTTTCATGAAAACATTTTCCATGGTGTCCAGCAGGTCCTAAATGAAAATACCAATTTTTAATCTAAAATGGCGGAAATGGTTCAATATGGAAGCCACGGCAGTCATCTTATAAATCTTATTATGACTGCCCCACATTGCACCATTACTGCTAAAAAACACATCTGCTGTTGGACAAATTACCGTTTAATTTTGGATATTCTCCCTATGCGTTTCAACTCGGGAGGCATGCGTGTTTGTTAAGATTATTAAAATAATTCCAATACTTGGCTCTTTTACTTTCTTGTTTTCATGACTTGCTAATTTAAATCTAATATGTCTTGATTGTAATTTAAAATGTCAAAGTTATTGTATAAATTTTTGAAAACAAATGTTGTTTTTTTTGCATAATTTTTGTAAAATTATAAACTTTCATTTACATCGTAACGCTTCTGTATCAGATGTGCATAGTTTTGCATATTGTCAAACTCTTCAGTTTCTGAGGAACATAAATCTTGCATCTATTCTTTGGTTTGGATTATTTTTTGGGGTGGGTGAATCTTGTTTGGATTTTTGAGAAAAGACAAACCTTGGAGCTTATGAAGTTGTTCAATTCACCTGAAGGAATGAACAATTTGACACCGAGTTTCTGCAAAATACTTCAGATGATGTGTATTTGGTTCAAATTGAAAATATTGTTGATCTGGCATCCAGTGTGGCTTAAAGTTTATCAGAGATGGGTTGAAGACTGAAGAAAAGGTATTGTCTTGGATTCCTGCTAAATAGCGGACAATTATATTCATTTCTCAATGCAACTGAACCATATTTGAAATAGATAATCAGTAGAAAAAATAAACAGTTTGGCTCTTTTGAAGGTAAGAATATATAATTTGCATGCAATTGAATAGCTGTACAGGGTATGTTAATTCAAAACAAGATATGCCATCCATGCAAATATGAATTTTGGAAACGTGTCATATCCTAAGTGATTTTTCCCTCTTTTCTTAAGTTTGGAAGATGCTAGGTCTACTTAACTTGTATTGTTTGTTAGTTTTATTTTAGTTACCATATGATGTGGCTTATGTAAGATACAAGTTGTATCTTGTAGCTGACATTGTCCAAAATCGAGTTCATTGTCGTCCTGACTATAATTATTGATATTATTTAATTATTACTCAACTGATGTATATTTTCCTATTTTGATGGGTTTAATATTAGGATAATTAACATAAATGAACATACCTATCTCGTTCTGAATCAAGGACATTGTGTTTGCCACATTCTATATTATAATTTTAGTAACAGATTTTGTCTTGTAAATATTTATAATCTTAAAGAATGAAATTTTACATTCGATACTATTTATGGAGGTAAAAATGCTTCTAATTGTGACCAATTTGATTTGGGTAAAATTATTTATTATTCACTGGAAATAAAATGTGAACTGTATTGTTATTGGAAAGAGACATGAACTGGGAATTACAATGAATTTAAACAAGGAAACCTTGGATCGTACTACTGTGATTCAATATAATTCAGGTCATTGGTACTTAGTACATTAGAGCCTTCAAGCCATTACAGGCACATCAACACTTTCAGAGTTGGAAATTATTTGGAATGCCACTTAAGTTTATTGAGAACCATATTCATTAGGACTTGTATTAGTACTTCTAGGATTATTTAGGATTTAATTTACAATATCATAAGTTATTTTTTTTTTAATTTTCACATTTTGTTCTTGGGGAATAAATAATTTGTTGAACTTTATAAAGCTTGCCGCTTTTCACTCTTTTCTGTTACTTATTTTAAGACCATAAAGTCATAATAAACCGAAGAATGTTAAATATGTATTTCTGTGCTTGAACTTAGTATGAAGAACTCAAACATCACGACAGGATTTTGAAGTATAGTAGTAAAATTGAAAGACTACTATAATTTGACAATTCATACAATTTTTTAATGTAATTTTGTTATTTGCATTTGTCAAGAAAAGTAAAATCATGCAGTTTTAAATTTCTTTGTGCTTGAGAACTCCTTTAAATAAACTAAGCTGTCTTCCAAATATTTATAGACATCTCCTATCTCAGGCCTAATATTGCAGGCTGTTAAATTCCTACATTTTGCTTGTTAGTAGATATAAGGAAAGTATGGGTCCTTAGAGGGCACAATGGGTCCTTTCGAGAATGTAAACTATTCCTCAGTTTTTAAAAATGACACTATGTTGCCTTACGGAAATATAATATTATAAAAGTCTAATTGATTAATATTTCATGTCACTATGGGTCCATATAAAATATTATAATGAAGACGGTGCTTTGAGGCCCAATGAAAATTTAACATGTTGGTTACCTTGGGAACCTACGGAAATGTAACATTTAGGGCAGAAATCAATAATCCTATTGCAAGTTTAATATTAACATATTAAATACTCCGTCAACCTTTGGAAACAGACCAACACTAAATTGCAAGTCCAGCAGAAAGCCTCACTGACCAAGACCCACCTGCACTAAACACATAATTGTACTGTCCAAGACCTATCCTTATGGACCCAACAGGAATTACACACAGACGGATGTGTATATGTGGGATATGAAGTGGTGTGGGTAGGTAAGACATTGAGGATTAAATCCAATTTAGACAAACTAATACAGATACAAGCATTACCTATGTACCATCACACATGCAAACAAAGGAAGTAAATAGGCAAGGGATTTATTTTTTCATACCAACATTCATGCGTACCTACATACACCCATACAATCACACATGCCTAATTGGGGTGAGGATAGAATAGCTCCTGCTCACACACTAACAAATACACTCGTATATACTATCATACATACATATCATCACACGGATCAAGGCATACGGAATGGTGTATAGTTTCTTATCACACACTCCTTCAATCGGGACAGTTGCTTCAGCATCATACACCAAAAGACGGGGTTTGGGTGCCGTAAGATTAGTTATGAAGATAAACATTGACGAAAAAGCCCTGTTAAAACATGATATTCTGGTTATATTTTTCCAAGATATATTTTATAGAATACAGCATCGTCCATAAATAATGGGGTCGTTTTGAAGTAACAAAGGCAAATGTTAACACATTTAAAACCTCTAAAATTCTTCTTTTCCCGAAACTTCTCATGATTATGTCTATACTCCATGACTCGTTTTATGCAGCCTTACCTCTCCAAACAGATTCTTGTATCTACACAATTGTCTTTGTCAAGCATTTGATAGTCCCCTTCGACCTAAAATAGACCTTTTGGTTTTGACTAATTAATATCACTTTGATTTAATATAGATCTTTTGGTCCAGACTAAATAATACCACTTCGATCTAATATAGATCTTTTGGTCCAGACTAAATAAAACCACTTCGATCTAATATAGATCTTTTGGTCCAGACTAAATAATACCACTTCGATCTAATATAGACCTTTTGGTTTAGACTAAATAATACCACTTCGACCTAACATAGACCTTTTGGTCCAAACTAAATAATACCACTTCGATCTAAAATAGACCTTTTGGTCCAGACTAAATAATACCACTTCGGCCTAACATAGACCTTTTGGTCCAGACTAAACAATATCACTGAGATAGTTGAAGATGATCTGAAACTCATCCATAGCTTGATTGTTTATTTGTTTGAGAATGTTTATCCAAACTGTTTATGATAAATCCGAACCTATATAGATAGACAACTGATCAAAATTAGTTTTGCATGTTAAAATTGTAGCACGCCTTATTCTTGTCTCAGCCAGTCAATGCACATTTTACACAGTACAACCATAACCTGTTTTGTATCGATCAGACTGATCCTGATGAAAAATATACATAAGGCACAGCGAGTGTATTACACCAAATCAATATCGAATTAAAGAGAGACGAACTTTATAGCAAGAAACTTAGACCAAGCCTAGAACGAAAAGGCCTTAATGTTTTGAACCAATGAACTCATACCATCTTGTCTGATCTCATCACTGCCACGGAAAATTGATATTTCCATTATATCATACGCGTGCTGAAACATAATTATGACCAACCTTGTCGACCGAGATAATAAAACGGGGGAACGTATAATTATTTCATGCTCTAGATCTCGGATACATATTACTATAAGGCACTTTCGTACTACCACTACTACAATAGACATTAGAATCTAGTTGGTTTTTTTTTTAGCTACGTCAATGAATGTTTAAAATGTTTTGTTTGTCAGATCAACATGAAGCTAGCGGAAGTCCTGCTCAGTTCACACTCCAGAAGAAAACACTGGATCCAATAAGACATACGGATCAGTCGAAGACATTACCTTGAAAAATGTCAAACAGAATGAAGAAAGCGATTGTTTGCACAAGTCATACTGTGTTTGTGGGAAAGTCTAGGTCAATGTCTGATATTCCGAAAGATAGAATGCTTGTGGGGAAATCTAGCTCAATATCCGATATTCACAAAGACGGAATACTTGGTAGATCCAAGTAAATAATTTAAGCTCATCGATGATAAAGAAAAACAAGTAAATCAGACATGAAGACTTAATCTTCTTGAATTACAAAGAAGTCACAGAGTTTACACTACCCGTCGAACTTGACAGATCATAATTGCTTCTTCCTGATAGCCAATTCCAAATTTAGAATTGTGTTATGTCTTGTAGCCTTAGCACATTCCTTAGATACGGTTGCTTAGATTTACATTGTTCAGCTTGGTAACTATTATCATAGTATCAACGACGAATTTTTAGCAACATGAACAGACGAACATTCCGAAGTTGGACTTAAAAATTACAACTACCAGTACTTCAACAAGAAAGGATATCTTTATACCAAACGTAATAACTGATATTGTACTATCGTTTATGTCAAGTAGTCACAAATGTCATTTCAAAAAAGGCCTTAATGTCAGGTGAAAATATTGAATCCTTCTAAAATTACACTTTTATCATGTCAACAAATCATTAATAGACAATTGGAAAAGGTATACGAAATCATACTGTTCTGCATTATTAAAAGCTTAAAATCACTGAATCATTTTGAGTAACTACTCATCGAGAATTATGCATTTTAAGTAGAAACGGTGGGAAGAATCCAGTGAATCATACAGTGGGATGAACTCAGTGAATACTCCATCTTCAGCAAATTCTATTTCAGGAAAGCTGGATAGAAAAAAGAAAAACAAGAAAATCAGACGTGAAGACTTAATATTCTTGAATTGCAAAGAAGTCATAGAGTTTACACAAATCATAAATGCTGCTATCTGACAGCCAGTTGCCATTTAAAATTGTGTTATGTCTTGTAGCCTTAGGAGATAGGGCCCAATCCTTCGATATAGATATCGGTCTATATTTCGACATGACAACTGACTTTGATAGTTCTTCTAAGGACGTAAAAATGCCATTTTATCTAGATAACAACGCAGTTTTACTTTCAAAGAAAAAAACAAACATATCTACGTTTGCTTCACAGAGAATGACAACGCAGTACGAAAATAGTCTTATTTGCTTTTAAATGAGTTGCTGTTTCATAACTTACGCAAATTATAAATATACAATGTACTGCGTTTACCTCTTTAATGAATTAATTTTTAATTTAGATTATCGCTACCTCTATCTTTGATCTCTTAATATTTATACAAGAATATTTTCTGGTATTGTTTAAATATGTATTTTTGTTAGTTAGTATGCATAACACAAAAGGTAGTAATTTAGTTATGTGTTCTAGGTATTTTTCCTTTAAGAAAGCAGGTGGGAAAGAGATTAGATTCGTAGCGATCAGAGTCAAAGAGTCTTATTATGTGACTGGTCCAGTACTTTTACATATGATTAGTACTGTGTGGAGTTGCAAGGGCGTTATATATGACTGGTCCAGCAATTTTAGATATAGTGGTGTGTGGAGTTACAAGGGAGGTGGGCGTTGTATATAACTAATCCAGTACTTTCAGACTAGATGACGTATTTAAAAGCACTAGAATTTTAATTTCTAGAACTCTTCGATTTTTTATACGAGTTAGAGAGTCTAACGCAACAAAAAGATAACACAATTTTAAATGTCATTAAGGTCAAACTTTGCTTAATGTAACCAGTAATTTAATCTCTCAATCTATAGAAAAATCGTTTGTTAATTGATGATGCATATGCAAAGAAGAGAAAAGAGCATTCAATAACATTCTTAAATCAGGAAAAGGTAGATAGAAGGATATGTTTAAGCTCAGATGGAGAACAAAGAGAAATATACAAGCATATAAGTATTGGACTTCAGATTATACGTAGAATCAACTTTATCGTCTACAACAAGAACTCATCAGGCTGAGTATCCCAACAATAAATGAAATGCCAAATTATATTACTATAAGAAGACAGCATTAGAGTTATGAAGCCATGTATCTTTACTCATATTTTCAGAGAAATGAAATGACTGTGTGTGTGCGTGTGTGTGTGTGTGTGTGTGTGTGTGTGTGTGTGTGTGTGTGTGTGTGTGTGCAATAGAGACTTTAAAATGATCATTACACTCTTTATACATGACAGCTATAGTTGGATCAATGAAAGCTTCAACATTAATGTTTCCAATAATACAATCCTTACAACGCTTCAGAAAGTGACATTAACATGTCAAGAAAAACTCTGATTGCTCGTCATGAAATAAATGGATACTATATGTGAATTTGGTAACATTTTGTAAAATTTTCCCATTCAACACAAATTGGAATTTTACAGGTGTAAAAGCATTGTGGTCTACATATGATACAGGATTTATTTATAGGATTATGCCGTACGTTGTTTTTCTTCAGTTATTTAGTTGCCACAGATAGTGAACGATTTCTACAATGATCTTTCTGAAGGGGCCGTTACAGATATATCATCAGCATA
The DNA here is from genome assembly GCA_016746295.1 of Potamilus streckersoni. Lineage (NCBI taxonomy): Eukaryota > Metazoa > Mollusca > Bivalvia > Unionida > Unionidae > Potamilus > Potamilus streckersoni. The sequence goes on along the minus strand of JAEAOA010000553.1, from coordinate 547,587 downwards.
ACTAAATTGAATTAGACAGAAACCAATTAGATTTGCACAACGTACGATTTAAATCATCAATATCAGTGGTAAAGTGGAAAACTAACGTGTGACTTAAATAAAGTCTGGCTGGATTTTACACCGACGTCCAGAGAATAATTGACAACTGTACCAGTGACCATGCGAACAATATATGAAGTTATACCCTATATATATATATATATATATATATATATATATATATATATATATATATATATATATATATATATATATATATATATATATATATATGCATACCTACCTACCTCCATACATCCAAGCGTTACCATTAGTGTTACAAAGACCTGGAAATCTGAAATTATCTTTGTCCGTGACACCACCAGACGTCGCGAATGAATTTAATATCAGAAAAAATATTGTTACGTATCGGCTCGTTCAAAGTTACACTAAGAAAGAGTGACTACAACAATTATTGTAATTTAAAATAAAATAATTTATTTCTCTAGAAAACACAGAATTTGTAAAAGTATGAAACAAGACTTAAGATTTACGAAGAAGATGCAAAAATTTGTTCTAAAGTTGTGAAAACACATAAGTCCTGTGAACAAACAGTTCTGTATTGATAGTCTGAATTTCAATTCCATTTCAAGATGGCAGATGATGACGTCAGACGAAGGCTAACTGTTGTTGTTGTGGGGTTTAACGCTATTTTTCAGCACAGGAAAGGCTATACATGGCGGCCTGTATTAATGGTGGAGGAAGAAACCGGGAAATCACCGGAAAGAACCACCGACCCACGAGAAGCTACTGGCAAGCTCTCTCACATATCCACATTCGCCATATCTTAGACTCGAACCCACGCAGATAGAGGTGAGATGGCAGTGATCCGTAACGGACAACGCTTTAGACCACTCGGCCACTCGGGGCCCCACGAAGGCTAACACAAAATGTCCAGAATATTCACTGGGAATCACAATTTGTCTTGTTGTGTTCCAATCTAGAAATAATTTCAGTAAATGTCTTTGTCCAAAGCTAGCAGTGTTGTTCTCCAGGAAAATAATTATTTAGAAAGTAGAAAGTAGTACAGCTACACCAACTAGCAATACACATGTTGTTCCTCATACGTACGAACGAACAATGCAAACCTCACTCTCTAGATGCAGGTTATTACTCTCTCTCTCTCTCTCTCTCTCTCTCTCTCTCTCTCTCTCTCTCTCTCTCTCTCTCTCTCTCTCTCTCTCTCTCTCTCTCTCTATATATATATATATATATATATATATATATATATATATAGAGAGAGAGAGAGAGAGAGAGAGAGAGAGAGAGAGATAGACACACACACATACACACTATATATATATATATATATATATATATATATATATATATATATATATATATATATATATATATATATATATATATATATATATAATACTAAATTACTTCTCCGTTTTGTAGCAACCAATTGTTGATTTTTTTCTTATATATATATATATATATATATATATATATATATATATATATATATATATATATATATATATATATATATATATATATATATATATATTAATTAACTCACCATGGATATATGCCTACAAGGTACAAGGACGGTTGACCTTCAAACTGCTTTATTTTATTATATGTCGAAACACATCCGAAACAATAGCTACATGATAAACTTGAAAAACATCGTTTAGCATTACATGAGTATGAATACCTCCAAAGACTTTTCTTCCGTTTTGTCTTTTTTGTATCGTTATTCATTGTTATTCAAGCTAATTACTGAGAAACTGTGGATAGATGTTGTGAACCTTGACATGTTTACCAGGAAAAGTTCCATTATAACCTTTCATCAGAATTCTGTCGTTGCATTCAATTCACACTTTGAAGGAAACTAATATCCTAATGGATAAGATGACAACCAATCATAGGTATAATATTGTTCATCCATAACCCTAGCGTGTTATTGGTAATTTATCTTCTTAAAAATCGCAGTTCTCATTAAACAAAGTAAGAATTATGTTAGAACTATTTTTGTATAACGTCCATGGCTGCAAGAGGTATTTCAAACTGAATTAGTGCAAAATGTAATGAGATTGAAATGATTGTCGACCAATATTTTCCTCAAACTTTGGCTTTAATTTATACAAATTGTCACCTAGATTTAGTTTCTAAGTTTGCATCATCATCATCATCATCGTCATCATCATCGTCGTCGTCTTCTTCTTCTTCTTCTTCTTCTTCTTCTTCTTCTTCTTCTTCTTCTTCTTCTTCTTCTATGTGTGTAAAATATATCGAGTTAATTAGTACGTCAATTTTACTTTTGACATATATACATAAGAAGAATTAGGATGCGTTATAGCATGACCATTGAAGTCGTAAGGAAAATTTCGTACATAAATGATCATTTACGTGTGGAAAATACATCGATTCATTCCCCGAATATTCTGAGATATATTCTATGATAAATGGCAAATATGCTTCTTTATTGCTAAGTTGTCATACCACAGAACATTATATATGTGAACGAACCGACAAAAGCTTATTTCATTTGAAAAGCTGATATACCACAGAACAGTGAATATATTAGCTAACAGACCAGAGCTTCCGTCGGTTGCAAAGTTGATGTATAACAAAACTGTACATTATGTCATCTAACATGTAAATGCTGGAGTCGGTTATGTAACAAAAGCTAGCATGCTTTTATAACCAGATTTAAACTGTAGATTTATATACCCGTATTGTGAACACACTTTTGGTACCTAAATTTGGCCTTTATATATATATATATATATATATATATATATATATATATATATATATATATATATATATATATATATATATATATATATATATATATATATATATATATAATGTGTACCAGTCTTTATTTTAACACCAGTAGTATAACAACTTATAAGCCATCCAAGCAAAGACATCTTGAGGATACTTTTGAACAGACTAAAACAATAGGTATAAATGATTATCGCAGAGGAACAGGCAAGTTTCAGAGAAGAGCGCAGTGCAACAGTGCAGATCTTTAACCTCAGGATATTGTTTGAGAATTACCTCCAACATCAGCAGGATTTGTACCACGTCTTAGTTTATTTCAAGAAGGCATTTGACATTGTATATCGTGCAGCCTTATGGACAACTATCAGACTGTACAACATCAATGCCAAACTCATTACAGTAATAAAGCTCCTCTATGACAAGGTCACCAGTGCAATATACTTCAACGGCAACATAGGGGACTGGTTCAGAACGACAGTCGGAGTCAGATAAGGCTGTCTGCTCTTTCCCACAGACAACAGCAGCGCTGACCACATTGAAGCCCATCTGGAGTGACAAGAACAGCTCACTCTGTTCAAAGGTCAGACGGATGCACTCACTGGCGATCTCCATAATTCTCTACGCCTGTGAATCATGGATTATAACAACTGACTTAGAGCATAGAATACAGGCCACAGAGAGGAGATGCTTCCGAAAGATCCTCGTCGTCTCATGCAAAGACAGTACCACTAATGAAGAAATACAGCAAAGGATTAGACAAGCCACTGGCCTCACGAAAACCTCCTGACCACAGCGAAAAAATGTAAACTACAATGGTGTGTGCATGTCTCACGATCATCAGGACTTGCCAACATAATCATGCAAGGCACTGTACAAGGAAAAAGAAATAGAGGCAAGCAGAGAAAGGGGTGGGAAGACAACATTTTTCGGGAGTGGACAGACTTGACATTGAGCGACTCACTGACAAAGACGGAAAATCGAAAGGAATGGAGGAAAATGGTTGTCTGGTCACATGCGGCGCCCCAACGGTCTACCAGACTACGGGATTGATGATGAGTTTAGCGTTGATGGAAATATGTACTATCGATCCACTTCCTCCGGTCATATGGTCTGCATCTGCCATAGGGGTTAAGTCTCACATACTTTATAGGGTCACACAATTGCAACTTCATGAACAATAGCCTTATACGACAAACAGTTATTGAAAAGTTCTTTGTAAACACGTCAGTGTGGATTAAAAGGAAGATCTACTTATCATTGACTCGATGTTACCCTTCCAGTTCAAGGTTATGCTATATACATCGTTTCGATTAACCAATAAAATTACAGCTTTCATGTTGCTAAAAGTGGTAAACGCCATTAGTCTTTCCGATACTTTACCGCGCAGTTGCATTAAATAGACGCAAGCTTTACAAAATAAAACAATAATGTAAACTACATTGGAGTTTCTACAAATTAAAAATAATCCTTTGAGTGTATTGATCTTAGCGCTCTGATTATACGACCGTCATTATTTGGCACAGTTGTAGAAGAAGTGTTTGCTTTGTGCTATCTTTTTTGAGGGATGAGCTGGTATATGTTTATTTGTTAATTAGATTCACACAGACATTATTTGAAAATTGACAACGAAGTTATGGTCTATGAAAACAAGGACGTCGGGTCACAAGGGCTTGTGACGCAGGTTGCTATGCGTAAATATCACATAGTTCAATGTATTAAAGGAAAAATCTGGATGAAGGCAGGTGTGTGTGTGTGTGTGTGTGTGTGTGTGATTTGGATTTTTGACGTAGCTGTCTGTAACAAATTTTCATTCATATCGCTGTGACTTTATTGTGTGGCAGTTTATAGTGCTGCACAGGGGATTCATACCGCGGTTATATAGCATGATGTCCCACTCGGGTCACATTATCCTGACACTAGACCGACCCCTCCTAATAATAACCTCTTAATTCTGAGCGCCAGTGAGGCAGCTGCAAGTACGACATTTTTAAAGTTTTTAGAATGGCTTATCCAGGGTTCGAACCCGCTACCTCCGTCATCCAAGATGGATGCTCTAACCAATAAGGCAACTGGAACGGCCCGGTGAAGATGGGTATCATATCATAGCAAGCCAGGGTTCTAATTTCGGCTTGATTTCAGGTTTCAAATCTGGAAAGAATTCTCAAAGAAAAATGAACGATATAATGTGTGAGTTAAATGCACCCAAAAGACATAATTTTCTCAAATCAAACTATTGTGTACTTGAAACCATTTTCCAATTTCATATGTGCAAAGCCACCTTGATGTAATTTATCAATACGAAATTCTATTCCGTATCCAGGTATTTCATGCCACGTACGAAACAGGCCCTAAATTTATAATACACATAACTTTTCCCAAAACACACAGGTGCCAATGTGCGAAAGTAGCTCAGAGCACGACAAAATTTTATGATTACGGTTCAGTAAGAAAATTATCAACCCCTTTTCTGAATATGATGAATCCGTTACTGTGCTAAAAGTGACGTTAAATAAAATTCAGTACGACTATCTAACTTTCTATTTTGGCTAACTGTTAGGTTATGTAACAGCTTTCAGCACCGATTGCTCAAAGTCAAACAAATATTCGTTTGATTTGTGACGTATAATCAGCATTAGCGTATGTTGGTTTTTGAAGTCTGTCAGACGAATGGACCATGGTCTAGTAGTAGCGGTGCGCGGGATTGGCGTTTGTGTGTGGATAGGTGAGGGATATGCAATACTGCAAATGCAACGAAAAGAACACCGCTGTATTTTTTTTTGTTTCAAATTTATCACATACACATTTCTTTGCTTTGCTGCTCTTGTATTTTATGTAATTAATACCGTACAATGTTTGTCACTTGCGCGAAGACGTTCAAGATGACAAATTAATCTTGCCGAAAAACACAATCTGCATTTGCTGAATCGGTGCTTTGTGTAACAACATTCAATGTCGTCTGTTCATTGTTTGTACTTCTCTAAAACTTACGAAGCAAATAAAAGTCACAAAAATACCATATATTAACTTGTACATTTCTTAAATAAACTCGGCTATTTATCAATGTTATATTTTTTATTCTTACACTTCTTCAGACTATATTTTAAAACAAGTGGATCGTTCAATAACAGCTTAGCATAAATTATGCGTGAAGATGAACCAATTAATAAAGTTTAAAATATATAATTCCTATCTCAAATATTTATTTTATTCAATATCCATCTAGAGAAAAACACACACACACACACACACACACACACATATATATATATATATATATATATATATATATATATATATATATATATATATATATATATATATATATATATATATATATATATATATATATACACACACACACACACACACAAATGGGCACAACAGTTTCCTTTAAAAATATATATTAGCCATTTTAAGCATATAGATTCTTACTGACGCGTTTACTCTTCAATCTTTATCAACAGCAGGATGTAATGGCTTGACATCACTTGAAGAGAATGAAAGTTAACACAATTGATTGAGAAGAAAATGATATTTCCGATGTAACATGATCATGTGATAATTAATGTTCTGAATTCGATTAGGAAAACCCCTCGAAGCTGGTCAAACAGCTTATCACCAAATGGGAATATATGGATCAGGATCCTGATGAATGGACTTTCCGATTAAAATACGTGTAATTAGCCACAAGATCACAACCTTATATTTGGGGGTATATTCTGTTCTATCCAGCATAGATTCCAAAGGTTGTTATCTTTGGGAGCGTATGTTGGAGATAAGCATCCACTTCGCTTGGAAATCCCCCAATAGCTTGCGACAGGGTGAGCCTTTGACAACCAAATCCAGCTACGGGCCTTCACGAGTGGCTTAACTAATAAACCCGGCGGAACCTGTTTAAACTGACTGGAGAAGGGATGACAGGCGAGTTTCTGGCGTTTCAAAACCAGATGCTTCGGGCAGATGGGGCTTGTTAACCTTGGTTGTCGCCGTCTAGGACAAGGTAAACTCCGACTAAAAACCTTCTCTGCCTTGCGATTCTATCAACTCATGGGAAATACTATCAACACCGGAGACCGTATGGAGGGAGGCTAACGATATGCTAGAATACACATGGATCATTCAGTCAAAATATCTCTTACTTGTAATTAACATTGAGCTTGCATTATCATATTGACTGTCAAGCTCAATCACCAACGTCTTATATTATTTTCCGCAAATGTGACTTGAACCAGCAACATTTTGATCAGCAATATAACGAGCAAACTAACTCGGCCATCGCACAGTTTCAGCAAGGAAATGATAAAAAGTCATGCTTAAGTTAGGAGACTGATGGGAAAAATTGCTCTCATCTTCCTTACAGTATGCCAACATGAAAGCTATGACCTACATCAGGAAAAAGTTACAAACATGTTTATACCATACTAACAGCATCGTACCCTAGGACACTATACAATCGCCGGAAACATAGAGTGCCAGGAAACAGTGATAAAGTAAAGGAAGAAAATATTAACCTCTGCACGTATATATAAACGTTTTTTTTTGTTTCTGATGCTGACGTTCTTGCATCCTTCAACGCATATTTGCACACATTACGTCTTCCAATATACTTGTTATTAGTATTACAATATTTTGCATATAAAGCGACTGTTTTTGAGTTGACTTTATGATACATATTTATTCCTAATTGTTAGTGGTTAGTTTAGTTCAGATTGTGTACGATAATCTCGACTTCGTGTATCTACATGACAGGCAGCATTGCCTCAATGGTGATTAAATAACTTAAAGTATAAAACTCAGAAGAACCATTTTTGTTTGGTTAAATTTATTATATAAACTAATCATACAGGTGATTATATATAGAATAACAATTCTTTACAAACTAAATCTAATGTTTATTTTTTAATAGAAGCATTCTTAATTATATCCACAAAACTGCCTTCAACTTAATCATTTGCTCTCCCTTCACATCATAAACTAATATTTAGTAAATCAAAATATGTAAAGTTCTTTGAAATGCCCAAAGCTATTGGCATGTATTACACACACTTTGTATATTTGTTTTTAAGATATTCAAAGCTAAGGGGTATGTTATACACACAATGTATTTATGTGTCCTTAAAGTTTCTAAAACTATTAGTATATTACAAACGCTATAATGATGCGTCTTTAAGATATCCAAAGCTAAGAAAGTATATTACACACGATATAATGATATGTCTTTAAGATATCCAAGTTAAGGGAATATATTACACTCGCTATAATATGTATTTAATATATCAAAAGCAATGGGGTTATATTACACACGCTATATTTATGTGTTTTTAAGGTTCACAAAGCAATGGAGGTATATTACACACTATATTTATGTGTCTTTAAGATACCCAAAGCAGTTGGGATATATTACACACGCTGTATTTATATGCTTTAAGGTACAAAAGCATTGAGGGTATTTTACACACACTATATTTATGTTTCTTTAAGATACTCAAAGCAATGGGGATATATTACACACAATATATTTATGTTTCTTTAAGATACTCAAAGCAATGGGTATATATTACACACACTATATCTATGTGTCTTTAAGATACTCAAAGCAATGGGGATATATTACACACACTATATCTATGTGTCTTTAAGATACTCAAAGCAATGGGGATATATTGCACACACTATATTTATGTCTTTAAGATACTCAAAACAATGGGGGGTATTATTCACGCTTTCAAGGTACACAAAGCAATGGGGGTATATTACACACTCTATATTTGTGTCTTTAAGATACCCAAAGCAACGAGAGTATATTGCACACACTATATTTATGTGTCTCTAAGATACCCAAAGCAGTGTGGGTATATTACCAACGCTGTATTTATATGCTTTTAAGATACACAAAGCAATGTGGATATATTACACACACTATATTTATGTGTCTTTAAGATACCCAAAGCTATGGGAGTATAGTTCACACGCTATATTTAAGTGTTTTCAAAGCTATATTGCGTATTTCACATGATATATTTTTGTGTTAATTGATAGTAAATGCTAAAGGAATAGCCTATACAATTATATTTTACATATGTATTGCACACGCGGCTGAAGTCATCTTAAACTAGAAAAAGTAGTTCGTTGCCCTAACGCCTATAACTGGTTAGAAGTTATAGCAGAAATGTGAAAAATATGCATAGGTTTTATTTTATTTCATCGGAAAAAATTTATTAAGCATAAACATATACATTAATTTGAAGATGTATCAAACAATCTGAAGTTTACTCAAACGAAAAAACGAACAATGAATCATTTCACGAACATCGAGTCATATCATGGCATGTTCGCTGTATGTGGCCCGATAATTACCCACACAATCCTTGATATGCTTGTTTTATGACATACCCAGATTCATCCAGTACATTTTTGCAATATATTTCATAACAAAGCTATGAATATCAGGAGTGTTTATATACTTATATCTTAAAAACCTGCAATTTAATTGTCTGAATTATTTCTTATTAAATATATTTTAAGTCTATTTGTAACTTCATGACATCTTGGTGAAATGTGTTTCAGACAGTTTTGATTTTTAGCCCTAAAGTTCAAATAGAAAGTAAAATAATGTCGGTCGTTGAAATTCATGACTACCACAATGAGAAACTGAATATGTGTTTTGTGGATTATTAGACTTCAGTATGAAAAAAGAAAAATTAAGATGAAGTGAAAATGATAATAAACCTTACGGTTGGACCACAGCCACTATTGTAGATGTTATTTTCACTCGAAATCAATCAAGCTTGATTTAAATATGTACGTTTTTCATGTTCATATAAGTAACCAGTGTGCATATAACGGTTCTCGGCTAACTGGGCATTTTGTCTTTGTGCAAGGCATTTAATTCTCATTGCCTCGGTATTCTATAGTCTTTCAAGTGTTGTCACCATTCGACTTACTCTTAGAAATCAGTATAAAATATATTAACGTAAGAATAATCTGTAAAGAGCCTTCAGTATAATTTCACCGACAACTATGAATTTCTTTCGTATACAATTCCTTTGGAAAGAAATATATACTGTCAAGTTTTAACTTGCGAAGAAAACAAGATAATGCAACGAATAGTTAAAGTGTAAAAACGATGTCAAAGATTTTTTCTTCACACAAGATAAATATTTAGATCCATTGTCACACAAATCACTTAGTAGTTTTAATTGGGGCAAGGTGTACCCTAGTGGTTTAAAGCGTTCGCCTTTACTAATCATCTCTTCTCTGTCCGCGTAAGTTCGAATCTCTGGCTCGGTTAATGTTGGTTTAAAAGAAAGCTTGACAACAGCTTCCACTAGATCGGAGTTCTCGAATCATTTCTCCACTAATTATAATAGCCGTCAAGTTCATTATATTATATATTGAAAAATGGCTTTAAATCCACATTAACAACAATTACTACCATCAATTTCTAATCTAAATTTATGATTATTACTTCTTTTAATACACACTGTTACATATAGTAATAAATGCAATTTTTTATGGGCAAATAAATAAGCACGTCTTTATCACTGTTTGCATATGTGTTCATCGTGTGTCAGAGATTAAGACTACCTGACATAAAATGAGATATTTCAATACAGCGAATTTTCACGTTTGTTTTATATACAAATGATCAGACTTTGATTGATGAAAAAGGCAAGAGAGGTCTCATGCCTCTCTCTGAACAGCATGGCTTAGTGCTTTCCAAAATGTTTCGCGTTCTTCAGCCGTTTTAGGATAATCCAAATAAGTCTGGCTTCTAAACAGTTCCAAAATCTCGAGAGGAAGTAGATTGTTTGGAATGTCCTCCAGCATAACCATTATCATACTGTCAGTATCTTTTTCAATACTATTGACTCTTGCTATATTAATCTCGTATTTGCACCAATGGCTTCTCAAAAAGCTAGAAGTCATGATGAAAATAGACGTTCTACTTTCTACAATAGCATTCACGATATTCTCAGAAATTGAAACACCAGGAATGAACTCCCTGTCCGCTAAACATAATCGCAATCCGTCTTGCCCTTCAAGCCGAGGTATAATTTCATCCCTCACGAAACTCACGTCTTCATTCGCGTAGCAAATAAAGGAGTCATACGCACTAACTGTTCTATAGCCAGCATAATAATGTTTCATTGCACGATGGCTTCGTGCAATATAATAAAGATAACGGATCTTCCATCTGTAACGATAAGCAATAGCAGAGAATATGACTGTTAGGAAGCAAAGGAAAAGGCCGACACTCGCTGCTATAATAAGTGTGTAAGATGTGCATTGTTTCTTCATCTTGGTCAATGAAGTATTGTCGAAATTTGCAAGTTTTATGTTTTGTCCTTTAGAGATCCGACAGGTGTCACTTCTTCCAAACGTTAGGTTTACTCGAGTATTTACTTTCCAAGACAAAAAGTCTAACGCGTCGCAAGTGCATGATAGGGAGTTTTGTTGTAAGAGGACAGTAACTGGTGAAGTTTTACTTGCGGTTTCTAGTTTATCTTGAACATCATTCGTCAATAAGTAAATCTGATTTTGAGTCAGGTTTAGTATCCTTAATCTTAGACAAGAACTAAGATCTATATCAAATTCTGCTAAAAAATTTTGTGACATATTTAAAGTTTCAAGAGAACGTAAGCCTTTTAAAATCATCTTTGGCAGGAAACGAATTCTATTGAGAGAAATATCTAGATATTTCAAATTATCTAGGCCAGAGAATACCTCTCCATGATTTCCGTCGTTAAGAATGTCACCTAAGAAATTTTGACTTATATCCAAAACTTCTAATGCGCGGAATTTTGTGAAGAAACTGTTGGATACATTTATGCAATTGTTATTAGATAGATACATTCGTTTCAAGCCCCCGAGTCCTTCAACAGGCCCAATCCATGAATTTATATTGTTGTTTGACAGATCGAACTCCTCAATGCTATTATTCTCGAACCTGACAGCAAGGAGTGCCAAATGCCACGATGACTCCCTAAATTTGATGACTTTAACATTTGAAGGTGGAGCAATAACAATGATCAAGTCACTACCAACCCATGTGAGTCCTGGAAGTATTTCTCTTCTTTTCCTTATCTCAGAATCTTGTGTCATCTGATTTTCCAACAAAGCAGAGAATGCTTGCTGGTAAGAACAGTCGGCATATTCAAGAGACTGGAGATTCTTACCACCATCTTCGTCCATAGCGACATCCTCTAGGTAATCGTCCAGAGCCAGTCTATTGTATGCCACTGACACCTTTTTCAGGGATTTTGGGAGGAGAGGAATAGCACCCTGTTCAAAGATTTCCAATTTGTTTGCATCTAGATAGAGTTCCTCTAGAGGCAAGCCTATAAATGTTTCGAAAAGTGTTTTAGTTATCATAGTTCCCAAACCAGTGTCAGAATTGATGTGATTCATATTCAACCATTTTACATTCGTGGCATTCAATCCACGCAGTCCTTTTGCAGCACCGGTGAAGTTTAAGCGGCTGTTTTGAGAGATGTCTAGATACTCTAAATGCGTTAGATGAGCGAATGTTCCTGGTTCAATGTCCTCGATTGCACAGTCACTAAGTGAAAGGTTTCTTAGGTAGGGCAAGTTAATGAATGTGTCTAAAGAAAGTCTCGTGATGTGACAGTCCTTATATGAATTATGGTTAGGAGAATATCCGGAGAGATCCAAAGAAGTTAGATTTTTCAGTTTCTTCCATGACTTGTCAAATTCACATCTGTCGCAACCTTCAACATACAGATTCTGTAACGTGTAAATCTGGGTGACTGCTCTGGTCAAGATTTCAAAGTTTCTAAAATTATTGATGGTGAGATCTAAACACTGAATATTTAAACCTCGAAATGAGCCCTCAGACATTAAGCTCAGGTTGGTGTTTTGAAGACGTAGGTACTTTAGATTTGACAGTCCATCGAAAGAACCCATTGGTATTTCAGTGAGAATATTATCTGACAGATCCAGTCCTAAAATGCTGACCCATTCATTGAAAATGCCGCTATAAAGTTTGATCTTGTTTTTCCTTAGATCCAAATAGCAGCATTCAGTACGGTTTAGTGTCACAGAAGTCATATTTACAAGGCTGAAATTTCTACAACCGCAGGCCTTAAGTTGGTTGCATTCTTGGCTAAAGAAGCTCTCGGGTTTCTTAGTTATGCAACTGGAGGAGTAAGTTGCCAAACACAGATACACCACCAGCTGTAAAAACATCACTATTGCCTCGGGCTGGAATGAAGAAGAGAGCTCAATACAATAAACGTAGGTCAAGCCTGCTAGCGTATAATGGCTAAGAACCGTATAGTTAATTCAATATGGATCATATTTACCGGCATGCAGAGATATATTATTTGTTAACAACAACGTCTTCTACATGTTCTCAATGAGAATCCTTAGGAGACAGGTGTGACTATATTCGATTATTACCAGAGTGACCTTTGCAAAATATATGTTCTAGAAACACTAGGACGGTCAACGCCAAATTTGCATTTATTGACAGTACAGTAGCTAATGTGTTCAGTTCTCAAAATCACGAGATTTTTATTGCAATAATTATGATATACTTAATCAAAAGTGTCCATTTGTACGAATATCTGTATCATCTGTTAAATTATAATATAGTTTTATTTAAGTCATTTGAGTCTATGAAAGCTATATTTTAAATTCTTTAACAAGTGGCTGGCGGCACCATATTAAAGTACATGTACATTATGTAATATTCATAAGCCAAGGCTGAGTGCTAGGTCACGTGAACAATTTTGTCGGACAAATAAGCCGCGCTTTTGTTCGAATGGAGGTGGCGAGACATGACATAAAACATGGAGTGCATTTGCTCTGTTAACACTACCATCCATGCACTCCCTAGTTGTTAATTGGTTCAATAGTTTGAACAGGTCATAACCTGACCGAGATTTCTGAAAACGATGCAATTTAATTGTTCCAGAATCTTTAAGTAAATTGGATTGTGTTAATTTCATGCGTATATTGAGACTAGATAATGAGAATACATGCACGACGTATTCAATTCATCAGTTACACTCAGTTCTGTAAGAGTCGTTGAGACGAAATAGTGGGGAATATTTAGTGATTTATTTATAGTATGTATTCGTTGGATTTAGCAGAGTGGAAAATCTTTATTATGAATAGTAAATACTTATATGATTTTTGTGAATGTATTCTAGGACTTGAATATTTAATTAGTACTATGGGATTATATGAAACGTTCAAGGATGTCAGTGATAATCTACGTTCACAGGATTACGTCGAAGGAAAACATCGATTTATAACTGATAATTCGGCGGCAGTAGCAAGGCAGCATATAAACACTTTACAACCATCATTCGAAATAGCTTTTCAGGGATCTCGTCCCTGAATGTAAACCTCATTGGAATAGTTTGAGGATTTGAATTGATTTTACATTTTTGAAGTTTTAATATTCCTGAAATTCTGATATTTCAAAACATTGGTTCTTGAAGTTTGAATTTCGTCGTATGAAATTTTAGAAGTCGCTAGTAATTTGATTTCATATCTGAAGAATAAATATTGAACCCAACATCATAGTCCTTAAAAGGGACCAGTAACTTGAACCTGATAATAAATATGACCTTGTTGAAGTGAAGGCTTCTTAGATAAACAAGAGATGAAGAATAGTTTGATATTTTATTTGGTGGAAAGGTGTTTTCTTTATGCGGTTGTTTTAGGTTTAATAAAGAGGTAACCATCTGGTTCGGTTTGCAAATTAATGGAATGAAAGAAAAAGAACCAGAGGGAAGTTGAAATGAGAAAGTTTCAGCTTAAGGAAGTAAAAGTGCAATTATAAAAAGGTCAAATGCAATCCAAGAGAGAATGGAAGAGAAAATAAGTTAGTGACGAGAGACCAGTTGCATACATGGAAGGACGAGATGGATCAAGTTAAGTAAATACAAAAGATAAAGGAAGACAGAGGAAAATGAAGGAACAAGCACAGGATAGAGAATGATAGAGATAGTGAGTTTTAAGTAAAGAAATAATACGAACTGACCAATAAGGAAAACTCATATAAATACAGGTTACTTATTATTTTTTGAAAAATGGGGTTCCTATGAGTAAATGGAGGCCACCTGATGTACTCAATGGTGATGAGTGGACTGTTAGCTATCAAATTGTTGTGGTTAGATCGTATTCACAAGGAGTACTTAGTCTAGCCATGAAACGTCATTGTCTGGTTATTGAGGAGTCAGTAAGAGTTATTCCACGATCTTAAGTCATTTTTATGGGCCGAGCGATGTAATTGCTGCAGATCTTGTCTTAAGTCCTTTTATGGGCCGAACGATGTAATTGCTGCAGATCTTGTCATACTTGTCAAATAGTAAGAAAACACAATCTGAAGATAATCCAAAGCTAATCTTTCACCTATTCATGCATTTGACAAATCATTTGATAGAAGAATGGCAGATTGCGTCAGTCTGGTACCTACGACCAACTTAAACAACCGGTACATTTTTACGATAAGTGTGCGTCCACAAGGTTTTCTATAAGCTATTCCTTTGATGAATATTAAAACTAAGACCTTGGTAGAAATATTGGTAAAGTTTTTATTTTTTAAATACACATTTTGACCTTCAGAGAGAAATAGGAAAATAAACAAAGATGCTCACCTGTTGTTCTTTCCTGCTTAGGAATCTGTTCGAGATTTACTACTGGGCATATATCGTTTTATCAATAAAGTTAGGAAGGAAGTTTGTGACTTAAATTACAGTATTCCTCTTCATTGGAATTTGAAGTGACTACTATTTGCAATTCTGAATCTTGGAAAATCTCGATCAGACACTTTTGCACCTGCTGCCACAAGATATGAATGGAGTGAAACATCTATTAAAAGAATGTGAACATTTTTTTTCAGATTTTCCAAGATGAACAAATAAGATCTTCCAAGACAATGAATTAGTGTATTCAATGCCAGTAAAGCAACATCATTTTTAGGATGAATCCTCTCAAACGAGACTCTCTGAAGAAAGAAGTTCAGAATTCGCTGGTGAATGACTTTATCTACTCAATAAAAGGTGAGTGACTGGAGTTCGCCTTGTATTCTAGAGCCGAAACTAGATACGTCTTTTCGTATGTGTGCTGAGTACAGAAGGACGTGGTATGTAAACCATCTAGTAATTAAATCGGTCGGTGGGTATGGTTGTAGGCGCGGTATGTGAACCATCTAGTAAAGAAATCGGTCGGTGGGTACGGTTGTAGGCGTGGTATGTGAACCATCTAGTAATTAGATCTGTCGATGGGTATATTTGAAGGCGCTTTATACGACGGGTGTGGCAAATTTCTTCATTATTAACGAGTGGGTGTGTCACACCCAACAAAATGATCTTACAATTTTAGATTCCATCAAGGTCAAATATTTTCAAACTATCCACTACTTTAATCCATCCTTCAAATAAAAACAGTTATTTTAGTAAAGAAAAGTATTACATGTACATGTATATGCAAAATAAAAGTGGATACTGAGTGGCCTAAATAGCTCACCACTACTGTTCAGTGCTATCTCACCTCTGTCAGCATGGGTTTGAGTCTTAGGCTTGGCCAATGTGACTATGTGAGAAAGCCTACCGTGAGTCGGTGGTTCTTACCAAGTTGCCATTAACATGCCAGGGAGTAGAAGGAAAACTCGGATTCCTCTTCATCAGACAAGTTTACAGGAAATAAATGCACACCATATGTGAATGTGGTAACATTTTGTCCACATTCAACACAAATTGCGATTTTACAAGAATGTCAAAACCTTTTGGTGTAAATAGCACTAAGGAGCTACATATATCAATGCTCGTTCTGCAGAGACAGTTAAAGACAGTAAT
The DNA here is from genome assembly GCA_016746295.1 of Potamilus streckersoni. Lineage (NCBI taxonomy): Eukaryota > Metazoa > Mollusca > Bivalvia > Unionida > Unionidae > Potamilus > Potamilus streckersoni. Next base: position 530,971 of record JAEAOA010000553.1, on the reverse strand, counting down.
GCTCCTACTGCAGCGACAGCAACCGACACCAATGCTTGTACTACAAGCATTCTGAGTAAAATCATATATCGAATGTCCTGCGTGAAGATCTGCAAGTGAACGCTCGAGGGTCATGTTCTGGTGACCAATATTATTACGATAATCGTTAAATTTATCAGCCAATAATATCAAGTCTTATGTCTTCGTGTTTGGGAGACTGCATAATATGAGTGAAGAGCATCAAGTGCGCCTAACGATTTCATTAACTTTAAGATTTCTAAAAGCTGCATGTCTTTTTGACTAATTCAAAAGTCTTATAAATGTGACTCTTAAGTAATAGATGTCTGACAGAGTAGGACATTATATATTTAATTTAAATCAGATTAGAAGGCTGAAGAGTAGTTTGTTGTAGAGGATGACTGATTTGCTTTCATTCAAGTTCGTAACATCAGAAGATACCAATGGTAAGTAGATACGGTTAGGGTTAGGGGATGTTGATCATGGAGCTATTGGCAAGCGAAATAACGCGAGAGTAGACGATTGGTCAACAGAATGTTGTCTTAAACATTTTGACATGATCGTTTGCGGGAGAACGGTATACCGTGTCAAGTGATAAACAGGCTGACATAGTAGACACAGTTCCTGTTGAAGAGAGTGACTCCAGTCGTATCGGGTAGCAGGTGCATTTACATACATCAAAACTCGTACTGCAGAGACCATTACAGATATCAATATTTGTACTCGTGCTCGTGCTGCAGGTGCAGTTACAGACATCATTGCTCGTACTGCAGGTGCAGTTACAGACATCATTGCTCGTATTGCAGGGGCTGTTACAGACATCATTGCTCGTATTGCAGGGGCTGTTACAGACATCAATGCTCGTGCTGCAGGTGCAGTTACATACATCAATGCTCGTACTACATGGGCATTACAGACATCAATACTCATACTGCAAATGCAGTCACCGATATCAATGCTCGTATGCAATGGGCAGTCACAGACATCATTGCTCGTACGATAGGGACAGATACAGTCATATCTTCAGCATAAGTGATTCATACAGAAACCATTAATATTACAACCTGCTTCAGATTTACATAACGTACAAGTCAACATGTTAAAGAGGTTTAACAGGTCAGAACAATTTCGACATTAATTTCTATCAGGTATGTAATGATATCATGCTTGTCGCATCTGCAACCAAACAAATTTAACAAATCCTCGAATGTAACTTCCACATCTTAACGAAAGAATCAAATGGATGGCTGGAAATGCAGGTATTGCTATGAGCTTTTATTAAGTGATAAATTATTATTAATAACATTAGCAACAACATCAGTAACAACTACAATTAATACTACATTTAGAACCTACAACTTCAACATTATAAAACTAACAGGCAAATATAAAGAAATTTATTTAATTCTGAAAGCGTTTCTCTTTGACTTCGTGGTAATGGATGACATGGTTCATTGTTGTTACAGCCAAGTAAGTAGAAAAATGACAGCCAAACAAAATGCTACAATATGCACATGTTGTTGGAAATTGTGATAATCAATGGTAAATTACTTCAAGATATCTCCCAAAGTTACAGTCCTGTTCCTCAGAAAGTCGGATATTAAACTGTAGCTTAGATTGTTTATGGAAAATAAACTGATGCCCACGCTTTGAAATCTAAATAAAAAACACTCACCATTTCTCCAGCATTCACCAGTCAATAACATCTGCTTACAGCGAAGTAGTCTTTTTAATACTTGCGCAACATATATTCTCACTGGCCAAGACGCATGAACACATTATGGTGAATTATCTAACAAGGAAGATAAAACGTTTAATAGTTTCATGTTATTGTTTGTCGAAACATATCTGAGGAAACATCATAAACAATTCTATACCAATAAAGGACGAGCGGGAACGGGATTAGCTAATGCGAGGCCTAATTTGGATCAGTTTGGCTACCCCACCCCATGGATTCAGCCGAGAAGCGCGCGCGCGCATGTGTGTGTGTATGTGTGAGTGTGTCATTTAGATTTTTCAACGTAGCTTTTTATAATTTTTCAGTCATATCGCTACGATGTCTGCAGTGTGGCAGTTTATAGTGACGTCTAGCACTGGGGCATCATGCCGCAGATATTTAGCATGATGTCCCACCCAGTCACATTATCCTCACACCAGTCCAACCAGTCCTAACACTAACCTGTTAATGTTGAGCGTCATGCGAGGCAGCTGTTAGTACCATTTTTTTAAAGTCTTTAGTATGACTTAGCCTGGGCTCGAACTCACGACCTGCCGCATCAGAGGGGGACGCTCTAACCACTAGGCCACCGGAACAGTTCACGCGCGAAGCCCTTGTGAACACGGCATATGTAAATAAACTTTAAAATAAATTTTATATGATATTAAACTTAAAATTTTGTTGCATCGTTTAAAATTACTTACTCTTACTCTCTCTCTCTCTCTCTCTCTCTCTCTCTCTCTCTCTATCTATATATATATATATATATATATATATATATATATATATATATATATATATATATATATATATATATATATATATATTAAAAAATTACTAAGGTATTAAGGTCGGCCCTAAGGAAGAGATATCTCTCAAAATCAATTTAAATTTTTGTTGATGTTTTTAATAATAATAATAATAATAATAATAATAATAATAATAATAATAATAATAATAATAATAATAATAATAATAATAATAATAATAAGATTAGTAGTAGAAGAAGTGATTTTTGTTGTTGTTGTTGTTGTTGTTTTGATTTGTTTTCTATTCATCGTATTTTTCCTGATGTACGTTCACCAAACTGCTAGAAGTGAAACACTTGTTTTGGCTGGTCATCTTTTCCACATATATATCTCGTTAATTACAATATTCAAAGTTCCTTACACAAAGAAGCGGAGCAGTAGCGAGGACATATGGCGCCCAAGGCAAGAAGAACAAAAATTCTTTCAAAGCTTAGAAAGTATATGAAAAGCTTTTTTCTGCTCGCCGATGTTGCGCCCCCTCCCCTCTTCAAGTGGCGCCCACGGCACGTGCGGTGTCTGGCCATAACCTTGCTACGCCTCTGCAAAGAAGACAGATTGACGTTAACCTTCTCATATTGACCCTGCGATTCTGTGCAGAAGAAACAGCCCCCCTTCCGCATAGAAATTAAACAATCATTGATAATGAATCATGAAAAGAATGTTAATCATTTGAAAAACTAGCTTTGCTGACCAGGAAAAAAAATTTGCATAACCCCTGAATTACGTATTACTAAATATGTCCTGTAAATCACTGATCCCGGTCCTGTTAGTAGTAGCCATCAAAGAAGTCCCATCTGTAATCAATGATTTTTTGCTACACTTGGCTCACAGAAATTTACTTTCAGTCAAAGTTAGAGCCCAAATTTGTACTCTGTTTTGGATCTTTTGGAAGAAACAGTAGTATAGGAAAATGAGAGTTTTGGCCCACCACCCCCTCCCACACCTCCTCCCCTACCCCCGCCAAAACCCTCATTTTCCTATACTACTACTATGTAGACAGATATTTTGTAACCAGACAAAACAACAGGTGTTGGAATGCGATAAGCTCTGTCAACAGAAGTGACGAATTTGTTAGAACAGCGTATGTGTGGAATATGATTATTCTAAAGACGGCAAATAGGTTTTACCACGAATTTTTTATCAGATAACAGGATGAAAATTAAACTGTACATTAGAACCTTTCAGTTAACAAGGTGAAAATTAAACTAGCATTAGAATGAAAATGATATTATTTTATATCTCGTTACCAATGATTAATGTTTCAACTGTTGATATTAAAAATACTTCACTATCACGACTATAGATACTAAATTTTACTTTACCGCTAACACAGCGACGGGACTCAAACAAATCTTTCATTTCTAGTTTGTTCAGAGGATATTTTTTGTCGATAAAATACACCTTTGACCGATCTAGATCAATTGTGAGTTTAGTATATTTTTGTTGGTTAATGGGGCTGTGAAAGGTTTTAAATTCCGCTAGCAACTTTTGATACAATTGTTCGATATAATTGAAATACACGCTATTATCAGATCTGATGAGCTAAAGTTTTAACTTGTCACATGTTCCATTAAAACATATACCTGATGTTTCATTATTAAATTCAACTGTCAATTGGTTACGGTCCATCATTAGATATTTGATGTTACTATTGTAGCTATTTGTCATTGTCAAATTTTGAAACATTATTTTATAAGTTTAGATAAAATTTCAGTTGGAAAAGATAATGTCGAGTATAGATCTATCATCACGACAATACCCAAGGGCAAATGTATCTACCCCATTTTCGCAAAAACGTTTGTCATCAAAATTATACAATCCACGTTTGATAATGACATCTGTTTCGAGTTTATGATGATTAGTTCGAATTGCCATAGCTCTCATAAAACTAACACCGCCATCAAGCGCATACCTGTAGTCATCAAATTTCATAAACTTTTTAACAAAATCACGAGGCAGACCTTTTGCTTTTTTCGTTATTTTGTTATTGTCCAATAATACGTCATACATTTTACTACGTAATCCGATAAAGTATTTGATAGCGCTTGAGTTCCTTTCATCTTTAAACTTACCAATAACCTTTTTATTTGTGTCGTCATGAAATTTACTGTCACGTGGATAATCGGAAAGATCAAACAGATGTCGATTATTGTACATGTCCTGATAGATGTCCTCACATTCGATTTCATATACGAGCTAATCAGTATCAGTAAACAATAATCTACTAGCCGGCCACTGATTTTTAACAAAAGTGTAATGAAAATCGTACATCAGCCACTTTGATAAATCTAACACTGCAGCTCCAACATAGATCGGCTTGTTTAGTTTTAGATTTACTTTTCCTCTTTGTATTGCAACAAGATTTTCATTAAATTTTTTCATGCTCACAAAATCATCGTCTGACACAAGTTTGTTTCTGCGATTGACATCATTAACTATTTCAATAATTACACGTTTCCTAATATTCTCCATCGTCTTACCAAAAACGTAATTGTTCATCAGTTTAAAGAAGTTTTTTTTTCAAACTCTGTTTTCGCTGCAGCCCTTCTTGAAGTGTTTGAGTTAATATAACCTCTCATCCACGGCGACTGATTAAATTTTAGTACACGATGAACTTTTCTCAACACAAGACCAGCATAGACTGCTTGTTTTAAAACTTTGTAATGCAAAACGTAATATTTCTTATCAAGTAAATTTGGTACTAGTTTCTTGACCATGGAATGTTGCCTTGGTGATGCTAACGCTTGTTGTTCTTTTGATAACAAACTATAATCTATGACCATCGATTCCGCACAGAAAGGGTAATCGTTATGTAATTTGTGTAGCGAATTTGGATAATCAAGATCAACTTCAACGAAATAGGAAACATCTTCGGGTATCTTTTTTTCTGTCTCCGATAGAAATCGATCAGCCGTGATCCAATGAAATCCACCAAGAGGCATTGGTTCTGCCATCGAATACCCGTACAAGTTATTACAATCTAGATAAACTATATACTTCGAAGGAAGGTCAAATATTTGCTGTTTGCTTCAGCATATTTTTTTGTTATCACACTAATACCGCCTCCGATACCTTTTTCAATGAAATTGAACATATCAACGTCAGTCAGTAATTCTAACCTTACCTTGCTAAACTTTAGCAGAGCATCCCATGACAACCCAGGGGCAGAATAATACCAGCAAGGATCTAGTTCGTAATTATTATAACTCACTTCTCGAAAACTTTCAAAAACATCTGCTAATAATAACACGTCAGTTTTCAAATACAAATCATGATAATCACCAAAAGTCTCACAATCAAACTCTTTCCAGATATCTTGTGCATACCTGTACTCATCATCAGTTATATTTTCATTTTTAAGTTGTGAGTAAAATTTGTCTTTGCCAGGTAAAGATGTTTCATCAAATTTACTCCAGTCGTCGAGGTATTCGTATGGAAAAACTCCTTTTCTAGCTAGTAGATTAAATTTATCTCCAAAACAGTCTCTTAGGTTATCAAATTTACTACAACCTTTCACTAACTCATCTAACGAGGCTGCCATAAACTGCAGGCTGTCAATAAAACGCAATTTACCTAGCGTAACTGACATGTTTTTTTCAAAATTATTTGGGATGCATTTGATAACGTTATCGAGTTTTAGACGAGATTTTATATCAGGATCACCAAAAGCTTCTACTATAATATGGCCATCATATCCTCGAAAATTGTGAAGAATAACCGGAATAAAATCTGGAGCATGAAATTCTAAATTACACTGATTATGAGCCGCACCACGATACTGTCCAGTCAAATGACAATGGTCATGTACTTTTTTGTTGTGAGTATCAAACGCTTTTTCACAAATATGACAAATTTCTGCTTGCTCGTGATCGGATTCTTGTTGAGGTGTTAATTTTAACATTGGCGTTACTTTTTTCAAACGATAAGTAATATTATTAATTTCATTAAACAACTGCTTGAGAAGGTAGATAGCTGGATTTTTACCACGATATAATTTAATTGGTTTCGATAATCTAGAATCAGTACAACAAACTACCTTATACGCTACTCCACACGGAACATGATTTTGAACTTTTCTTGTACTCGATTGATTAGGATTATTTTCTACGCCAAGTACAGGTTGAAGTTAACACTCAAAATCAGCGTATATAACGAAAGGAATTTTTAGTTTGTGATTATGATGGACAAACTGTAACACACTATCTTTTTACATGGCATTGTTATTCTTTGCACATCATTACAGTACTGCAAATGCTTTTGTAATGTTTCATTGTTAGCACAACCATGCAAGCAGCGGTAACAAAAGAACTTTTTGTTCCTATTTTTATTGTACTGTTTACCAACTAGTCCGTTAAAGTTTTTAATCCAAACGTAATGATTTTTGTAAAACAGTAAATTTATAGTCGATTGTGAAGCTTTTTCTGAAATATATCTCGGGTATACATCCTCTTTTTCATCTAGTCCGAAAACGTTAATTGAAACATTATTTTGCTCTTCAAATTTTGGTATTTGATTTTCTGCCACAGGAAAGTTAATATCTTTAAAATTTAATCTAGACACGTGACTGATATATTTTTCAACGCGATCAGCGTGTTTTTCTGCTGGAAATAGTGCGGAAAGAACAGCCCATTGGAAACACTTGTTATCTACGTTTTTAATGTTTATACAACATCTTTTACTTTTTATTTTTGGTGGCAGGTCGATGTATGAACTACCTCGTAATGCGTTATATTTCATCGTGTGAAACAATATTTCTTTGATCATTTCAAACTTCCAACCCGAACCTAATTGAGCGAATTCCCCTTTTTTTCCCAGATTTCTTGGTGTATTTCATCAGATAGTGATAACAGATCAGTCCCAAGCAAAACACGTCTTGATTTTGCGTTCATATAAGGTTATGCAATTTCCTTGTTAGTTAATTCTTCCGTTATAACTAACTTTGAAAATATAACATGATATTGCACAAATAATCTGATACTTTTGTGTTTTCGAGCTCACGTTTTACAGTTGTCTGTAGTAGGTGGTAAAGATTTGCTGCATTAAAATTTACTAAAACAATTTGATTATCAAACTGATAACTATTATCAAAACCTGCAAAAGCAGTCGCTATTTTATCAGGTTCTCCCATAAGGATTCTCTTAGCTATATCACGCAATTTTAACATTATTATACTATAATGTAATATCTAATTGATAATTTACCCCACATTGCGCATGCGCTAAAAATCAATTGAAGATAAAAAATCGCCTATAATATTACAGCAAATCTAACAAACACATGTGAGCAAGAAGCATATCAAATTCACCCAAAGTATAACTTTATCTCACACTGCGCATGCGCTAAAAATCAATTAGAGATAAAAAAAATATCACCTATAATATAATGACAGTAAATCTGACAAGCGCACGTGAGCAAGAGATTTATCATGTTCACCCAAATTACAAGTTATACGCTGGAAATACATTAGGTTGGCAAATTAACGTCAGCGGGTTATACGATTAGTGTAAAGGGAGATAATGCCGAGAGGATTGCAATGTTTAGAAAAGGTTTTATTTACACGTTGTTTTGCGATGATATTCCAGAGGGACAGCGTGTATATCACGTGAACGATAAAGTCACTGATGACAACATTGAAAACTTATCCTTAGAAGATGAGTTTCAGCCGCATCTGGTCTTTGATTTATACGAGGCTAACGATCGCGGTATTATTAGAAACAGAAAAACTAAAAAAGTTCTTGGTACCATGAGTAATATGGGATATATCAGGGTAACTGTTAGAGGAACATCGACAAATCAAGTTCGTTATCTTGGTCATAGGTTTGTTTACGAGGTGTTCAATGGATCTATACTCAATGATCTGGTTATTAATCATATTAATAACGTAAAAACTGATAATCGATTGAGAAATCTGGAGCTAGTGACCCAGCAGGAAAATATAAGAAAAGGACGAGGTGATGGTATTAATTTTAGATGTCCAGCAAAACCTGTTATTTCAAAAAACCTTGAAACGGATGGGGAGATCGAATTCAAATCGATTACAGCTGCGGCAAAGCATTATAAGATAAATTCCAGAGCAGTAAAATTTGTAGCTGATGGAGTAATCAAATCAGCTTTTTCAAGAGAATACGATGCTAGGATTGGTTTTAGATATGATATTTGATAGCTCGGTTTTAGTCAAACAATGATGAGCAAATGCTATGATATCATCGTGATTAAATTTTAGCGTCGTTACTGCACTTTCATTTTATTTTTTTCTGCTTCTGTTAGCAATATTTTATGAGAATCACCTTGCATTACAATAACGTCAACACTATAACCAAACAAACATTTTCTTACCGCTTCGGCTAGTTTGTTGTAATTTAATATATTAACTTTTTGGTGATATTTTATCTCATCAGTCATCTTATAACAATAATTTAGATAAAAATATATTATAATAATGGACTTGATGAAACGACTCGCTGAACTCTACGAAGAAGATACTAGCGACAAAGTCGCCAGCGATAAGGTCGCCAGCGATAAGGTCGTCAGTGATGAGGTCACATTTTCCAAAGATTTCATAGACAAATCTATTGCTTATAATGAAGATGATATTGTATATAACAGCGAATCTGATGATGATGGTGAAATAGTCACTGTTGCTGACAGATCAAATTACAGCAGACCAACAACTAAACAATATAATGTCAAGTATCACATTGCCAAAAAAATAATGAAATTTAATTTTACCATTGCCGAACAACAACTGTTTTGGCAGCTAATCAAACCTTTCTTAAACATCAGAATTCCAGGCCGACAGAAAAATATCAAATTCGATTTCATATTTGTCAAGATTTTTAATCTAATGACGATCTCTGACGATCGTAAGCAGTATCTAATATCGTTATGTAAACCAGTAAAATGTAAATCTGTCAAACAAAAGTATGAGAAAATTTATAACATTATATCATAATCTGCTTAGTTTGGATCCAACTGTTAAATTTATCGCTATACCCACGCCATTTGACTAAACTTTGATTTCCATTTTTCTTAATTACTTTCTCGATAACAAAAACATTCTGCTCAGTTTTCTGTAGTTCTTGTTCATAAAAACTACCTACGATCAGTTCCCCTGCCAGATCTTTTAAAACGTACGTTACAGGTATTGTGAAAAGTAGCTTATCAACTACAAATAATTCTTCGCTCCAGCTTGGAGTAAATCCTTTTGCAAATACCTTTTTTGTCAAAGAAATTCTAACTTTATCACCAACCTTAAATTTATGTCTGCGGTACATGTTTTCATTTGCTAATATTGGATTTTTAATAGCTTTTTTAGGTGTCATTTTGATGGTTCGATGTTTCGTGTTATTATATTCACCTACGATTTGAGAAAGGTCATCGATGTACCTGTTGGTGTTTTTAGCTGTCATATGTTTGTGTAATTTCTCGTTTAGCGTGCGATTAAATCTCTCAACAACAACGCTTTTACCTTCGTTTCCTGTAACATACCTTTTTATATTATTTTGTTCTAGAAACTGTTGAAACTTTTTGTTAAAGAACTCGGATCCGTGATCAGTCCAGATTTTGTTTGGTTTTCTTTCTGTACTCGTTATTATTTGTCTTAGCGCATCAGTCATTGAAGTTCCTGTCTTATCCGAAACAGGTACACTGAAAGCGTATTTGCTACAAACATCTATAACATTAAACAAATACCTTTTTGGAGCACCATCAGCGCCAACGTTAAACTGAGCTAGATTGGATACATCCACCAAATCTATTGCCCATATATCATCTACACCATTAGCGACAACTTTACGTCGTGGAAACTTTTTTTTAGGTCTGTGCAGCTCGACTGCAAGATCATCGTATACTTTTTTGTCCGAGTCCGAGTTTATATTTTGATCCTATCATTCCCTGAACAAATCTTCTATCAAAACGTTCTCGTAGATTTGTTGGCTCCATATCACGTAATTCGTCTAACATTATCACAATCTGCTTTCGAGTTTTCATGATCACGATAACAGATATCATGACGCATAGCTATTGCATCCACTTGATTATAGGGCTCTTGACCTGGCAATGGATTGTCGTTTTCATCTAGTTGTTGATCTGGCGGACTGTAAGGTCCTGTATACCGATGACCTGACAATGTCCAACCGCCTTTTGGTTTTGGTAATTTTCCAATAATTTTATGTATATCTATACCTGACCCTATTATTTCTATGTTGTTACAACATTGACAGTATGCGACAATTTTATTTTGCTCAAGACACAAATCTCTGTCAGAATCACAGTTGCATATCATTCTATATTTTTAGTCGTCGACTAAAATAATATCAGGATAACCAGATCCTAGTGACATCCTAGCGACATCTCTGAGGATACTGTCGACATCCTAGCGACATCTCTGAGGATACTGTCGCTGGGGACACTTTCTTTAAAAACATTTTTTTCTTTTTCCGCAGACTGCACAAAAACTTTTTAATATTATCCTGTTGTTTTTTGTTTTTTCTGTTGTTTCATTAATATTTTCTGTTTTAGTTCTACACTTGAGACAGTATGTTGACATTATTATATTTTTAAGTTTAGATAAAATTTATTGCGATCTCATCATTAGCGTGAGAAGGATGCTTGTCAAACTGTAAAATAAATTTTAAAAAATTAAGATTTCTGCTCATCTGTTGGATAAACATAATACAATAATATCCGCAAGCAGACGTTCCAACAGGTTGGAGTTGATTTGATGAATAATATATCTTTTTAAATTTTTTCTTCATATACTTTTTTATTACATCGCTTGGAGGAAGTCCAAACGAGTCAAAATAATTATTATTATAAACTGCTACCCAATGCGTGCCGGATTAATCTTGTATATTAATAACACACGAACTTACAGCTGATGGTGATTTTATTGCTGCGAGTTCATCTTTAGAATAAACTCCGTGAAATCCAGGAACCGCCTTTAACTTATCAATGATATCAAAATTACTCAACGGGGTGGTCGAGTTCCCGGTAATGTTAGACCACGTCCGATTCCTAAAAGATTTGGCAGCTGACTTTCCGCTAGTCCCGCCAAAAGTGGAGCGAACGGAATAATTCCTCCTTGATTTGGTTGATTGCATATGCATTTGCATTTTGGTGTTGGCGATTTTGTTTTTGTTGTTTTTTTGTTGTTGGCGATTTCTTTTTCTTTTGTGGCATTATAATATATCATTTACATAAAATTTACAATTTTTTTATTCCACTTCCACGAATGATACCATTACCTTCGTCTGCTTTCTTCGTTGCGCCAGATATTGCTCCAGACGCTGCTGCTAGTCCTAATGTGCCTAAGACTGATAAAATTTTAGGTATTATTGTACTAGTTAATACTGATAATGCTGGACCAAGAAAACCACCTTCTTTTGCCAGCGCTGTCATTTGTGCAGCACTCAAATTTAAAACAAAAGTTTTTTTACGATCATACTTTTTTACTTGATTTTTTGTTAGCATTATTTTGTTAAAACACCATCAGAAATATTAGGATTGATTTTTAATGATACCTGTTCTCGCTTTGCAATAGCAGCTACTAATTTTTTAACCTGACCATCAGTCAAATATATTTCTTTTACAATATATTTTGTCATTTTATATAACAACTGCAGATTAAACTTGAACTGTCATTTTACCTCGAATAGAATCTACTGTAATAAATCTATCACTAATCACTAATGCGTATACGAACAACGGCGCTACTGGAACCGCCCCAAGTGTCCAGGCAATTTTAATATCCGCTGTGCTGTCTACAATTCGCTCGTTATGTTTCCTAACATCAAAATGAAATATAGGATAAAGGGTACGAAATTCCTCTGCTGATATTTGAGTTCCATCTTCAACATCTTGATATTTTTGTATTGCGTCAAGCAGGTACATGTACGGTCGAGAAATATTTTTATTAACGTCATCAGCAAAATTGCACTCGATAGCTCGTTCTGGATATTGCTTTGAATTTAATCTAGCGTATATTCGTCTAACATCAGAGTGATCAAATATTGCATTATTTTGTTGTTGGTTACCTCGTCGGGCTTGCTGTTGAAATACGACAAAGATATTTCTCGGCAGTTGTTCGCTTGATGTTGTTGTGACCCTCCATGTGTAGTCAGTAGTATTTGGAACCGCTGTCTGATATATCTTATGCTGCTTAAAATAAATTCTGTTTGTATGCTTATCAAGCATGCTATTTAGTTCTGACATTTTAGTGATCGACGGTGTTATACGTGGCATCCACAAAGCAAGTTTGTTTATGATAAACTGTACATCAACCCCTCCAGATCTAAACAAGCAATCGTTTTGGTCTGCTCGATCTAAAATAAGAGTATGTTTTACTCCGCGAAATACTTTATCATGATCGCGACAAAAGCCGAAAATCATACTTAGTGGAAGCATCATTGTAATTTGACGTGATCCTGCTGCAAGTTTTCTTCGCCTAGCAAAACCATCGTTATAGCGTGGATTTCTCACGTCAAGTGTGTCAAGAAGTAAATTTAACATCGCAGTACCTTTTGCATCTGCAGCTGGTGGTGTTATATTTAGATTATTAAAAGCTGCTGTAAGAGAAACTCTTGTAGCGTCTGCATTAGCAGCTGCACCCGGTGCAGCAATACCTAGCGCGTCTGCATTAGCAATGAGAAAATTTCTCACAATTACAGCATTTGCATCAGCATCAGCTCTATGTACTATAGCGTCTCTCTTTAAAAATTCGGTTGATTCAGCTATACCCCGTCCAGTATCTTTAAACCACATCATGTTAGTTGCAGTTGATCTTGAGTAATCGTCGGAAAACGAAATAATATTTAAAATTGTACTTGCAACTTGTAGATGACTTGAAATATCTTCTATAGTTTGATTGGCCAGTTGATATCTAGCACTTTTGAATAAACACCAGCCGTTATTTATAAGAGCTACTTCTGCTCCAACTGCAATTGCAACAGGTGGATTAGCTACTGTCATAATCTGACCACGAACTTCTAACATAGCCTTATGTGGCAGTAGAAATACATCTTCGTCTCTGGTGTTAAAGGTTCTAATACCAGCTTTATTTGGTTCGTTAGAATTTTCATCAAGATACTGAACAAACTCGAATTCTGTCACATCGTTGTCGATGTCATAAGTTTCTGTTAACTCGAGATAATTTTTAACAGACATTTTATTTCATTAGATTATATAAAATTTTATTGCGGCAATGTAACTTTAGATATTAATTTTTGTATGATCTGCTCACCCTTTGGTGATAATAATTTTTTTGTTGTTGTTATCATAGCTTTTTGAGTTTCTTTTGTTGGAGCGATTTCTGAGATAGCTTGTTTTATTTCAGATGCAGTCGGTGGATCACTTTTTATTTTATTAGCTATTTTTTGTCCCACCGCAGTCCCAGCGGCAGATGCAGCCCCAGTTGCAAAAGCTTTACCAGCGTCAATAGCAATTGGTGCAACTTTACGTGCTATACCCGGAATATTTTCAATAACTTTAGTAAAAATATTTCCAAAAAATCCTCCTACTATTTTTCTTCGATAAACTTTTTTTCTTTGTTTCATTATATTTGATGTTGCATAATTTTTACTTTTGCTCGCGTAGATGTAAATAATAAGTTACAACTTCATTATTAACATGTAACTGTTTTCCTGACTGATCTGTCAACTGCATTATTATACTTGATATTTGATTTTCAACATTTAAAGGATAATAGATAATATCTCGTGGAGTTATTTGCATGAGAGAACCTGGCGGAACTTCAGGTGAGAAACTGTAAATCGTTTGACCTTTGCTGCCTTTTGATGTATAAGAGCCAGAAGCAATAGAGCAATTTACTAATATTGTATTTACTTCTGTTATATTTACTGGCAGTTCACTGTCATATGTAATAGGCTGATCAAGTGCAGTGTAGGTTTTTTTAGTAAATCCTAACAGTTGTGCAATACTTCTTTCTCTTGGTTCAAGACTAATTACTATATTTTTCAAAGTTATCCTAGTTCACAATGTGTTATAATTTGCTGCCAATTCAAAATTATCAGCCACACAGTCAGCTTTTGTGATGAGCTCTTTGATTGTCTTGTTTAGATCCGTAATATTATAAGCTCCTTGCGGAATTTTTATTTTTTTTTTTGTTGTAGATATTGGAGATGTTGTAATCATAGTAAAATACATTTCATCGTTAACATCATTTTCACGTTAGGTATAGCATTCCAGCAAGTACAAGTAATTAATCCAATTTCATATTGTTTTGTAGGATCTAGTTGGATAGGTGGAATATAATTTACTGAAAAATTTGCGCTATCTATCGCAGACTCACTAGAGTTTAGTAATAATGTTGTTTGCATTCCTTTAATATTATATCATTTTACAAAATTAAGTCTCCGCGATTAAGTCGCGGTGTAAAGTTTCATATTCGTCAGATGTTAATAATTCACTCGATCTTAGATGATCAAGTATGTCAATGATTTCATTATCAAGTTCAACACTAACATTCCCAGCTTCCTTTGATAATATTAATAACATTAATCTACCTATCATTTCAGTAGTTGATGTAAATATTTTTACACCAGTTCCTGTTCTTACTTCTCTACTTTTCTCTACACGAGTTTTATCAAAAGTAAAAAATTTCCTTTTAAAACTCCACCCTGTACCAAAAAATTTTAATCTACTATTTTCTGCTGTTTTTTTAAACGTGAGAGCAATAACACCGTTTCTCATTCTTTCATAAAGTGGAATCATATTATCAATCTCTGTAACCGTGTTTAATTCATCTTTAGCAGCAGCTCCGTCTTTAAATATTACATCTAATCTATCGAGTAATGTTTGATATTCTACATCAGTCCACTTGCTTATATCACCAATACCCCTTATATTTTCATTCTGTAAAAAATCATCATATTCAATACCTTTTATCTCATCATTTGCTCTTTTTGTAAAATAAAATCTTTGATCTCCAACTTCCATAAACTTTACAGTAAGCTCACCAACTCTTTGTTGCTCCTCTTTGATATCTTTTATATCTCCTGATCAATTTTTTTATAATATTTGTTATTCCTTGCGTTGTTAACTCTGCTAATCTTCGCTCAAGTTCCCGCGGATTGTTTATCAATCGATCTGTTTCAGCTTGTCTAGCCACAGGATCAGCTATATTTGCTGTAAATGCCTCAATTAGTTTTCTTTTTTCTTCATCAGATCTAGTAACAACTTTTGCAGCAGCTGCTTCCTGTTATTCTTTAACAATTCCAACCAAGCCTTTTTCCTGCAGTTGTTTAAGTTCTTCTTCTGACAGTGGTTTAGTTTCAGGTTGTTTACCTAATAGTGCTTCAGTAACCGGCTTGAAAATTGTAGCTGTTGCTTCTGTAGCGGTTACTTGCCCACGTCGTGCTTGTTGTACTTTTTCCTTAAGCGATGTCTGAGATTGAGCAAGTTTTTTTTAGATCTTCTATGTGTTGTCTGTATCTTGCTCGTCTGTCCATTATTATTATTATAAATTTTATAAAATTGAAACCCTTACTGTAAGTAAGTGTCAATACAACAGCGAAACATTTTAGTAGGATTATTTGTAAGTTTATCAAATAAGAAAAATTTGTATTTATATTTTGTAGCATGACGGTAAAGTTCAATAAACTTATCTTTTATCACGTCACCGCATTGTTCGCTTGCAATATTTCTAACGTCAACATTGTCCAGTCCTGGAAATAATATAAAACAACCCGTATTTCGCCGAATAAATCTGTCAACATTATAAAATCCTTGAGCGAGATAAACAGAATTACATTGTTTGTTACGTGACAGTGAGAAATACGATCTTATTTTGTTCATCTCCATGTTATTTAGCGGAATATCGTCAAAAACTACTATCTTATGTTCATCTGCATCAAGTTGATTAACTGGAATAAGATCTTCTGGCTGCCTAATTATAAAAAAATCTTCACCAGCCTTAAGTTCATCACGAAGTTTGTCATTATAATCGCTTAATAACTCATACTTATCTTGCTGTGGATTGATTTTGTAAATATAGACTCTATCGTAGTTAAAATTATCACCAAGAAGCAAATTCATAAGCAAATTTGTTTTTCCTGATCCAGTTCGCCCAACAATAAGATAATGACAATCAGGAAGTTCTTTGTTATGTTTGTGTTTCACCAGCTTCTCTGTATCAAAGTTTAATATCGACGATTTTGCCATTTTGTATAATATTAAACTAGTGTTGATAATTTTATCTAAGACAGTAAATAATGAGTTACTATACAAAATTTGGAACACTATCAGGAGATTTATCCACAAAAGGTTACCAAGGTGACTTATCCAAATATGCAACTCTTGATCAGCTCAAAAATGAAATCATTAATTTACTAAATCTTACCAGTGTAGAACCAGATGAAGTCGTCATTTTCCAGGACAAAGAAGGACGATTAAAAACGAGTGATGTAAATCTGCCAGATGTACTTGTACGAATTTCTAATGCGGTTGCTGATAATATCATGACTTTTAACAATCAAGGTAAGATACAAGATTCTGGTAGGTCAGTAAATGATTTTGTTTAAAAAGCTGGTGATTTATTTAATGGGAATATTGTTATGAACCAGAACAAGATTACAGATCTTGGATATCCAACTACAGATGGAGACTCTGTAACTAAGAAATATGTCGATGATCAGGACGTTCCAATCAGTAATGAAATAACAGCGCTCAAAAATGAATTTACCGGTCACGTAAAAACGTTTTTAAATTTTCGTAGAAACATAAACACGTTTAAAGATGATTTTTTGGAAATCCATCAATTGTTAACATTACACTCGCTAATATTAACACAAAACTCAATGATATTAACACAAAACTCAATGATATTATTAGTGGAATTCCTAATATTGTTGAGAAAACGAGTATGGTTAAAATTCCTCACAAATAGATTAAAAATATTGTGTATACTGTTGATACTGGTTATACTGGGTGGACACCAAAAAATAATTCTATCAAATATATTGCAGAAGTTACCGGTGTGTATAGATTGTCAGTGCTTAGCAGTGCAAAGTTTAGAATATCTACCAAATATCTTTTTCGTCATCCAAATGATGACTCATCTGGAGTATTATCTGTAATAATAAACAAAAATTCTGAAGAAGAATTTGTACTTGAACCAGTTGATAAAACTTTAAAATTAGCAATTTTTTTCTGGTGTTTGGAATTTATAGCTGAACAACCAGCTCTTATTATGGATTAACCAAAAATAGGACTATGTGAACTAATACTATAATGAAAAGAAGTATAGTTGATTTCAATCATATTTCAAAAGATATTCCAAAACAAGATGTAGACGCATTAATACAATACTATAAATATTATCATAAAAAACTTTGGTGCGTGAAAAAATGTTACAAATACTACAACAAGATCCTTCGAGTAATATCTTATCTACCCTTGTTAATGACCAGTTCTGGTATAATTTCAAGTGGGGTATCATTAAATCCTTTTTTGTTAATCATATCCGCTATTGGTGTTTCACTTACAGCGGCGTGTAAAAAAGTAGAACCAAGACTTTTGATAAAGAAGCACGGTTGTTTAACATCAATTAAAACTTACAAGAAACTACTTGATCAGATCCGGTCTTACCTACGAGGAGTTAAATATAATATGGATGATTTATTACGTGAATTTCGTATTATTGACAATATGTTAACAGATATTCTACCAATGAGGGTTAGCAAGTATGAACAAAAATATCACAAAAAAATATGAGTAACAAAATTTTATCTAAACTTAAGATATAATATAACTAAAATAATATCATTTTCATTCTAATGCTAGTTTAATTTCCGCCTTGTTAACTGAAACATTCTAATGCACAGTTTAATTTTCATCCTGTTATCTGATAAAAATTTTTATGGTAAAACCTATTTGCCGTCTTTAGAATAATCATATTCCACGCATGCGCTGTTCTAACAAATTCGTCACTTCTGTTGACAGAGCTTATCGCATTCCAACACCTGTTGTTTTGTCTGGTTACAAAATATCTGTCTACATAGTAGTAGTATAGGGAAACAAGAGGTTTGTGGTGGGGTGAGCATTCCAACACCTGTTGTTTTGTCTGGTTACAAAATATCTGTCTACGTAGTAGTAGTATAGGAAAATGAGGGTTTGGCGGGGGTGGGGGAGGAGGTGTGGGAGGGGGTGGTGGGCCAAAACTCTCATTTTCCTATACTACTGAAACAGATATACAGAATCGAAATGCTTTATTTAACAAAAATTGAAGGGAACTAATATCCTAATTGATAAGGTAATAACTAGCAATGAGTATAGTATTGTTCATCTTCAAGACTATTTTCTGACTGGTATTTTATCTTCATAAAAGATCGTATTTTTGGTGAAGCAAAATAATAATTACATGATATATGTATAGTATGTAGGATGTGTCGATAACATACAAGATGTATACAGTTTTCATTAAAAGGAAACTCAGCAAGCCTCGTTTCCTTTCAATGAAAAATTTATACAACGAGTAGTACATGATTGAATGAACGTAATGATGTACATATATTTTATTTATATCACATACAAATACTTATATTTGCCCTTTGAACTGAGTTCAGATTTACTACAGGCAGCTGTGCATTGAAAGAGTGAATGAACTCGTCACATCCCCGAGTGTGTACAATACAAATGTATTTATGTGCCTTTTGTGGCTATCACTTTTGCATATTGATAAGTTGATTGTTTTATTTTTTCAGTTTTTATTTTTCTTCACATTGATTAAATGAATTTAATACATACTTATGATTTAAACATGAAGGATGGTTTTAATGATAAAGTAAAGCACTACAAAAGTGTTTATGTTTAGCTTCGCCTTTCACATAAACGCTACGATTCACGTACCTGAGCATTGAAATTAATGTGAAATATAGACTAAGTGAAATGTCGAATCAACGAGAGATAATTAAAATATTTAAATATATTACAGTTGACCTAATTCATCATTCTGCTATAGTACCAATAGAGGGGGGATTTTTACATTTTTATATTTAATAATAATAATAATAATAATAATAATAATAATAATAATAATAATAATAATAATAATAATAATAATAATAATAATAATAATAATAATAATAATGATAATCAAATTTTAGAACATGATAGTATGTTTAAGAAAGACATCAAAACATACCATTAAATGTATCACAGTATGTGTACCACGTAACCGAGGAATTTACTGTATAATGGCGACCTGGTTTGCAACTTCGTATGATTGATAGAAACTGGATATAAATCCCAATGAAAGTGCACACGAATCGTTGCAACAAACCATATTCTTGTAGGTTAATAGTGTAACTTCTATATCAAGATTTCAATCCAGCCCAAATTTCTTTTCTCTCTTACTCCACATTGTTGCATAGTTTGTTCGTTATGCATGATGATGAAGTGGGGAACAGAAATCAGAAATAATTGTGACGATTATGTATACCATATTACAGTGGTTCCCAACCACCGGGCCGCGGATCGGTACCGGTTTGTGGATCAAATTGTATCGGGCCGCTCAAGGCACATTGAATTATTTATTTATTGTGGTGTATTTCTCTCGGGTTTGTGCGACTTTACAAGGACGAGAGGTTTAATGGGAGTTGTCTGATCCCCTGATTAGTGTGCTCCTTGCGTTGCACTCCGCAATACTATAGCTATACTATAGCGGAGTGCAACGCAGAGAGAATACTAAGAAGGGGACTAGACTAAACCGGGAGCTGAGACGTCACCTAAAGCCGCACGAATACCGTGCATGCGCAAAATATCGTGATAGCGGAGCGGGTTTAGGTCAGGTCTTGATCTGAGCGGCTGCAAGCGAAAGTGGTGTTGTAGTTTTGGTGGAGTGAAGGTGTGTATCGCTCTTCTCTCTGTTCACCGGTACCTGTTTGATAGTGCTTGGTGTACGTGTGTATTGTATTTGCTCAAATTTAACCCACAAATTAACAAAAATTAGTACGAAACAGACGTCGTTAGAAAGTTTCCTTGGGAAAAAGAAAAGGACCAGTGAGAGGACAGAAGATGAGCCTTCAACATAAAAAACCCATAAAACTTTTAACAGACAATGCCATGAGCCCTACGTGAAATATGGATTTATCGGGACAGGTGATTCCCACACATCAACCCCGATCTGCATAGTTTGCGGCGAACAGCTCACTTATGAAGCAATGAAATATTTAAAACTGCTTCGCCACTTAAATGCCAAGCACCCTGGATTAAAAGACAACCCCATGGAGTATGTTGAAAGAAAAAAAAACGGGAACACAAAGGACAGAAGAAATTTATGAAGGCCACCACATCAATAAAGGAGACGGCACTGAGAGCATCATATTTGGTGGCTAACCCTATTGCTAAGGCTAAAAAGTCATTTACTATCGGTGAAGAATTGATCTTGCCCTCCTCCATGAAAGACATTTGCAGTGATCTTCTATGAGAGGATGATGGAACAAATAGCACATGTGCCTTTGTTGGCTAGCACTGTGACTAGACGCATTGAGGAAATAGCAGAAGACATTGAGACACATTGTTGGAGAGGATTAATACATCACCGTGGTACGCACTCCCGGTTGACGAATCTACAGATATCGACAACAAGGAAATACTACTTGTTTATGTGCGATATCTATATCAGGAGGATGTCATTAGGATTTGTTATGTGCACTATCTTTGCCAACCAACACCAAAGGAGCAGAACTGTTAAAGTCACTGGATGGTTATATATCAGGACAACTAAAATGGTCTTTTTGTGTCGGCATATTCAGAGATAGAGCTGCTGCCATGACCAGACGACTGTCTGGTTTAACTGCTCTGAGAGTAAATCTACGCATTGTATCATTTACAGGGAAATGCTGGCAAGCCGAAAAAATGTCATCTAAATTTAACAGCGTATTGAGTGATGTCGTTAACCACATCAAAGCATACGCCCTTAACTCGCGTCTGTTTCAGCAGCTTTGTGAGGAGATGGACGCAGAGCACAGATGCCTTCTCTTGTACACAGAAATAAGATGGTTATCTAGAGAAGAATCGCTAAACACAGTATCTGAATTACGAGAGCCATTGGAAAGATTTCTCTAAGAAAAGAAATCACCGCTGACAGCACATTTCAGTGACAAAGTATGGGTCGCAAAACTGGCTTACCTGTGTGACATATTCAGCCTGCTCAATGAACTAAATCTGTCCCTTCAGGGGACAATGACAACTGTTTTTCAGTTGGCAGACAAAGTAGCTACATTTAAAGCCAAACTGGAGTTGTGGGGATGGCGCGTGAACAGAGGCATTTTGGACATGTTTCAGACATTAGCAGGGATTTTAGGCGAGCCTGAGCCTGAGCATTCATTCTTCCAGATGGTGTACGATCCCCTTTCTTTGCTTTTAAAAGAGTTCGAGCGCTACTTCACAAGCACAAAAGACCTAAGAACTGGTAAGGAATGAATCCACGACCCATTTGTCAACAAACCAGGCGAATCTAGCATGTATGTGCAAGAGAAGATCAACTGCTATAGATTGCAAATGATGGCGGCCTTAAAACTATGTTTGAGACAACTCTGTCGGTGTCCTGGATTAAAGTCATTGCATAATTCCCTGAGATTGACACCACAACACTTAAATCCCTATTGCCATTTCTGACATCCTATCTGTGTGAAGCAGGATTTTCTGCAGTGATACCAACCAAAACAAAACAACGGAATAAACTGGACATAAGCAACACACTTCGGGTATCATTGTTGGAACCATCTGGTTTTTTAAAAAAAAACAAGTTCAGGGTTCTCATTGATTTAGCGCTCTAATTGTTAAAATGTTAATCGCTTTATATTCATTTTTAGTGTAAATATATTTTTGGAAGGCATGCTTAAATGCAATTAAAATAAAATTATTAAATCAAAACATTTTACACATTGAACAATCAAAGTCCCACCTCATCGGGCCGCAGTAAAATTATCAATCGTTGAAAGGTCCGCGGCGATTAAAAGGTTTGGGACCACTGCCATATTAGACTAATTTAGAAAACGAGGATTATTAACATTTGTATCGTCATTTTCATGCGTCACTAATGATTAAAATTGATCTAGAATCTACTGCATACGGTTGCTAGAATGTTTATATATGAGTGTTATTGTGCCATGGGCAAATGACAATATGGTATGCCAATAGTATTGGGATATCTAATTGCTTTATACAAACACCTTAGATTTAATTGCCATGTTATTTTTAATGTATGTGATATCATTATGTGATACAGTAGTTAAATTACATTTGTGTTAAGATTTGAATTTTTATATTTTATTTCTATTTTAATTTTATTTCATTTTTATATTAATAATTGTAATTATTAATATGATATTGATATTGTTTGCACGGGTCTAATATTTTGTTAGAAACATCATGTTTACTTAAAACGTAGTGTGACTCACTCATGTAAGCAGGAATTTTGCATGAAGGTTTTGTCGTTGCAAGTAAACATTCAAGATAAGCTATATAAATGATTGGCTGTGACTGAGATCATTTCTAATTATACTTGTTTACGGTTTTGTAATGTCCAGGTGTAATCTCAAAATGACACGTGTCCTTCGTGCATGTGTACATGAAATGACGTGTTAGTTTGCTTTAAATGCTCAGGTACATGTAAGAAATATTCAGTCCGTCATAGTCGAGAGTCACATCATAACATCTTATACAGTTTCTGATACCTTCAAAAGGTATTCCTGTACTGGAAAGAGTTGTTCGTTCGTACGTATGAGGAACAACATGTGTTTTGTTAGTAGTGGTAGCTGTACTTCATATACTTTCTAAATAATAATTTTTTTCCCTGGAGAACTTTACAACTGGCTTTGGACAAAGACATTTGCTAAAATTATTTCTAGATAGGAGGAGAACAATACAAATAGTGATTCCCAGTGAAAATTTTGGACCTTTTGTGTTAGCCTACGTCTGACGTCATCATCCGCCATCTTGGAACGGATCTGACATTCTGACTATATCAAAGTATTACTGTTTATTCACAGGAGTTATGTATTTTCACATCTTTAGAACAAATATTTGGATCTTCTTCAATTTACCTTTTTCACCATGTTTTCTAGGGAAATGTGTTACATTGAATAAGCCGACACGTAACAACATAACCACATAGGTCACATAGGCGATATATAGATGGATGGATGGATGGACGGACGGATGGACGGACGTCTTGGCTCCACGCTACAAGTTGAACGTACACTCTCAAGAAGTACGCAGACCTCTGTTGTTTCGAGGAAACGATTTCAAATACAAAAAATACATAAACGTCATAATGATGAACATTTTGATGCCATTATCGACCCTTTCATTGGATACAATTATTACTGTTTGACATGTGACTATGACTATAACAATAGAGAGCAACACAAGCATTGTGGATCGAAATGTGGTGGTCTTTTAGCCTCTAAACCCTGTTTTGACGAAGGACAACAGCGTGTGCATTGCTCAGCTTTTGAGCGCACTTTTGTCAGGCCAACATTTTACCAAGATTTGAAGGAACAAGGTTCACAGCAGAAAAGTACTTGTCAGCTCCTGAAATTGTGCCTTACTTGTGGACACGGCACACGTATTAATAGTGGTAAAGCTCACGTATGTCGAGTAAAGAAGCGATGTCACATTCGTCGCCAAATCGCGGATTTGGAACACGAATTGCTACATTCAAAAATACCATTCCAAACATGAAGAGGAAGATGACCAGAAGCAAAGCAATTTCATCGTTTTCAAATGCGTGCAAGAGATCGGCATTCACATTCTTAATTTCTGCGTGGCTCATCGAGAGTGCAAGAACTGATCTTCAGTCATTGCCATCACATCAGCAAGATTCGTGGAGAACGTGAAAAATATTTCGGGGAAATAACACACTGGCTGATTTTGCCCAATGTATCTTAGGTCCTATATATGTGGCGTGGAGTCAAGAGGTTATTGGACGTCATGAGATTGTCATCGTTATGCCACGGTGATGGCTCAATACGATGAACAATTTGTTCTGAGATACTATACATAAGAATGTACCGAACGTCTTAAAGTGACTTTGAACGAAACCAAAATCATTTATACGCATGTGGGACAAGTGCTTTTTAAAGATTCCATGAGTTACTTGGCCAAGCCTTTGAGCCGAATGCCTAAAACGTTTGGAATGATAGAAATGGACACTTTTTCAAAATCGAAACCAATCAACACGCCTCCTCGTTTAGCCAAACCTTGGGATATGTTGCCCGTCCTGTCCAAATCTCCTCTACTCAAGCGAAAACAAATTCGTTTTCCTCCAAAGACGTCGTCGACACTGTGTGCGAATATTGTCTGAATGTCTGGAAAGGCACGATAACTTTGTCTCCACGTCAGAAAGTATGCTTAGCCAAGCACGGTACGTTCTTCGCCAAAATACACATCCGTCAAAAGAAAACGATGTTGGTACAATTCGGAGGATTTGTCCTCCTGTTGTTGGTACCCTTGATAAAAGCCCTTTAGTACCAATGACCTCAAGACTCGTACGAGCTACTGCTTCACAAAT
This sequence comes from Potamilus streckersoni, assembly GCA_016746295.1. Lineage (NCBI taxonomy): Eukaryota > Metazoa > Mollusca > Bivalvia > Unionida > Unionidae > Potamilus > Potamilus streckersoni. Next base: position 505,914 of record JAEAOA010000553.1, on the reverse strand, counting down.
TGCTCAAAGAAAAAGGATAAAAAATATACAAAGAAAACTCTGGAGTCAAGCGATCTCAAAAGAAACTATTGAAATCAGATGGAAAGACGAAAACCGGCTCTAATGCCATACAAACAGTGGATGGAATTCCATCGTTCGGAAGACTAACAGACCAGCATTTACCTTTGAATTCTCATTTGACCTAGATGTTTTATTTACAACACGATTTAGAAATCTTTGATGGATTCCAGCTATTTGTTAGAAACGGAAAAATTCCAACGGTAGAGTCAACTGTTGAAGCGTATGCGTGAGGAAGAAAAGGCACAAATAGTCTTTCAAACACCGTCAGCAGCTCCCATCCCTAGTAAGATTGCAGCGTCGTTTTTGACCCTTTACCCCATACCCCGACAAGACGATCTTAATGATTCGGTTAAAAAATGATGCCCACTCCTTCTCAGACAGAAAAGAAAGAAAACTAGAAGTGAAATGGAAAATAGAAAAGAAGACAAAAGCCATCCCATTACCACCAACCAACTCCATCAATACCATCGACATAAACTCCAGTGGCACACCGGACACGTAACGCCGTTTCCAAACCACCACCTAGCCCCAGTAACAGTAGCATAAGCTATACAAAAGCAACCCTTGTGTGTGTGGTGTTGAGAACGTGTGCTTAAAACACAAAACGTCTTTTTCTGTAAAATCTTTGTGGTGTATTTTGTCATTTGTGCTGCCATTGCCAATTTGAATTTGCATCAAGGAGACAAACAATTATGGACATTTTTACTCAGCAGTTGCATCGGTTGTCTTCTTCCCAATCCTTCTCTGAATACTCTTCTAATGGTAACAACAGAAGTCTTGCGTCTAACGTCAGTCACCCTCCCATCTTTTGGAGATGCCTTTGACCTCTTACAGCTTTTCAGACAGCAGAACTCTGGAATTATGAACAACCAATTTTACGTAACGTTACCCAATAACAGTTCCATGGATGTGTGTCCCCATAATGCTTTGTAATGTTTCACGGCCAAATGACTTCAGGCTATCCAATTGGATTACGAGGCATTTTGGGATGTTTCTTGTGGAAATGATTCACCCAACACAAATCAAAGACATTGAAAATCCAAACACTTTAGATGTCGAAGTTCTGGATAAAAGCGAAACTGTAGATGCTTCTAAGAAACGACAAGTGTCCCCCAATACATCACCGTACATCTATACTATTAAAATTCATGCAAGCTATTATTCACATTTGGTGTGCACGATTGCTGACATGTTAAATGCACTGTTTGGCAAAACCATGGACAAAACCAAACTGAGTGTTACACTTGAGAACCATAAAGTAGCTCGTCGCCCACTAACTAAATTCTCGGATAACAAAACGTTAGGCATGACATTTTTGTCCGGAATTCTTTGGCATTTTGGGTGGGACCTCAAGCGTCGAGAATAACAATATACCACCCATTTCCGAGAACTTAACTTTTGCGGCGCTATATTTTCTTTCCCGGGTAGAACTGAACCAACGAATAAATTTGCTCTCTGTTTGCTCTGAGGCGGTTGAGTACAAAGTGGTGGGACACACCTCCGTACAATTACTGCGAGTCATTCCTTTTAAAGTTCATTCTGTCACATCCAATGAACATGAATGTGGAAATACATATCAAGTTCACCGCAAATTTGTACAACCTCACTATTTGTCCGTCAGTAAGTCGTTTTTTGATAATGCTGTTAAAGGAGATCGGTGAAAAATATTCCATTCTCCAAAGCGAAAGTTAAGATGAAACTCCATTTTTAAAAATGACTCTCTAACGACTTGTAAGTCATATATCCTATGTACGGAGTAGTCCCTGGAAAGGGATGATATCGTTTAGGAGATATTCTGAAATCGACGTTTTGTTTGGTGGCTTCCGTTTTGAAATCGATTGTAAAACGTGGATTCCGCATTTACTCAAGGCAAAGAATTTCTCCAAAATGTCATAATTGACAAACATAAGCCTAAAGAAGCTTTCTTGAGGTCAGAAAAGTATGTCTTGTTTCAAAAGACCACAGACATTTTGGGCCGACGAGAAAGTTCTATAAATGCTATGGACGCTTCTGAGTCAGACATTACTGTCTTCCTGACGCCACAACAAGGACAAGGCAGAAATAAAAGACGACGAAAACACCCTTTCAGCGGCTTTCATACTCTCAGATCTAGAAAGATCATGAAAAAGAACCGTTTGAGACTAGACGCATTTGATTATTAAATCACTGAGGAAAAGAAAACATGATTCACTGAGAGTCTTACGCATGTTTCAAGTCTCAACTAGATCTGTTTGCCATACTACCCACTATCATGATAATGCAAGAATCCCAATGGGTAGAATTTCATCCCGTCTCCTCTTTGACGGATTCAGTTCCCATAGAATTTGAAATCAATGGACAGCCAGAAGATTACATCGATCTGAACATCAGTTATTTGTATTTGAATGTCAAAGTGATCACGATGGACGACATGGATCCGGAAGCCTTGTATTCCTTGTTCAACGAATTGGATTTGTATCTGAATAACAAACTTGTCAGTATCAGCATGGATACTTAACCTTACTGAGCTTGCCCGGTAAATCTATTAACGTACGGACAAGAGACAAAACAAACCCACTCACCTGTATCCTTACGTGACATATTAACCTGATACAGCCAGAGAAGAAAAGGTTCACGACACAGCATAACAGCAAATGACGAGCATATTGTATTTGGATATGTGTTTGCAAGGAAAAAGTATTCGCTGAACGGAAAGTATATCAGCTTAGTTCTGAATCGTAGTCGTGCAGTTTTCCATTTGATGGCCATGAGAACGAATACAAAACCATCATCCAAGAATCCACTTTCTAAGCGTCATGTGTAAGTACTACATAAAGTGTGAAACGACAGTTTGACCAGAACGACCTCCAAGTGTCCTATACGACGCATGAAAGAGAAAACCTTTACCATTGCTGCCGTACTCAGATACAAGATTGAATATTATCTTTTCCAAGGACAATTTTTCAAACGTTTAATAGTAGGCCTCATCATTAATGCAGCCTTCAACGGAGCGCATGATCAAAATCCTTTCCAGTTTAACTACTAAAGAGTGTGTAAGACCGAAGTGAGTTGCGATGGCAAGACCTAATGTACCAGACCCTTAGAACCTAACTTTACCCAGAAGAATTAATTGAGATCGTACTTGTCTCTTTACGAAACTTCCGACCAGCTAAGGACCAACAGCAGCCACCACATTGCGTACAACGATGATGCAGGAGGCAAAGCTTTGTGGGCCTTTTTACTTCATTTCAGACCAAGGCAGCAATTAGGGACATTTCGGCCGTATAAACTCAGGTTAACATTGTGTGGAACTTCAATTTGAAGAAGCTCTAACCGAGACAGTGAACGTCATACTGTATTGCGAATTCGACAATACCATATAAATCAGCAGTTTCAGAGACGTCATTATAGACTATTAAAAGCTATGGAAGACTCTTATCCCTCTTTGAGAGGTGGGGAATCTCTGGAAAGATAATGTGAGGTTTACTCGGAAGCAGAACCATTTACTAAAAACGACATAGATGAAGCGGACGCTGTGGTCATGTTCTGATGGCTAGGACAAGAACAACATTTAGCGTTCTCTTTTGCTAAACACATGACAGATAAAATTAAGGAACTGACTAAGAAAGATAGCTATGGATTTCAAAACAATAATCTCAGTCGAATTCAACACACAAGTACCTTAAGGACACATTGAATCTCATCTCGGAAGAATCAGTGTTGCATCAGGGTATAAAGACTTGAGTAATCATTCTGTCCTCCGTTGATTGTTCTAGAGATCCATTGGATTGAATCTCTCTTGACCCAGAGTACGAAGGCGATTACTTGACAAAGATTTTCAAGCAAACTGTCAGAATTGAATTAATGAATTATCATTACCTGTGAAAACAACAAGATAAAAAATGGATACCTGGGAAGTTTATTACCTTTCCAACTACAGTTCGTTTACCCCTTCTTGGAACCCTGTGGTGTTCACTAAAGATTAATTTCCTCATCGCAAACCTAAGGACCATCAAGCTTATGCCATCAACACGGACAAAAGTCATCTCTCAGGAACCCACTAGGTTGTTGTCTACAGCGGCCACGATGCTTGTGTGGAGTATTTTCATTAGTATGGATTACAACCTTTGGAAGACGACATCATCGACTTTAGAATAAGAAATGCTCAGATAACACGATTTAATTAAATGAAATTAAAAGGCAAAGTTTCCAAGATGTGTGAACAATATTGTATGTATTTTCTTCATCAACGCTTATATTATTAGCGACTTATTTTTGATCGTGACTTTTCTAGAAACGATATCACTGTAGATGGATGGTTTTGTGACCGTTATGGCTATCTCTTGTCTTTAGAAAGGAAGCGTAGTGTACATCAATGACACAATGACAACTATCTTTGTGGACGTCTAACATGATTTTACAACATTCTAAACCTTGTCTAAATAATCTGTTTGGAAAATTATTTTATTCTTGGTTCTGTATAAGTTAAGTAAAAATGTGTCGATGCTAAAAGATATATTTGTTGTTTGTAAGTTAAATAACAAATGTTCTTTTGAAAAATGTATATGTCGTTTGTTTTTTTATAAAATAAACAACAATGTGAATACATGCTCTTTGACTTCTCTCTATCCCTCAACATGAAAATAGCTATATATATATATATATATATATATATATATATATATATATATATATATATATATATATAGTTTCGACACTAGCAACAAGTAGCGATGTTTTATATCACGTCCGCGTTTGAAATATATAAAACGCCAGTCTCCAGTCTGGCCATCCACGGTTGACTCGCCCATCAATGGAGATGCCTTCTAATTTATCTTAACTGAATGAAGCCTACGCGAATTTACATCGTGTCAGGCAAAACCTGATACCAAAACCTGGTGCGATAGAGAATGTCAGGATGTTAAAAGTGCTTCAAGAAGCTGGTTGAAGAGGTCTTCAGAAAGGAAATCACGAACGAACAAGAAGAACCTATGGAGAATTACAGTCTTCAGAAACAGCTGAAAGATCAGCAACAGCAGCAGCAAGAACAGTAGTAGGAATCAATCGGAGGTTTTGTGGACTGCCGTGTGCACACAAAAGAGTTATATTTCTCCTTTCTCAGAAAAACCATATCCTGTTCGAAAATCTGCAGCCAGTCTGGGACACATCCTTAGACGATAAAATATTGCGATCATTCCGTCAACAAAACAGCTATTTTGAGGGCTAGCAACAACCATCTAGAAAAGAGATACCAGTCAAATTTACAAACTATTTGTCTATCTTTGTGTGCTTGACTGTAGGTTAAAACAAAGCAGTTGTCTATAAGCACTTCGTTTCTCTGGCTTGCAAGATTTTGTTTTTGTAAGTCCTGGGATAAACGTGTGAATAAGCACTTTCCATGACATGTAAGATAGTGTGTGTTTTTATATTTATGAGTGGTAATAAAGTGTGTTGGTAGGAAAACATAAACATGTTTCTTTTACTTCCTCGCGTTCCATGTGATTGATGGTGGAGTAGGTATTGTGAGTATTTGTGTAGGGGAATCTTTTCCTACATGTCTGTGCTACCTACATATAATGCGAAGCTTCATTCAATCTGGGTATAGAGCTCAGCCTTGCCCGAAAGAACAGCCTGGGACAGTAACCAGTCATGAAGCACATAGTACATAGGCAACTATAATTCTTCAGTCAGTCAGTCAGTCTGGCTATCCATTTATCGCTCGTTAAAATGAGTAGACTAACGAAACTGGTTACCTCCAAAGAGAGGAAACAGCATATTAAACGAACTGATAAACATGAAAAGGAGGAGAAGGACGAAGAAGAGGATATAATAAAAAAGAGCATTGAAAAGAAGAAAATGAGAAGAGGAAAAAAAGAGTAGGAGGCGAAGGAGAAGTAGAAAGAGCAGGAGGAAAAAGAAGAAGAAGAAGAAGAAGAAGAAGAAGAAGAAGAAGAAGAAGAAGAAGAAGAAGAAGAAGAAGAAGAAGAAGAAGAAGAAGAAGAAGAAGAGTGATGCAAAAAATGAGGATGAGGTGCTGGTGGACAAGAAGAAGAAATTAGAAGAATAAGAAACCCCAAAACCATTATCATGCCACTCTATTGTCTCGAAAAGATCTGCTCTCTTGCCATATGTGTTTGTTTGTATGTTCGTTTGTTTGTTTGTTTATGTCCATCCAATGATATGTCCCGTCCAACGGCACGGGTTCTCAAACAGTCAAGCTTAGTGTAAAGTTATATGTCCCGCCATGACAAGGGTTGTCATAGCTTTTTACCACCCCACATGTTCCATTCCTATTGTCCCTATACAAGCCCAACTTTCCCTTGTCCGTATACAGGCCCAATATTCCCCATGTTAAATTCCTATTGTCCGTAATCTAACACAGGGGTTTTGTTCATGTTAAATTCCCATTGACATTAATCTAGCCCAGATAGTTTTTCCACATTAAATTTCTACTATCCATAAACAGCTCCAGGCCCTTTTGGACTTGGATTTTCAATCGTCTGCAAACAGCTCCAGGATTTCTTGGACTGGGATTTTCAATCGTCGGCAAACAGCTCCAGACCCTTTTGGACTGGGATGTCCATTGTCCCTCATACACTACTTACATGCATTGATTTCATAATATTACCGGGTCCCAGTATGAGACCATATCTTAATGCCAAATTTTCAATCCTGGATTGGTCGGTCCTAAGACAATCTCCAATTTTAAAGGCTTCCAATTTATTTATTCCAAAGTATACCTCTCCATACCTCTCCTCTCGTTATAGAGGTCACCTCAGAACTTTTCACTCATCTCTTAAACCTCTATTGAATTGAAGTAGCTGCAGAAATACACACGAGTGCTGGCATACACACACATATAGCAATCGCTGACTATCACCCGGTCTTATTTATACTCTGCATTTATTTCTTGTAGTCTCTGCCTTACGATTGTTTGCCTCATTTACTTTTTATCAGCAAAACCAATAATGCTTGCTTTTTAATACAAATCCCGGTCCCCATATTCAAGGGACGAGAGATTCGAATCATCATCATCGTCTATTGCGACATACTTTAGGTAATTGTCCAAAGTCATTATGTTGTATGCCAGAGCACTTTTGTAAGGATTTTCAATATGTTCATGTCTAGAATTAGTTCATCCGAACGCAATGTCTCAAAGAATGGATTTAGTTATAATCCTGACCATATCACTGTTAGAACTGACGTGATTCATGTTCAGCCTTTGTATGTATGTTGCATAAAGTTCATTCAATTCGTTATCAGCAAGTGTAGATTAGGTGCTCTTTGTACATATATTCTAGTTTCGTTTAGGATGTGAATGTTTCTGATCTTCTTTCTTGGAGTACACAGTCACTGAGTGAAAGGCTTTATAGACGTGATACATAAATGAATTCCTTTGAATAAGAGTCTCTTCACATGATAGTCCCTTTATGATCTACGGTTATGGAAATATCCTGAGAGATAGGATGGTAGGTGTTTAGCTTCTTCCATGACTGATAAATGAGCAGCCATTGCAACTTTCAACATGCAGGCTCTGTAGCGTGTAAAGCGTGATGACATTTGGTAAAGTTTTCGAAGTCTTTAAATTGCTGCTGGTGAGATTTATATACGCAAGATGTAGTCGCTGCAAAGAGAACTCAGACAGGAAGCTTGACTCCATTAAACCAAGGATGCTTTTTTAGATGGACGTAACAGCAGAGGAGGTGAACATAAGGTTTTGCTGGAGACCTTATTTATGAAAAAAAAGCTTCTTACGAAAATGAAATCGCAAGGTCGATAACGCTATACAAAAGCCTCTAACTGACCGAGAGTTTCTCTAATTAGAATAGCTGATTTTGTTATTTTATATTTGACTCTTTGTTTTTATCTTATGGCATGTTTCATTTACTTTCCGGGACGTTCAATATTGGTGGTTCTGCTGCTGCTGTAATTATAGCATTGTTATATCAATAATGACTGGAGAACCAAATACAGCAAATACGAGAAGAAGAATAAAAACAAAGAGAACAAGCAAAACGACTAGAAATACAAGCTAGAAGAGAAGAATTATATAGATATAACAAGAAGAAGCAGCAATATCAAAACGAAAATATGCAAGAAGACAGACAACTCATTAAATGCCGAAAAGAGAAGAAGAAATTCTGGGGGAGAGAAACAGAGGCTTCCACTACCGTTAAGAGATAAACCAAAACTACCAAGCCCTGAATAGTTTCCCGAATTTGTAGAAGAATCTTCAGTTGAATCTCCGGATGAATTTTAATCATCATTGAAAGGAAATGTAGATAGACTAAAAGAAGAATTACAACAACCAAAACCTTCTACCAGATGTGGTCTTATTACTCCATTGCCCAACAATGTCCTTGCCGATGTTGAACGGCTAGAAATCCTCATTGGAGGAAAGTGAGCTGGTAATAATTCCCAATAAATCATTAATAAAGCAAATGATATTTGTAAACGATTATTTACAGGTCGTATTGTGAATATTATTGTTTATTGCTCCCTCGTTAATGAAATCGCCAATGATTACCGCAATTATTAGATATAATGACTATAATAAGATAATATAATATACGATAATATATAATGCTGAACGTGCATCAAAGTCAAAGTAATAAATACACGATTACCAGGATACAAAACCGCATACGAAGATGGACTCCGAGATGTTATTCGGGGTCTATTTAACAAGTTAGTCCCAAAACCAATACCGATTGCAAAGCAACTAGAAATGAAAGCTATTGATGTTGTTCGTGAAAAAAAGTAGCAGTGCTGTTGTTGATGCTGCTAGCAAATCATTCTCAGCAATCAAGGGTAGACTAGCACGATTAATACTACAAAAACCTCAGCCACAGGTGAAGCTAGCCAACACTGAAGTGATGCCTGCAAATGTTAGTAAATTAATAAATCAAGCTGGTAATAAAACACTAGCAGAGTTTGGTAGTGTACCACTATCAGAAAAAGAAAAAAATATAACCTCGTGTTTAATAGCTGGAAGTAATCTTTTTGTTAGACAAAGGTAAATATAAATAAAATTTTTTTAACGTTTATCTGATCCCGTATTCGACAAGGATGCACCAGAGTATCTATATTATTCTTATGACGCACGACAGTCAGATCAACGTGGGAGAAGTGAACTGCAAGTTCAGGATAAAAGCAAATATTTCTTACCCGCTAAATCATTTGTTGAAGTAGAAGATGAAATTTTAAAAACATATAATACTGGATATGGAGCCAATGTTAGAATTGGTTTTGTTAATAATGGCATCATGGCGTTATTTGACAGCACTACTTATCTGATTGACGAGAAAAATATTTAATCAATTCAAAATGACGTCGACATTGCTATAATGCTATTGGATCTAGCAAGATAACGCGACAATTATTCAAGATCGGCTGGTCCATCAATAATGCTTGTCAAAGATACTTCTGACCACCCGAAAAATATACTGTACGATTTAAGACGATCACGAAACAATGCCGACAACCCTGACGCTGACTTGTGGTCTGTGGCTCAAGGTGTTAATCCAGAATTCAGTTTAGGATTTTCAGCACGTCGATCAATGTTAAAGGATAATCGTAGAAGATTTTTATGTTCAATTCCACAATCACATATATTTGGATTTTGCAGGAATGGCATAAAAGTTATTTTCGGATCTAAACATACTGTTGTACTCGTATGAAAAGCTACCGATGGTGATGAAATTGGCGTTCTCTCAGTGATGCAGGTAAATCAATATGAACAAAACTTTCATTGTGGATGCAAGTAATGATTCCATTGATCACTAAAGAACAATCCTCATGAATCAAGGTAGTAAATCAATGTTATCATGCTTGACGATTACCACTGATAGTGTTCAAAGAAATTTTGATGGAATATTCACATGGCATATATCATCACAGCAAGGTGTATATGCACCACGACATATATTCATCAAATTTAAGGGAAATGCACCAGTAAACTCACAATTACGTAGTATATTGATATTTGACAAACTTGGTGTTCCTGTGGTTTCACTGAGAATAACCGGGCATCATGAACCAGCTTAGACTATATTATTAAATTTTGATCAGAATCACGTTGCACGCGCATTTCATTGTTTGATGATATTTATGGGACGTGATCAAAACATTGAGTCTGGTTTACAAATATCACTAATGGATTTTAAAACCTTATTTCTAATTTATTACTTTTCACTCAAACATCTGGTTTTATTCAGACAATATGTCGTTGATATGCACTTTCGAGCAAATTTAACAGAAGTATCTGCTTCTGTAGCATCCCCAGCTGTTACAAAAGCAGTTACGTTAGGCGCTGTTGGAACTGCTGCTAGAATGGCAACCGGACAGGAAATCAAGCGCACAGAAAGCTTACAAACAAGCTCAGGGACACATCACGGAAGACGTCTTAAGAGCACCAAACGTGCCACAGACCGACTAAGATTGTCAAGCCCACCATATGGTTACGGTCTACGATTGCCAGGAACCCTATATTATTGGTACGAAAAGGGTTTAAGACTTTCCGGGACATATCGTTGATTCTGCCCATGTCCAATTTTGTATTGCTTGCTACTACTAAAACTTAAAAATAAATAACTTCAGAAGTGTTCTTATTCGTGATCGATTACCAACACAACCAAAGAATATTGAAACTGGTATTTTTCTCGATAAAAAGTCTGGTGTAGGTAGTGATTGGGTTGCATACTCAATTGATCCATGTGGAATTAATTATATCGATTCGTGCAGACTAGCACCACCAAAAAAGTTTTAAAATACGTTAGCGATATGCAAAGTACTCCACATTACCAACACAAAATTAACTGATCCGTCCGCCAAAATGTTGTCGTGAAGTACTTGCTGTGCTTGATGCTATTTCGTCATCAACAACGATACCTCACAAAGTCGTGCATGAATATGCTACGTTTTCTAATATTTAAACAGTCACAAGTAAATATAATTGTAGATATTTACGGAAGATCTTGCAGTAAAGCACAACAGCAAAGCGATATGCAATTCTTGACCAGTTCAGAAATAAAATCGATGATTTATTAAACATTACAAGTGTTTATCAAAATGAAGTTGTTTTTCAGGAAAAACACAGCACATAATTACGTCTATTACAAGAAAAGATTCAAAAGCAGCAATTACTTCTTACGAATCATCAGCAGCGATTGAAATACATTCTCCTGATTATTATGTAGATATTTATCAAAGTTCGATTAGACTCGTGTTGGGTTGGCGTGAAATTCCACCAGTCTATACAGGCCACCCGGAACCAAAATGATTTCATTTTGTTACAGATTTTAGAAAATTTATCTAATTCCCTGAATATCGAAAAAACAATAGATTTGTGCATACATCACACGAGATGATCAGAGTTGCGATACACGGACCATTACCAGATTTAGACTTTACCTGATTCGCCTGCATAGACTCAATTATTTTACGGAAAATCTCTAGCGGATTACTTATGCGTGGTTTTGAAGGCATTTTTCAGAAACATGTTGGGTTCTAATAGTACTATTACGATATATGCTTGATCCTGGAATTTTAATATAATTGAAAATAAATGAAGTAGTTATATCGCATCGTCCACAGTAACAAGTTTGGTTACCAAAACCGTACAATTTTGAAAGAATTTCCTGGTCTTAAGGAAGACGATATTGTTAAAATTATTAATAATATACGTAAATACAGGAAAGAAGGCAATGAGAAACTTGCAAAAGATTTCGGCAGAAAAATAATCTGTAAATATACACAAGCTGTTCATACGATTATAAACGACACTGTACAAGATTAATTATAGACAATGCTGAACTCGATTTTGTAATTGCTAATACAATGGAAAAAAACACATTGTAAAGTAGAAGTAATGTTTATTTATCAGACGGAAATAAATTAGGTATAATTGTGATCTATAGTGATGGCGACTCACTGCAGTTAACTCGTTTAAGATTTTTAATGCTAGCCCCGTTTCGATAAATTTATTATCAATAATAGATTTCGTCTGATTGCAGAAAGAGTCCTGACAGATTATTTTATATAAATAAAAAATATGCGGATTTGTTAAAACAATTGCATATAAACAATTATGTATCATGGGGCAAATTGAGAATAAAACGAGAAAACAGTTATTCTGAATCTGCAAATGTTGAAATTAAAGAAATATATTACAAAGATAATCAAATATCAGAATTGTATTCTGCACCATCTGTGTATGATCCTGTTGCTGGACATAAGACTTTTTTTTATCTTAATGTATATGGTGGTTCAGGTAAACAACTTGTGCAATTAAATCATTCCTGAACAATTATTCAGATATAATTGTTTTGACTCCGGCACATGAACTCGCCAGAGAAATAAAAGAACGAGGAATCAAATCTCAAATTTAGAATAGTTTCTTCAGATGGTGCGGAAACACATGGACTCCTGAGCAAATGGGTGAAAAATATAAACCTAAATATATTATCTGGGACGAGATAGACAAGGTATCGTTAGAAATATTAAAAATATTTATTGAGGGGTTATTGAGAAAGAATACTGTTGTAATACTGTGTCGCAATCATGGTCAGCAACCACACTTTCTTGGAAGTCTCCACATGAATGGCTGAAAAAAACTGGATTACTGTGACGAAATAACTGATGACCATACAGCTCTTGATAAACGGCTGAATGAACACACGCGAAAACAATGCTAACATGTCTTGAATGTAATCAACGCAGGGGTGAAAGTTTACAAAAGTGAACGCTGTGATAATTGTGTCTTTGTGAATTATGTGTAATTGTTCACTTACAAATCTACGCTGAAGAGCAGTTGAATATGGTTTGTAGATTGCAGGTGTACCTGTGAATCTTACCACGCTAGAAATTTTATGTTTAATGACACTCCAAATAGATCAGTTGCTCTTTTTTACCACAATCAAGTTCACCAGGGTCATATAAATATCTTACAGTTACATTACCTAATACTGATTTAGAAGACGATTCACGTCGTTATATTAGTATATATTTTTTTTAATTACATTAGCAGGCTTCATAGAAGATGCACTAGCGATTTCATTATTTAACGCAGCTATCAAAATTGATTACCTTGCAATCTATTCACAAGACCTCCCCACGGACATAAAGTCCGTGGATATTTCCTTCACATAGTGATATCCAACGAACTGTTCAGCAAGTGTTCGATTAAATTGTTCATCGATTGCCTGATCACGATGAATTTCCGTGCCCTCGTCTAATTTTAACGTTATGGTTTTTTTGTCGTCAACAATAATACTGCACCAAAAAATTCTTTGCCAGGATCAATTTGTAATAGTTGATGCCATCGCAAGGGTAAATATAAATTAAGATAAATTCGTTCAAACGTAAATTTTCCTAATGAAGCATCGATATCACAACCTATCTTTGTCGATAAAATAAATTTATATTTTCTTATGGCACATCTTACACATTTGCCTGTAATCGTTCTTTTATTTTTGTAGTAATTGTTGTTGATTCAGTTTTGGACATGGGTTTTCTGTATCGAACACAATATAAATCCATATTATTTATTATATGAATAAAATTGACTTCTCGGCGACACGAAAGGAAGAACCAGTAAGGCACCAGCCAGCATTACCAAATTCTATCAGAACGATAGTAATAGGCCCATCTGGATCTGTTAGGACATATTGCTTAATCTGATAATGAGATGGCTCAAGTGGGATAAATTATATTTAGTAGCACCATCTGTAGTTGATCAGCGGTGTTATGAAGTACTTAAAGATTAATACGAAAACGCAAAATTACTGAAGGAAGACGACGATGATGTTGTTGATTTTATTACCGATATTGATGAAGCCCCATCCATAGACGATTTTGATGGATTTATTAATAAGCTAGAAGTATATGACGATATTATGTTTGATAAACAATCAAATCCAGTATGGATATTTTCCAGAGGCAGACACAACAATACTGACGTAATTTTTGCTACTCATCGATATACACAAATACCAAAAGTAATCAGAGACGACTGCACTATTTTAGTCGTTTTTCGATACACATACTCTGCGAAATATTCATCAGTGGATATGAACATAATTAAGTTTAAAATCTTATTTCTAAAGCACAAGCTATCCCACACGGATTTATAATGATAAATTTAAATGACCTTAGATCTAGGTATCATATAGGTCTTGATAAACGTTTTGGTTGAGAGACTGATATAACAATAATTTAATTACAGCAAGAGGAGGTGACGAACAATATTAAGTGACTCGGCAAGTAAACGAAACACGCCATAAGATAAAGACAAAGAGCCAAAGATAAAATAATAAGGTAACGTGAAACGTTGGTGAAAAATATTTGTTCGATACCGTTTTAAGTACGATATAATTCACCCAGCAAAAACCATATTTATCGGTATATACAACTACAATTTTTTTATCTCAACCTCTTTAACCTGATTCCGTTGAGAAGTTTTAGTACATAGATTGGACTGTATTCAGGGAAAGGAAACGATGCAGTATATTGCTCGCTAGTTTGGCTACACTCTCCTTTTCACACTTTTCAAACGAGCCATTCAGGAAAAAATGTAACAGTTACCGCCAAATTTGTTTTTTTTTGTCGGTAAAGTAGCAGAAAAGATTTAATCTATAAACAATAACGCTTTACTGGCAATAAATATGATATAATTAATCAGCATTCCTACCACGTACACTCCAACCATAATTGTTTGGGCTTGTAAATTTGCATTTTTTGCTGTCGATGTTACTTTACCTATATTGCACCCTCTTCCATACTGCTTGCTGTTGTGTAGGTGTAGGTATTAGTGTTGATCAGGAACACTGTGTGTTGGTCATAATATGTCTCAGCTATTCAGTCAGAATGGGTGTAGGTTAATCCTATCCGTTTTCAATTCTCCTTGACCACAGACACTTGCTCCTATTAATTTTATGAACATTTGCACCGTTGCCATTACCCTTGTCATCAGACAATATTAAACTTATGGATATTTTAAACATTGTCTTTCACATTGTCGCCAGACAGACCCATCATATTCACTTGTGGACTTGTTGTAGGGTTATAAGTCCCCCTACCGCCAATCACACCCTATGTATCGTATGAACATTTGTAACATTTCCTTTCTCTCTGTCACCAGATAGTATCTAAGGTCCAAGAATTCAACCTATGGACTAATGTTACATTCCCCTTGTATCCATACCAGCCTCTGTCGAAACTGACACCTAATGTTACATTCACCATGTACCCATATCAGCCCCTGTTAAAACTGAGACCTAACGTTACATTACAAGTATCTTTACCAGCCTCTGTCGAACAAAGATCTAGTCTTACAATTCCCATGTACCAATACCAGCCTTTGTCGCAACTGAGACCCATTGTTACATTCGACATGAAAGCATAACAACTTCTGTTGGAATTAAAACCTAAAGTCAATTTCCTCTTTTTGACACAGCTCCATTTATTTTCTTTGCCTTTAAAACCTCCCTCATTACTATTAGTGTCTCCTTAGTGTCTTTTCTATTGTACGTATGTAAGACTGCCGTATGTAAATATTTGTTTCGGTTGGTTACGCTATTCCATGCATTTACTCTCTCAACTGCTTTGTCCGAAGCTAGCAACACACAGAAAATGAAATATTTTTAACCTTTTCATTCTGACCAGTAAACAAGTGTCCATTGTGTGACTTTTTATACGATACACCTAAATGCGATGAATGATGAAGGATACTGTAAAGAAACTGCTTTGCTGGAGTCGGGAACTCTATATAATGTTTGGACTGCGTATTAGTCAAACGTGCTTGTGGCCCTGAGTTCCAAGCAAAATAAGTTCTGCATCTCTTGGACCCCAAATAATTCCTTTCAGTGAAATTTACTGACCCAAAAGTTGTACAATATATTTTCGATAGAAGAAAATGACGTTGACTTGAAATAATATGTTTGCAAACAGTAAGTCACTTAAAGGAAACTGAAATTTCCAAATATGGGTACAATAATTTTCTTCTCATTTTAACTAAGATATGAAAGGTATCTGTCTCATTTTAACAAATTTGGCACGATCGGTAATACATTTTAAGCTTTTATTAAAAGAGTGTCTTTGTTTACGCCCTATTTAGCGGAAAGCAGTAAAGTACAATGTAAGGGGTGATAAAATTAGAATTATTATCAGAATCTGTGTTTTTTATGCCTATTCAAACTATTTCCTAATTCCTAATTTATAACATTTACAATTAAGGATCATTAAATGTTATATACTCATCAAGTACACGTGTATTATAATTACACGTTTGAGAACACCATTTTAGCGCACAGCTAAATATAATATCTCTCTATTTATCCCTAGAGTAACGCTTATTCAGGTCTGCCCCTTGCCACAGTGTTGGCAGTGCTCTGCCCGATTGAGGTCATACACTTGCAACATTGTTGCCAGTGTCCAGTACCATGACGTCAATTCCCTTGTCCCTAGACAGACCCATCCTATATTAAACTTTTCCTTGTCCCCATGTGGACCCACCCATGCTGAATTTCTTCATGGTAAATTCCCATTGCCCACAATGTGCCGGGACCTTTATATAAAATAAATGTCCCCTTTTCCATAAAGTGTCCCCACTTACTACTAACGTCAGTACATTCATCAGTGTAGCCATTGGCAGTCATTGCCTCTGGTTTCTTTTCCAGGTAGATATCGAAGTTGTACAATAGTTGTCATTAATTAAGATAAATTTTTTTAATGCAATTTTGTCGTTTGCCTGAGCGAATATGTTGTTTACTAGTTCATCTGAAATAATGTAGTAAGAGCAATAGAATATAATTTTCGTTTTGATGCAAAAAACAGCATTGCTTATCGTGTTATCAGCGAAAGGTTTTCATACCGTTTGTCGATACTGCTCATTTGATTAATTGATAATGTTCTTATTTCACCATATTTAAAACCTTGCTGTAAATCAAATTTAATGAAATAGTATGAATTGCTGTTCTGCTGTATCGGGTGTAGTTAGTATGCAAGAAGCTTGAAAAACATAATGCAACTGTCAAAACACCTGCTTTTACTAAATCGGCTCCCATAATTGCTGCTAACCATTCCAAAGCATTGCATACAACTTTGTATGTGTGTGTGTGTGTGTGTGTGTGTGTGTGTGTGCGTTTGTGTGTGTGATATTTGGATGTTTAACGTAACTTTAACAATTTTTCAGTCATTTCGTTACGACGTCTGCAGTGTGGTAGGTTACAGTGCTGCAGCAGACATGTAGTATCATGTCCCACCCAGTCACATTATTCTGATACCAGTTCGAACAGTTCTAACATTAACCTCTTAGTGCTGAGCGCCAAGCGAGGTAGCTGTTTGTACCGTTTTTGTAAGTCTTTGGAATGACTCTTTCGGGTTTCGATCCCGCGACCTTCTGCATCCGAGTCGGATGCTCTAATAATTTAGGCCAACGGAGCTGTCCATATCCTGGATCAAATCACTTCTTGTCTCTGAAACCTCTCAGATATGATGTTGTAATACCCTTCAACTCATCTCATATACATTGTACCTAACAACATAAGTTATCATTTCTATTCTGTAACAGTTTTTGTGGCTAGAGTATTCTAGGTTATTGAAATTGGCATAATCAGCTTTATAACTTCTTCAATTTACATTGTTGACGGTGCTCTAATAGTAAAACTCAGTTGTTTTAAAGAATCTTGTAGGAACTTGGTATATAATTAATCTAGGACGGTGAATTTTGTTGATTATGTAGTGGATTGTTTTCTTTCTAACTATACATGCTATTTTTTATCGTGATTTTACACTCAATTTCACGGTGGTAACAATTTTGTCGGGTGAAAGTCAATTAATTATTAAGTTGTCAATTATGAATTGAGCTAATACAAAAGGAGATTTAGCTTTGTAATTTCACAAATGTATATGCTTGATGGCGGATCTATTTCATTTCCAATAACCTCCGCAATTAATGTTCTGTAGCCAAAATTGAGAATAGATTAAAATATTCCTTGACACACTGTGATACTAATGTGTTTGTCTGGTTTTAGTTTTGTTTTTTGCTTTTGCAGTGTTTATATCTTCTGTTGGGTATGTTATTTATCAAGCGTAATAGTTCGCCCACTGGAGATATATTCAAACTATGCACGAAATTTGGCTACACAAAGTAAAGGGTTCTGCATTGTGCTTTTCAAAGTAGTTTTGTCAAAACAAATAAGATAGTACAGCTGCGAAACGACCTCTCAAATACATCGTGTGTATAAGCTCGTTTTCATTTTTGTTACATCGTGGCATTTGTCCTAGCGTACCGTGATCTTTTAAGACTGAACTTTTTTCCATCTTGGCTTCCAATACTACCCTACTTGGGTCTTTAGACGTTTGTGAAGTAACTTTTCAGGTACTCTTTCAACCGTAATTTTATCTTGCTCTCATCACAATGCAAATATTTGGAGTTATATTGGAGCTTTAACTGAGCATCGAAAAGGAAACTACCCAAACAAGATTAACAATTGCCAGCATCATGCTGCAGATTAAATTTAATTGGTTTATGTGAATTGTTCTTATTCAGACACATTTGCAAATGTTCCAAATAACAATCGCTGTAAACATTAATTTCAAAGTGAGTCATAACAATATAATAAATTTGTCATCAGGTAAAAGGGTGAAACAACTGTTTTAAAAATAGAGTGAATTGCAGTTACAATAGCAATATGTGCAATTATAATATCAGCTGCAATAGCCATCCGTATACTTGTAATGGCAACAATAGCACTGTCCATAGGAAATTTTTCACAAGCTGCTTTTTTATATCTCAATTACTTCAATTCCACTTCGTCACCTACTCGACCTACACTTCCTCTTATTGCTACTTCAACGACTCCACCTCCTCATATTCCTCTGACGTCTGATGATCATGTGAATGTGAGGTTTGTAAAATTAGCCAGTTTGCAAAAGAGAGTAAGTACCATTGCCAGCATCATGCTGCAGATTAAATTTAATTGGTTTATGTGAATTGTTCTTATTCAGTTGAATGCATCTACGTTGGTGAAGGCTATTCAGACAGCAAATTTATCATCTGGAAATGAACGTGAAATTTGTAAATGGATTTGAATAAATATAGAACGACAATGTTAATAGAATGCCATTATAAACTAACACAAACAAATTTACTATCCGTAGTAAATTTACTATCCAGTTTAGTATATCTTTAGATTTGATGTCACATTTTCATCTCAGTTCGTTCATAAACTCATCACAGTCAAATTTAGTGGTGAAGTTAAAAATAATCAGTGTAGTAGTAGGTAAAATGATTTTCAGAAGAAAAAAATGTTTTTCATTTAATTTATGTGCTGTGTTAGCATAATTATGATGGGCTTAATAATGCGTTAAAATGTGTTGCCGAACATTGGTCAGTACTGTACTGTTTAGTTTCTTAAAACTGAACTTCGTGTATCAAAGATAAATTCTATTTTAGTTTTATATGACAGTGGCTTTCTTCATACTTATATATCGAGTCTTTATTTACTTTGTTTTAGAAAAATATGTTTATATTTTTTACCATTATACCATATAAAGATATTTTGTTTATCACAATTATCGAATCTTAGATAATTTGTATGTACTTTCCATTTCATTGCCTACACCATCTTTACTCTTTCGGATTTGTGACATTACCATTGTAGGCCCTATATACAAAAAATAGGTCTTCCAGTGAGTAAAACGTCCTTATTTCGAGGGGGGCAATCCTGGTGAACCTTTGGTTCAAGCGTCTAAGACAGCAAAGTTCAACTACTGTTATTATACCTGTGCCATTTAGTTCAGCAACGCAGATTTAAATTGTTTTGATGTTAGGGAAAAGTCATTTTTAAAGACTGATCATTAGTAATATGTTGAATATGTACTTTTCTGGTACCAAAATGGTGTGCAAATTTCTTCCAACTGATTATGGTCGCTTTGAGGGTAATATTTTGTGACCAAAGGTTTCAAAGAATGCTTTGAACTGGTCCATGGTAAACAAAAGTAGAAACTAATTATTTGAATTCAAATTTGTATATTTCTTCACACAGTATACGAAGTTTAATAACTCTTCAAGCCGCACAGTCTTGATTGTTCTACTCTAAGGAGTGATTAGTCTTATCTACGTTTACATCAATACATCCTTTTATGTTTGAAATATAAAGTCAACCTTTGTATATCCTTGAATGTTAATTAGTGTCACACTAAACATTGGTCTCATTTTAATCTTATCCAAACTTGCAAACATATGCAAGCTATACCTTGATACCGCAAGTGTTGCTTTATGTTGATCCCGCTATTTGTCTCAATCTCCTTTATAAAAAAAACTGTAGTGCTTATTGCAAAGTGGAGCTTCTACAAAAATTAGCAGTTTTGGGCTATGAATTTGAATTACCATAATTATTGCCTTTTATCATCTCCACTTCACGGAGTGGACGTATTTCAAATTTGATTAGAATTAAATAGCAAGTTGGAGGGGCTTTCAACACGTTACTGAAATCCAAACGTTGAGTAAGTGGTCTCGTGACACATTTGTGTTTTTATTTGTATTCAGTAGTGAAGTATTTTGATTTGTGATTAAATGTACTATTGGGAGCAAGTCAGTACAAATGGTATATGACAGCACAAAAGTAATATTGCAAAAATTAGTGAATAACTTTAACTAATTTCTTGTGCATGGGCAAGAAAAAGATCAAAATATTTTAAAGTAAATTTTCACTGTCATATACTAACCAATGAAATATCATGTTATCTGACTTTGTAGCTTATATCTGTGGTAAACCTGAGCTTATTTTAAAGTGTTTAAAACTTTAATAGTATATATATGAATGGTAGGAACCTGAGGAAATTATGCCAAGTTTCACGATCCGATCAAAATACCATTGCTCACGGCACCGTTTGCTGTTGTTGTTCTGGGGCTTAACGCCATTTTTCAGCACACGATAGGCTATACATGGCGGCAAGTATTAATGGTGGAGGAAGAAACCGGGAAATCACCGGAAAGAACCACCGACCCACGAGAAGCTACTGGCAAGCTTTCTCACATATCCACATTCGCCGAATCTTAGACTCGAACCCACGCAGACAGCGATGAGATGGCAGTGATCCGTAACGGACAGCGCTTTAGACCACTCGCCCACTCGGGGCCCCACACCGTTTGCTGTATAAACTGTATACGTAAGGACAAAAAGAAAAGGGGTGCTCTGCTTGATGAGGTTTTTGTTTAATTTTATATTTGTCTCGTAGGATAGACATTTTCAGGGATAAGAATAATATCAATCAATTTCAAATACGAAACTAAAATGCGAATAAGTAAGCCTATATATATCGATGCTCAATAAGGTAGCATTAAGAAGTTTAGGTCTAAAACTGAGATCCATGAATTTTCACGTCTAACGGAATGATAATTGCACCCCAGATATTGTTTAAAAAAAAGAAGAAAATGGACTATACCTGGACTGGTTGCCCGCAAAATCATATAATATTTCAAATGTCCATAACGCATGCAACCAGTAAATGAGCAACTGATCATATAAACTGGTACCAAAATTTATTTTAAAACCCTGCGTAGCACAAATGTTTCTGAACTAATTTTTTTTTTGTGTTTGTTGTATTTTAGAGGGGCTTAGGCACACGTTTTCACCAAGCTTTTCTATTGTGCTGGCAAAAATAGTTTATTCCAATGACAAAATAAGTTTTTCACTCAAATTCCATTCAAAACTCACTCTTGCAATGAACAGTTTCTACAGTACACACAAACGTTAACATTTCGTGTGTGTTATTTGGCAGTTTGCTGAGATATTCAAAAGCTAGAACTGACTATGATAATGTTTGTAGAATAATTTTTATACCTAATCTGTTTGATTAGAAAAGAAGCTACAGTTGGTGCGAGCAAGAATAATCAAAAGGTCATACTAGACATTCATTGTGATACTGACAGTCATCACGGACGATTATTAAATTAGTCATTGCTGACTATGTTGTCATGTTCTTATAAAATCGTTCAGAACCGCACTATTGAAATAATAATCGTATCATGTACCTTTAATGTATTGTCTAATTTTAGATAAAGTCACATGATCTTCATATTATCGGGATAAATTTAGAGTTTGCAAACATCCTCTATTGAACACGAATATGCAGAGAAGTTACGCCCATTTGGCGACGCATAAATGCAAACATTATTTAACCTCTCTATTTGTGTCTTTAGGAGTGGTCGAATTCGACTTGATTGACAAACTCATTTTTAAACAATATCTGACTCAGATATTTAGAGATCAATTTAGAAGGTACATTAGGAGTCGGATGGTTAAATCCGACTAACTTGGTTTTAATGATATCAAATTTAAAAGACGTGCTGATTTGACTTCATTGTTTTAATGTAAATCACCATGCATATTGTTTTTATTTAGGTTTAATGAAACAATAAAAAAATGCAAATTTAGGTTCAAATAAAAGAAGAGAAATATGGAGAACTATTTATATAAAAAACTTAGCTCTATGTAAGTATCGATTTATTAAGGATCAGACAAAAAATGGATGGCAATTTTATGACAACAAAGAATGTCCTTTTGTTTTGTTACATTCATGTTTTGTGCTTCAGGGGATGGCCCATTATTTGTCTCCATTTTTCATTTCTGAGTTTGTAGTCTAAAGGAAGTTTAAATATGGAAAACGTGAAGGCCGGTGTGAAGGACAAACTGGAAAGAGCTGATTCTGTTTTCCTTTGCAAATTAAGTCGTTTATTGCCCTCCTGCAATTCTGCCCAGCTACTTTTTGGCGTGACTGTTGTATGTTGCACGTGGTACTTAGAGTGTGACCTGGCATCCAACTTCCTCTTGTATGGAAGCATATGAGTTGCTGTAATTGACAATTGTGCACTCGGTTTCGACTGCTTTTTCTGTGGGTCCGATCGACATCGTGAATTTGACGCACCCTTTGCAGATATTTCACAAGTTTTTCTTGAAACCTTTAAATATAGTTATTATAATTGAAATATTGTAAAAAAAAGGCAAATTAATTTCAATAGAATATATTGATTTCTGTCGCTTAGCATCAAGGTTTTCCTTTAACTTGAATGAGACTTCTTAATTTGGTGAGTGACAAAGCATTTATTTCGGGTGGGGTAGGGGTGGAAATTTTCAACCCATGATACTTTGTCGTTTAATTAAACATAAAGAATTTCAAACAATACAGTTAACACAATATGTTCTTTCTTCTAAAAGTTTTAACAAGAATATTTTTCAAGCTACTTTGGGATAACTTTTTTCGAAAAAAATACCGATCGTCCTCTCCCGCAAGAAACATGTAAATGGTCGACCCCTCAACATCATATCTATGTGCATTAATCCAGAACAAAATGTTCCTGCTTTGATTTTCACATCTACGCTCTAAATGGTTCCAGGATTGTCAGCAGCATTAAGGACTGTGATTGTTGCAGTGAAAAAAAAATGCCACTGATACTTATATATAACCCATTAAGAGACACTATTAAGTGGATTCGTATAAAACATTGGAGAAATTCAAGACGAGCCGTTCTTCTCTATAGACTGTTTGCAAATAAATATAATGGATTCTAATCAGCCCTGAACAACCTTGACATTAATTCCTAAACAAAGTAGGCATTTATGAGGAACACAATAACACAGTTCTCCATGTATTTTCGTAATAATAATTTCACAAGTTTTGTCCCAAACATTTAGTGATTCCCAAAATGAACAGTCTGGAATATTTTCATATTCTATGCTCACATGTCTTTCTGTACACTCTATACAGCTATCTATCTCTTCTGCCAATATTATTAATTGAAGTTTATATATTTTATTAATGAATGAACCTGGAGTTTAAATCTATATCCACATTCTTGCAATCCATAAATGGAGGTAAGGCAAAATGTACAAAATGCAAGACTTTCGCCTAATATTTCCCTTTATGCAGACCATCACTAGCCGTATTAAGCTGCCTTATCGTGTCACGCTAAATAGAGTACCCATAACTTTGCAAATGACTTCACTGTACAACGATAAAAAAATTGACACAGTGTTCAAATGCTATACTAAAGTTAACATAAATAAACCTAAAATACTTGAACACTGCATCAAAGCACTTCTCCGTTGCGCGTAAATTGCAATATATAATTGCCTCTTTAAGTTGATACATATATCTAATTATCTATTTTGGTTGATACAAGTACATTTTCCGCCAAACAGATTCTCCCTGAATATTTAAAAAGTTTTCTTTTAGGTGAATACTTTATAACTTTTCACTTATTAGGAACTATGCATAATATTTTGCCTCACCCAACCACCCTGATAAGCATATTTATATAACCAATAGCCCTTAAGTATATCCGTGTTACCGTAATAAAGCACGTTAGCAGAAATAAAAAAGTCAATGACAGTTCCAATTTTATTTGTAGCGGCTTGACGAGTTATGGAGCCTGAGATGAAGTGTTCTTTAGTGGAGCCCCTATTATGCTATAGAGAAAAGTTTTATGTCAGTCTCCCCCACCCCGTATATAAGAGAAGGTGATATGCCATTAAAACCCACCCACCCACCCCCAAAAAAACCAAACCAAAACATGGTTTCCCGACTGCACCCCATCGACCAACCCTCTTTCGTCGCAACTGAGCTTCAGTGTCGTGCTCTAAATATTTGCATCATACAGGTTTTAGACTAGAATTTGTAACGGTCTCTCCAACAATTTGCAGCCTACAGGATATGGATTTGAATTTGTAAGTGTATGTCAAAATATTTGTATCATACAGGCTTTTGACTTGAATTAGTAAATGTCTCTCCAACTATTGCAGCATAAGGATTTGGATCTGAATTTTGTAAAACTGTCCAAATGTTCGCAGCATAAAGGGTAGCTGGAGGGAATGGACATACCCCACCCACCCACCCAAAAATGGCGGCCGACAAATGTTTCTTGCCCATTCAAGAAACCCTCCATTGTGGAATCAGATGCTTCTATGAACAAGACACAACAAAAAAATTCTCGCGAATGACCTGAATTTATACGAGACTCACAGAGCCACCAATACTGCAATTCTGACCTAAGAAAATAGCAAAAGGAGTTGCCCGCGAGCAGGCTGATTGATGTTGGATTTCTCTTAAATACTTGCATATTGTTATATTTGTCTTTTTCCGTTGCAATTTTTCGATTATTTCAGAATATTTTTATTTTTCCATTTTTCTTTTTCCATTGCGCAAGAAAACACCCTTCGGTGAATCGATGTGTGCGAAACAAAAGTTTACAGATTCAGAGGGCTAAACAGGCTAAATTTTCGTTTTGTTTATTTATGATCAAGTACATACCCCCACCCAAGTGAAACCAGTGCCACTTTAAAATGAACGCCCCTCTTATGGAAAAGGAAAGGCCACGTCAATTTTGCCTGGTTAGTTTCTTCTTGTTTATAATTACCCATTTAAGATTATCTCTTCTTTTCGAAGTTTTCCCACAATAATAATAGCACCCTGACAGTATGTCAATCACGTGTTTTAGGACTCGAATTCATGAAATCGTTTCCCCTTCTCTATAAATAGTTGGTTTGAGCTCTTTTACCAATTCGGCTATTGTCCCACTTAAGAATATACGATGAAATAATTTATATGAGCATACATTTACTGAATAGAGAGACAGACATTAAACATACACCAAGTATTTAAAATCGTGTAATTTATTTCTCATTGTTTTTAGTGTAACAGGTATATTTCCCTAGCGAATATACAATGATGGATTTTATCTGTAAATTTCAGCCAGTTAGCTTATTGAACCACGTGACCGTGTTGTAAAAATCCCAGCATGATGTTTTTAACTCAGTCATGTGACTGCAGCAATATCTTGGCTGTGAGTCAAATCTGAGCTATCGATAATATTTTTGTACTTGGAAAAAATACGTTACGTTGCTTTATAACATTTAACTCTTGTATATATGCTGACTTAACGATCTGTAATTATATCGTTGTAATAATAATAATAATAATAATAATAATAATAATAATAATAATAATAATAATAATAATAATAATAATAATAATAATAAAAATATTAATAACGATTTTGCGCTTACTATTGAATTTCCCCCTACCGCTAAACTAGCTTGACTTCGACTGGATACAGTTCAGAAGAATCTTCTAATCTGTGATTCTGTCAAGCAACAGCTACAAAAACGTCAGGATGCTCATGTGGATTTACAGAGGGTACAGAACAGTTATTTAAACCATCACAAAAGCCACTAAAAATCTTCTTTCGTCGTTGGAACAAACAGCTAAATCAACCGAAAAACTAGCAAAAAGAACACATACACCCCAAATATTCTCCAAGAACTTCCTGCTGAATTAACTGCTGCTCAACCACAATTATAGCGAGAAATACAGCATGCAATAGAGGGTTTAGAAAAAGCCAGTGATGAGATTGGTGAATTAAGGATCTTGTTGAACCAAAACCAAAATCTGTTTAAAAAAAAATCCAAATTTACCAAAGAAGGTCTTATGATGCTTCAAAGAAAGCCCTGTAGAGGTTACTGCAGCAGGATACCAAAATTCGTCGTAAACTATTCGATCCATGTACCTCTGATCCTTTTGAATCAGACTGGGTTCCTTTTATATTTCACAAAATACTATAGTATAAATCGAAATGCAGGGAAATATAAGCCTTTGCCTAAAGAAATTTAGAAACGAATGAAGGAAACTTCAAAGATCCATTACTTGTAGATATATTTTCACCCAAATGATCACAATTTGGAACGCCTCGTGAAGAGGAATAAGAACCAACTGAAGGATCAGCCGGTGACCTTGCCACTCACGATCGACGTCGTAGGTAACGCGGTGGTAAAATGACAGTTGAATCGCCGGTGATTCAAGATAAACTGTCCCAATAACAACCTCGCTGATGTGGATCGACTAGAAATTATGATTGGTGGAAGAAGAGCCGGCAACAATTACCACAAAATTGTGAATGAGGCATATATATATATATATATATATATATATATATATATATATATATATATATATATATATATATATATATATATATATATATATATATATATATATATATATATATATATATCAGCGTTTATTCATAAGTGGCATTATGGAGAGTTGAGAATATCAGACGCTGCTCGATGAAATTAGCGACGAGTACTACAGTGAGTGACCAATTTAGTAGTCGATAACAAAATAACATGATTATTCACAATACCCAACGCAGACCTGTAGCGTCAGGGTGATAAATTCAGGATTATTTGTTTATTAAATGATCTACGAGATGGACTCGGCGATGTTGTTTAAGTTTTTCTTTAGAAGGATAGCCCCAAAATCTATTCCAATTGTAAAGAATTAGGTATGAAAGCCATCGAATTTGTTTGTGATAAGGCTATTAGCGCTATTTGTAATGCTGCTGGTAAAAAATTTCTGCGGTCAAAGACAGACTCTCACAATTAGTACGACAAAAACCACAGCAGAATGTGAAGCATTCAAGTAAAACTGCCCAGCACTGAAGTGATGCCACCAAATGTCAGCAAAATAATAAATCAAGCTGCGAATGAACGGTTGGAACAGTTAGCTGTAGTGCCATCACCGATAAAACAGGACACAGCTGAAATAAAAAAAAATGTAACTGAAAACTTAATAGCAGGTAATAGACTGGCCCGTCATCTTTGGAGGTATTTATCGGTGTTAGAACTTCGTTTTAGACAAAAACGAATTATAATAAAAATGTTCAAGCGTGTATCTGATCCAACATTTAATATCGACGCACTAGTACTCAAGGATGAGTATGCGCATGATTATCAGTATTATTCTTATGAAGCACGAGAACCAGACCAACGTGGGCGAATCGAATTACAAATTCAAGATAAATCAAGGTATTTCTTGCCCGCCGAGGTATTTATTGAAGTTCACGATAAACTTGGAAAAAATGATGATACCGAATCTGCAGCATATGAATGATGTGTATTCGTTAACAACGGTATTATAGCGTTGTTTAAGAGTGCCAGATTTATAATTGTTGGTAGAGAAATTGAAGCATGCCTCGATAACGTTGTTGTTGCTACGACAAGAATCGGTCTTGCAACAGACAGCGATGACTGTTCACCATCCGTTGGTCCGTATATGATGTTCGCGGAAGGACATTAATACCCAACCTGACGATTGATTGCATTTCATGGTACAATTAGAACTGTACAATTAGAGCTGATCAGGGCCGTTAATACACAACCAGCTGGAATGATACCTCGACCAACTGCTGCTTTTGTGACACTACATAGTGTTAATCTATAATTCAACCTGGGATCTGCAGCACAGCGATCTCAAATTAACGCAGATGGTGAATTTTCATGTGCGATACCACTATCACCTATCTTCCGATTTTATTGACATGTTAGAAAAATATCTTCTGTGAAAAAATTACATTAGCACAGGTTCCAAAAGCCACGGACAACGATGCTATCTAACGTGGTGGGTTTAGTGGTGGTGATGCTGGTAAAGTAGCACTAGCAAAACTAGCTAACGATGACTCCGTCGTTGACTGAAGAACAACGATCATTGTCGTTCATGAATGACTACGGCAATCAACACTGACGTGGCTGACATAGACCAAAGACACAGCTCCAAACACAGCAGGAACAACAACAACGCAGTGAATTTTAGCACCACGGCACATATTCTTGGAATTTCAGTCTAAGAATTCCAGGAACGTGGCATGGTCAAGATCTGAGACTGTCGAAGACGTTTCGCTAAAACTCCACATGTCCAATTTTGATTTACTTGATGCTCCTAGGCGATATAATAAGCTTCAGATGTGTATTCATGCGTGATCAATTACCGGTAAAACTAAATTGTGTTGAAACAGGTATCATTTATCTGGACTGACGTTCTTGCCGTGGTACTCATAAGACTAGAGTTGTTTATTTAGATTTGTATGGATTGGCACCACCTAAGAATTTTTAAGATGTAGTGGCCTGGCATACTAATTTGGTATTAAACATTTCCAACACAGACAATAATGGATCCATCAATATGCGGACCAGAGGTGCTTGATGTTCTTAACGACGTGTCAATGTTATTAGCGCCGCTTCATGAAGTTGCGCTTGAGTATACCGCACGTCTTTTTTTAACAGGTTAATGGCTTATAATGGTAGATATTACGGATGGTCTGCTAGAAGCAACCAAAAGGGTATCATTGATTTATCCAAATGCACAACATGAGATGAACTCGTTGATCTTTTGTGCCTCGCCGATGTTGACCAAAATGAGGTTGTTGTTTTATAGTATCAGCAAGGACGGTTAAAAACAAGCAATATCACGCTGGAAGATCTTGTTTTGCAAGTTCTGGGAGAAAGCGAAGATAGCTTAGTGGTGTTTACTAAAACCGGTACAATTAAAGAATAGAAAAAATCACTTCTTGTAGCCGCAGGAGAGATTACTGAACGTATTAGAAAAATTGGAGATATAAGATTGGCGATCACAGCATGAGTAGAATTAAAATTATCGAGTGAACCAAAACCAGACGATGACGTGGAAAAAAAGTATGAGGACACCAATAACAGCACGATCAGAACTGGCAATTTAACACCAATAATTACATAATGGAGTTGGTTTATTATAGTCCAATCGTATACTGGAGAGGTACAGCAGCAGTTAATACCCTCCGCAATGCAGAAAGCGTCACACGATCTGTAGTCGCAGATTGGTTGTGACAACAAACCTTATGGCAAATTTACCTTCCACGTCCCAGAACGATTCAACATCGACAAAGTTCAACAGGCAGATATATAGCTTTTGCCAAATTACGTACATATACGGCGCACATGCAAATACGCGTTGACTATCGTATATGTTACAAGTAGATACAAAGTGTCTGAAGCGTTATCGTCCAACAAAGGAACTGAAATTTCAGCAGCGTTTGAACGAATTTATATGCTAGGACCTCAGTTCAGCGCTCGTCACAATTTTTACAGGTTAATCCTGCCAAAGAATTTTTTGATGCAGTACCGACGCTGATGCAGCAGCAACACGTAAAGATCAGACGTGGAAACACCGCGATACCTCGCGATCAGGCAGTCACTGAACGGTTTAATCAAACACTTGCACAGCGACTCTGTGAACATCAATGCGCACAAGAATTACTGCACGTTCAAGACATATCTCTTGAATGGGCTGCGAGACTACATCAAGCCGCGTTAAACAACCAGGTAACGAGTGGAATTAGCGCGACATCCTCAGTTGCGATTGCTAAAAATCATACCACGACGAAAATCATCAGATGACCTACAACAACCAGTGTTCGGTAGTAAACAAAAGTTGGTACTAATTCAGTTCCCATAGCAAACCTACGCAAACACCATATCAAAAATAAAATAACTTAAACTTTTTGAGTGCTCATGACCAGACCTATACTTAGATGAAACCTGGAAGCCAGAATCTGTGCCGAGAAAAGGTTATGAGCCGCGGAATTTTCTGGACATGCATATATTTGAAACATGTGATTTCAATTCCATACCAAAGAGTCAGGTGCTAAATTTTAGAATTGAGTGTTCCAAACTCAAGACTATTAAAGGACTGAAATTTCAGCAAGAAAACAATGTCTCTATTTTTAATTTACTTTCAATTAGGATAAAGTCTGAAGAGATTCGTTTTCCTAAAGCATGACAAACATTATTAACTAAATCTGATCAGCCAAACCCGTATATACTCTATTTAATGTTCACCAATTTCTGGACCGGTTCCCATTGTTTAATACAATTAGTACCTTGTGTCCTGAAAACATCCAGTTACTACCAGATAGGATAAGGCGTCAGAGACAATCTCCAAAAAAGTCCTAAAAGAGTCACACGCGTTGAGGAACAAAGCTTCTGTACGTCTATTACATTCAAGACATATCAGAGGGACATTTGTGTGTGTGTGTGTGTGCGTGTGTGTGTGTGTGTGTGTGTGTGACCGAGATTACTATTGATCCTGTTTACGGTAAATTCTTGTACTTCAACGTGCAAGAATCGTTCAAAATAACGATGACACTCGCCAAGTCAAAAAAAAAAAAAACCGGCGGATAAGCAGCGATATCGTGAACAGAAATCATGTTAGAGGAATTATATTTTGTGTTCAAATGACCGCCACAGCTAAATTCAACACAAGATTGTGATACATCTTCGAGAAATACTTTTGGACGTGGATGCCATTTAATTTTTTGTTGGGCTAATTGAGACACCACAGACGACGCTGTAAAACAATTAACGAGTTGTCTATGTTGTGTTTTAATAAACTTTGTTTCATATTTTGCTGGAGTGATTCCTTCCGATAAAGAACTCCAGACGGCAGAAAAAAACAGATCGAATGATTCATCCGATTCAGTCATCTCCGTGAAATAGCCAGAACAATAGTGTCAGGCTTACTTATGTTGTAGATCTCCTCATACATATCGTTGTAGTATTATTATCTCCCTTGGAAATTGTTTCACCAAGTCGGTTCATGCAAGTGAATTATGATCATATAAAATTATTGGAGCTCCCTTACTACAGTATTTACGAGAATGGTACAATTGTAAAATTGGTCATTAGTTTTACAATCAATGGAATCTTTAATGTGTTTTTTTTTAAAAAAAACAAATAACCATGTCATTCATTTTAGCTTCGATCATAACCGAGTTTTCCCTATTATTTTGGTTTCTTGATTCTGTAAGTCTGTTTCCACATTTGGAATTTACAGTATGTTTTTTTACACGTTGAGCCTGTTTTCATCACAGCAAGAGCCGTTATCTCTGGTTCCTTCAAACGATAAAGCGCACAAACAACTGTTGAAACTGGATATGTGTCATTGTAGCATGGTTTGTCAATTCCGGTGAAAATACTCGCTTTATAATTTGTATCTCTTATGACGAAATTGTTATGTCGCCGTGATTCTTTAGCAGGATGCTTGATTATAAATTAGCAGAACTATAATTTAGTTTGGACAGCCCTCCAAATCTCAAATTTTGTTTTGCACTTACTGATCTATTGGGGTGGGGGTGGTCATGCACAATGGAAGAAAAGATGGAAAAAGACAAATGCTCTGAAATAATCCTACAATTGCAATAGAGAAAGAAAAATATAACAATTTCCCAATCTTTAAGAGATATCCAAAATCAAGCAGCTTGGTTGCGGGCACAACTTTTGCCAGTTTTAGGCCAGAATCGCAGCATTGATAACTCTGTGAGTATCGTATAAATTCAGGTCATTCGTTATAAAAAAAATATTTTGTGTTCATAAAAGTGTTTGATTCCACAATTCAGAGTTTTTTGAATGGGGAACAAACAGTTATCTGCACCATTTTTTTGGTCGATCTACCACATCCTGCTGATAGAATTTGAATTTGAATATACTCACCGGATTAATGATTGACCTGGACACCTCTTTCTCCACAGCTTCCAGACGATTCTTCAATTTTGGGATTGTCTGCTCTCTACTGTTTTGTAATAACATCGGTAGGTATGGTTTCTCATCTGACGCTTTGGATTTATCTGGAATATATTTTTAAAGTTTGTTATCCCTCAGAAAGCCTCATGTTTTCAAGAAATATGTTGGATATGTTTTTGATAATAAACTGTATTTTGTTGTATTATTTATATCTTGTAATGGTCATGAACCAATTTGAACCTACTTCAAGAAGAGAACGAAATTAATTGGTAATTAGCGGATTTTCACTTTCCACAAGATCTTTTTCAGGTTCCAGTACCTTCTCTGCTTTGGTGGCGCTCTAAAGTTTCGTATTTAGCATAGGGTTAGAATTTTAAAGAAAAAGAGATTCCCCGGGTTTTCTCACTAGTTATACTGGTTATTTAAAAGAGACTTTGTATATCTTAGGTATTGTTCAAAGAACCTTTTATTCCCTTTATTTTGATGTATGATTGATGGGTGTAATATGGGTTAGAGAGTATACAGCTTGGTCTTGCTCCAGATGTGCACCTATCAAAAAAGTGCTAGCTCTACTTGCTCATTTTCACTTCTCGAACTGCAGAGGTAAATTGTAAAAAAATAGAGCTGATAACTTTTTTTTACATTTTATGTATTTGGTAATTCATTCATTGCACTTTTAGAAGCTGGTATTGTCTAGTTTGGCAAAATTCATTTTTCATATTTTAATAGCTGCCAAGAATAGTGTACTTTAGACAAATTCAGGTTGATTTTTGGAGCACAAGGAAGCAGTCATTTTAGTGAACAGTGTCCTAAGATCATTTAAAATTTCCAAAAGTACAATATGTAAATAAATTTCAGCCACATTACATGAAAGTACTATATGGGTATGCCAACATTTTCTCCACTTTTGTCCACTTAAAAATGGAATCAACTTCCCCTTACATACATCTCTCTCTCAAAAGTACATACTAACTGGTGAGCGCCACCTTTTTCCTTCCTTACCGTACGAAGAGGATTTTAAACAGAGACGGAAGAAATATATTTTTGCAACAGCAGGAAAAAGCAGAACAAGCCATTTTCATGCAGCCGCAACAGCGAGAAGAAGATGAGGAAAGAAGAAAACGACAGAAAGAAGAAAAAGCAGAGAGGGAACAAAGTCTAGGAGAGAAGTAGGACAGTGAAAATCAAACGGTTACGGTACTCTGACATTTTTGGCAGAGTTAAGGAATCTGAAACAAATGTATCAGACTAATACGACATAAGATCTTCCCGTGCCAAATGTTCCAATCCCGTCAACTATGTCTGAGACACAAGCACGAGTGATATGTACCAAATTATCGACGATAGCAGGTCCAGAAGTAGGCCTTGGACGTAGCAAAGGGATATTGCAGGTAAAGCTTATTACTTTTCGTTCCTGAGTTTGTGTTTTTCTAACAAAATACAACACAACACCCAACGGTCTTTTTCTGTGCCACTAATCTCTCGAAAACAGACTACTCATTGTTTGCCAAACTAAGAAAAATCAAATCCGTTTTTCCCATGATGGACTTGTGTGACTGTGTGATTGTAGGATCATATTATCAAAATCAAAAGCAAGATATACTTACGTTGTTCGTTTAGGTATATTCTCTGTAAAATTTACAATCGAATTTCACAAGACATTACTTTAAATGTTCATTTTTCTTCTTCTTTATCATTTTCATTCTCTCATTTTTCAATTCTTCACGGTCCCAGGATTTTTTTTTCTTTTGCCTCACTTTCTTCTAGTCTTCTCTTTCTGGACGTGCCTGGGTTCTCCCTTTTCGTTGGGTACCTCTTCCATTTGTTCTGAACCCCTCTTTTCCCTCAGCTCCTGTTTTTTTTCTTAGGGCAGTCTCAAGACCAATGATCTTTCTTGTGATAATTATAACAGGTTTCTCGACCTTTGTCTCTTTTAATGCCTCTCTTGCGTTGACGTTTTGGACATTCTGAAGACCGATGCTATTTCTTTTGACAGATATAGCAAGTATCTGACTTGTATCTCGAACGTAAGTGGAGTAATCTGTCAACATTTCCTTAGGGAAGACACTAACCTTACCTTGATATATAGAGGACATTGGTGTTTAAAATGTAGTCATTTGGCTTTTTGCAATCAAGATGAAACAATCGCATTTTTTCGTGAAGATAGGAGAAGAAAGTAAGAGGCAGAAACAACACCTATCGCTGACCACAAAAAGCAGAAGGATGGTATCTTTAAATGTAAAAAAAGATTCGTTAACCTTTAGTCACTGAAGATGTTCAAGACGATGTGTGTATAGCTTGTGACTTACTTGAAAGATGTGCGTGACTAGAAAAGTTTCAATTTTAAAAATGTTTAAGATTAAACGTGTCCTTAAAAAGCATAAAAATTCTTGCTTGTCTGTCCTCGTTTCAATAGTAACATTCCGTGTACCATGGCTACCTCTGCTTGTTTTGCTCACTCTTCCACCACTTTCAAAGTCAGATCGTGCCAGTTCATAGGCCTTGCATCTTCGTCATCCTTTTAACATGATAACTGCTGAACCTAGTGATGCAGGCAAAACTGAATTTGTCAGATGTTTTATAGAACATAAAATCATTTAATAGATAATCCACCTTGAGGTGTGTGGTGTTGCAAAGAGTGACAATAGGTGAATAGCCTTCTACGAGAAAGTCAAGGCGATTCGATCGTGTTTGAAGAAGTCATTCCTTGCTAAGACGACAGGATCGTGCCGGACCCCAAGTGAAACCCATATGGACATCTTCGACGACATGTCAGGAAAAGACGAAGAAATGAAACCTTGATTTACGCACAAAGGGCACCATCGTAATGCCAGTGTTATTTATATCATCCAAAATGTGTTCAAGAAAGTAAAGCCCATCGCACCATCAGTCTCGGTGCTCATTCCAAGGTCTTGTTTAAACGTTTTAGAGATAAATCGAAAGTGCAAGTGTTAGCCAAACAGTTATGGATTCCTTGGCTGATGCCACTAAAGCCACGCCCGCCTATTTCGTCGTGGATTTAAAACTTACTACACCCAATTATTTGCGAGGCCAGGGATCAACCTTCTATCCCTAAACCACGACCTGCAGCGATGGTGACAGCGTCTCCAGTAGCCTCAGATTTTTCCACTTTTACGTTGCTAGTGATGCCAGCCCAACCCAATTTGACGTGTATCTTTCCTAATTTGATGAAACAATGGAAACCTGTCTCCAGGTTCTTCTCCTCTAGCGGTGACACCCTTCATCTCTTTATCTGCTGAGGCAACTGATAAAAAAGTACCCACCCCCAAAATCAAAATACAAGAAAGATCGGGTATGTTACAGAGTCTGCTGGATTTATCCAAGAAAGAACTGCACCGATCTAGTCCATTGTGTACCCCTCAACGTCGATCGATGAAAGTCATGTTAATGATATGACAGACCAACAGTCAATGGCGACGCAGTTCACTAGACAATGGATCTGGGATAGACGATGAGTATCAGTGGTTTTGTCCTAATGAACGCAACAAGATGTCACCTGCCAGTCGTGCACACCACCACCATGGTCGGTATCCTGTCCAAAAAGGAAAAGTAAAAAGAAAAGGATAGTCTCGTCGTTTGATCCAGCATCCGTGAAAAACGATTAGTGATGGATCAACCAATGAGAGGATTACTTGGCGATATAGAAAAAATGTCACATTTTTTTGTGAAGCGAAAGTGAAAGAGTTCGTAAGAAAGACTGGTTAGAAACACTTCAACCAACTCCAAAAATAAGATAATGATGACTAGATTAAATTTAAGGTCGCATACGCCTATAAGGCATGCGCGACTGTTTAATACCTCCATGATTAATGAATAGTTCGCAGTCGAAGGAATAGGTGCATCATTTCCTATTCCGTTAATGCATGCAAAGTGTGCTATTTAATTTAGCCAGAAGGTCGTTGGATAGTAAGTCTCAATCGACCTGTAAGGGAGACTATCATGTGTGAGAATGGAACGCCAAAATTAATATCAAATTAAACCCAGTTGTCTCTATAGTGGGGATTAATTTACAAATGATGGATGTAAGATAGAAAAAGATCAAGAAGATAAATTGGGCCTCGAGGTCAAAAGAAAGTGACTGTAGTGCCTTACACATGATGGATGGAATTCCATCGCTGACAAGAACAACGGACCGCACATTTATCTCCCAATCCTCTTTATACCGAGATGTCCAAGTTACCCTAGAATTGCAGTCGTTGATGGATCTCAGCGATTTGTCAGAGATGGAAAAATCTCAAAGATACGGAAAACTGTTGTAACGACTTCAAGCCTTTAACCTGAAAGCTTTAGACGAAACAGCTAGATCGACTCTGAAATACTTTAAGACCCTAAGGATTTTACTGTTCTGATGAAATGTCGAACACCACCACCACTACTACCATCCCAGTAACCAAGACAGACGCAGCCCCACGGATGCCTGAGAAAAAAGAGTCACGAAAAGTTCATCCCTAGTAAAATTTCAGCGTACTGATTGACCCCTTCTCCCATACGAAAAGTGAAAAAAAAAGCAAGACGAAAACCACCCCATTTTCGCCACTACTACGATCTTCCTCGACTTCTACTGCCGGTCACGTAGAACACGTAAACATGTTTCCAAACCGCCATTGCACCCGATCAAAAGTAGCATAAGTGAGGAGTGTGTGACTTATTAAAAAGATATGCTGATGTAGAATTTGATAGCCAGCATTTACTACGAAGCATCCCATCCTGCGGAATACAGAGGAGTTCAGAAATTGTATCTTGCTGCCAAAACCCGACTAAGAGTGTCCGTTTACCTGAAGCAAACCGACAAAGGCACCAAATTTCTAAACCAAGCTATTCAAAAAGAATTAAAGAACCGAGATATTCATTTTATCACCACCGGGAATTCCGAAATCAAAGCCAGCGTCGTGGAACGTGTCCAATACACTTTTAAAGAACGTATGTGGAAATAGTTCACGCATCACCATGCTCTCAATTGCATACACGTCCTATCGCACCTGGTCGAAGCGCACAACCAATCTTGCCATGGGAGCATCAGCGGTGCCTCCCAAGATATAACTCCTGAAAACGAGGTTATCTTCTGAACGCCAGTTCTTCTGTACAAGATCTACAAAAGCAACCCTTGTGTGTTTGTGTGTGTATCTGTGTGTGTATCTGTCTGTGTGTGCGTGTGTGTGTGTGTGTGTGTGTGTTGTAGAACGTGTGCCTAAAACGTAAATCATCTTTTTCTGTCAGATCTTTGTAGTGAAGAAAACTGTCCAAAAAGAATTGAAGAAACGAGACATTCTTTTTTCACCACCGTGAATCCCAAACCAAAGTCAGCAGCGTGGAACGTTTTCAACGCACCCATCAACACACTTTCAAGTATATCGACGTATTGCTGCACCTTGTCAAAGCGTACAACCGATCTTAAAGATCGGAGCATCGGATGGCCCTAAAAAATGCGACTTCCGACAACAAAGTGGCCGTCTTTAAGCCCCTCTTTGGTATGTCCCCCGCTTTTATCTGTTCCCAAGAAAGATGAGTGCTGACGACGGGAAATTTGGAGCGCATTGGCAAAACCAAACGCCAGGTTGCTTACCGAACTGGCCCCCCGAATTGTTTGGTGTCACTGGTCGAGTGTGTGACCGTCATTCTGCCGACTATAAATTGGAAGACACGAACGGGGGAAGTGTTAAAAGGAACGTTTTACTTGCCTGAGTTACAACCTGTGACCAAGAAAAAAGACTAAATGTACGACATAGAAAGCATTCTCAATCAAAGAACCCGTAAAGTGGGAAAACGTCATCTCAAAGAAGTCAAGATACATTGGATTGGATATGCGCCGAGTTTTGACTCTTGGATCGACGCTTTGCAAGTCATCGACTATAAAAAGAAGTGACTATTATGGCAATCAACACAGCCTCAACCACAACAGTGACCGCTTCTTCTGCCTGATCATCTCTGCAAAGTCTATAAAAGCAACCCTTGTGGGTGTGGTGTGGAGAACGTGTGCCTAAAGTTCAAATTGTCTTTTTCTGCCAAAACTTTATGGTGTACTGTGTCATCAGTGCTTTCATTGCCAATTTGAGATTGCAACAAAGAGACAAAAAGTTATGGACCATTTTACTCAGCAGCTGAATAGGTTACCTTCTTCCCAATACTTCCCTGAAATATTCTAACGGTAACAACGGGAGTCTTGCGCCCAACATCAATCACACTACCAAACGTCACAATAAGATCGATCTTCTTTTAGACACTCCTCTGACCTCCAGTGACCCCTCGGACAACATAAATCTGGATTATGAATAACCACTTTTACTTTCCTTTACTTAGTGACAGTTGCATGGATGTGTTTCCACACAATATTTTGTGATGTTTCACGGCCAAATTACCTCAGGTCATCCAACTGGATGACAAAGCCCATTGGAAAGCGGCTTTGGTGTGGAAATTATTCACCCAACACAAATCAGAAACATCACTGAAAGTCAAAACACTTTTAAGATCGATGTTCTGAACGACCAAGTGCAACAATACTGGAATGAAAACGAAACTGTAGATGACTTTTGGAAACGTACATCGCCCCCCCCCATACTCCATGGTACATATATATGTTTACAATTCCTGCAGGTTATTAATTTAGCGTTGAACATCTGGTGGACACAAATGCTTCTAAATTCAATGCGCTGTCAACATCGAGTACTGTAAAGTAGCTTGTCACCAATGATAAAATTTGCGAATGCCAAAACGTTGCTTGTGACATTTTGTCCTGATTTGTGTGACATTTTGGAAAAAAGACCTCAAGATCGTCATGTGTTCACACAGACCAAACGTGTGGTTGATTGAGTACAACATGTTGTGACACACATCCGTACCGTTACTGCGAATCATTCCTTTCAAAATGGATTCTGCTACAATCAATGACGTGAAAGGTGGAAACAACCTATCACGTTCACCACTAATTTGTACATCCTCACTATTTTGCCCGTCAGTAAGCCGTATTTCGATAGCGTTAACATTGGTCAAGAAAAGGAGATCTTGGAAAAAATATTAAATTCTCTGAAGGGTAAGTCACAATGAAACTCCATTTTTGGGTTAGATATGGTATATCATTATTTTTGTTTTTTTTAAAGTCGACAAGAAACTTACGTGGATTTTGTAGAATGCTGCTATGTTTTGTTACCAAAGAAAAATAGAAAATTTAAAACACAGAAAATATAGCTTAACTGATTGACGAAGAATTAATAAATAATTGATACATTGTCTTACTAAATCGATTCGTATAAACCATAGTCCTTTGCTTAACTTGCTACTACTACTACTACTACTACTACTACTACTACTACTACTACTACTACGATTGATATAAGCTATGTTCATTTGCTTAACTTGCTACTATTATTATTATTACTACTACTATTTTTATTTCCCAAGCCTAATTATATTCATTGTATAAATTGTTGCATACGAGTCTTATCAGCACGGAAGTATTTTGGAGGAAGATTATTTATTCTAATAAACTTGATCCACGTTGTCTCAGCGGTTGGTGTGAAAAACTCGCTAAACCAGGTGGCTGTATCTTTGGAAAAAGCGTGTTATTCACATTATTCTAAACTAAACAGTTTTTCATTTTCTAATCTGTTGTTAAAGTCAATGATTCAATTAAACTATATTAATTTATAGACGTGTTATTTACATTATTCTAAACTAAACAGTTTTTCATTTTCTAATCTGTTATTAAGTCAATGATTCAATTAAACTATATTAATTTATAGACGGAAGTCATTATAGTCATGGGTTATATCGGCTCCGTACCCTTAGAATCAATAACATCAGGACTAATCTTTTCCAAATATCATTTTTAAAAACAACTGATGTAAAAACGTTTAAAAGTTTCGCTACCCGAGGTTTTTGTTATTGACTGCATACAGGCCGACGGCAAGAAGTCTTTCTTCTTTACTGTCCCTGTTCTAGATTTCATCAGCTGACTGTAGGACTTCAAAGGCC
Source organism: Potamilus streckersoni (assembly GCA_016746295.1). Taxonomy (NCBI): domain Eukaryota; kingdom Metazoa; phylum Mollusca; class Bivalvia; order Unionida; family Unionidae; genus Potamilus; species Potamilus streckersoni. The sequence goes on along the minus strand of JAEAOA010000553.1, from coordinate 465,493 downwards.
TGCCTGTCGGCGCGATAAAAGACATCCTGCTCAGGGTTTCAGATTTCATCCTTGGGTCAATCCAAGCGCTCGAACGGAAGCGGGATATGGTCTGCAGCACCGAGTTCCCTTGCTTCATTCTTAATCTAGAAAAATCAGGAAATACTTTAATGAACGTTTTTTTTTTTATTATTAGAATTAAACTGTAAAGCATATTACTGCAACAAAAAGTAAAAATAAAAGTTGTATGCGACCTCGATCTCAAATAGCTACTTGTATGTAGTATGTTAGTTGCAGATACCGTGAAGTCAATAATGTCTGTGTACATGGGTGCATGCACATAGGGGCAAGAGTAAGGGGGAAGCAAATAAGCACCTTACGGATTTCACCTCTAGACATGCTTTGACCTACATTTGCAAACTTAACAGCTGACTACTACATATTTGTTCCTCCTCCCCTCAGAAAAAGTTCTGCGGGCGCTCTTGTCTGAGTAAACTGAAAACAAACCGAGGAAATCGTAAACGTCGAAAAGTAGTGTGGAGTACCGGATTTAGGCATGCTACAGCTTAGGGCCCCAAAGTCTGAACTCAGTCTGAACGAACTTCTCAAATTTATTTTATACCAAATATGGCCTCTTCAGCTTCCCATAGCTTAGGGCCTCGCTTTGTCTAAATCTGGCACTGGTATTGTGGGCAATCCGATGTAGAGGGGTGTGTGTGTGGGGGGGTGTATTTAAGGGGTGTGGGTGGGGATACCTTTGGTCACGAGATTGCATTTAAAATTCAATATATATATATATATATATATATATATATATATATATATATATATATATATATATATATATATATATATATGCATGCTAGGGTCGTGCTCGCATATAATATTCTAACAGTCAGCCTCGCACATACATCTGTATATATTCGGCTCGTAATTAGCTCGAGTTTGGGCAAGGCAAAGTGCTGAGCGAGTACTCGAGCTGCCTAGATGTTGATGCCAGATGTTTTCTCACTCCGTGTGAGATCAATACCTATTAAGTTAAAAAGAAGATAAGAGATAAACATGAATTATAAATCATAAAAATCCCATTTTTATAATCTAGGGAAAACTACTCCTTGTCTCAAAACCCTCATATCACTAGATAAACATGTAACTAATTGGACATCAGAGTGGACGAACATAACTGGTGTTTTATATATGCTAGACACGGAAATAGATCACCATAGACGTAAAGGTCATAGCTTCAGATATTCTGCAAAATTAGATAGATATTGAGGAGACATGGTATTGAGTCACAATGCTTAAGTCATTGACTTTGAGCCGATTAACAGGTTTTAACACACTTTAAACAGGTTAACATTGTTTCTTAGATTATTCAACGATCATGCAGCTTCACACATTTTTAAATAATAAAGATCTCACTGATTATCCCCTATCCTATCCCCTAAAATTGTATAAAAAGTATAACTGACTCAGCGTTTTTCTTTAGAAGTTCATAAGGATCAATGTCACAACGGTTTCATAAGTTTTGGAGGATCAATTTAACAGCGTTTTTTCTTCATAGGTTTTGAAGGACCAGTTTAACATCGTTGTTTCATAAGTTTTAAGAACCAATTTAACAGCGTTTTTAAATAGGATTTGTAGGCCCAATTTATCGGGCCTTTTCAATAAGATTCTAATGACCAATTGAAGAGTTTTTTTTATACATTTTGGGACCACTTAACCACCTTTCTTTAATTGTTTCTTCGTAAGTTTAGAAGACCACTGTCCAATCATTATTTTCATAAGATGTTAAGGACAAATATATAACCTCTATGCCAAACTGACACCGCAGCCACTTAAATTTTTTAAATATATGCTGTTGTTTAACAAAATGTTTAAACATTTTGGCACAAAGTATTAACTTCAGGGTCAACTGCATATTTGACCCTAATTAACCAAACGCAACATACGTTCTTATTTCTCAAAATATTACATAAAATATCAGGCTATTTTCTACGCGTCACCGGCCTAAACAAAATATTATTCATCATACTGTAAATAAAATTCAAAATGTGGTCTAACTGATGAGAATGGAAGCAACTCCGTGGTCGTTGGATAGGTCAAAATAGTCCAATTACAGGTCCACGGGCATCTTTTGTAGTCCGAGCTCATTGAAAAGTCAGTTCTATAAATATAGAATAATTACTATATTATATATCATGTATGACCCACGAATTTCATGTTTTTGGTCGTTGTTGCACTTTTGGAATAGATAATTGATATGCGACGGGCGTACGCATTTCTATGTACACTTAAATGTATGGCAATTACCGAATTATTATTATTATTATTATTATTATTATTATTATTATTATTATTATTATTATTATTATTATTAAATATACTCATGACTGCTATTATTCTACAGTATTTCTGGAAATGAATTAATTTCTTGATTAATGGATTTACCTTATATGACTATTTAGATGTATCTTATTATTCACTCACACCAATTACTATAGGTGTTTATTTTCAATATATAACACACACTCCTACAGCAACAACTACGTCAATTATCAAACATATATGTTGTAGCCATGTGAGTTAGTTCACAATCCTATCGAAGCTCATTCATAGCTTCAATGATCCATGCTTTCCAGAACGTTTTCAATTTGTTGATCCAGTTGAACTTTGTGATGGTAATTTATATTTGTTTCCTTTACCTTCCCTGATTATTTATGAATCTTAACATTATGGTCAGTTTTATATACACCATGTTCCATTTTTGTTTCCTAAGCAGTTTTTTTCTAGTCATTTTCCAAAAACACTTAAGTTATTTTAAGTTATTTTATATTATTTTCAAGTTATTTCATGTTGCGTTTAACTTCCTTTAATATTATTTACTTTCTAATGTAACTAGCACCTCTTTTTCTTCGATGACGCTTATTTTCCTAGATAAACCCTAATTTTGTTTAAAACCATAACGCAGTCCGAAATAATCCAAATATAAAAGGTAAAAGCCCAGTAATTTATCTAATTCCATTTGTTAAGAAGTAATAACCCTTCAACTCCTGTAATTTGATGACGTCATCAAATTGAAGATATTTACTCATCAATAATGTCACTATGATATGATTTCAATTAACAAAACTTGTTGTACACTATATTTTCCAGTGTATCTGATGTTGCCGAAGTTTTATATTACATGTTGTTTCACATATTTGCAATGCATCACCACAATCAAGTTTGAAAAAGCAGTTTCTGTACAACTCAAATTGTCTGTATGAAAAAAAATCTTATGTGTAATATATTGTATTACATTTCTCTCGTTAACTAAAGTGTTATTCACTTGTCAGCGGGTGAAATATTCGGTTTTAACGATAAAAGTGTGCTGCTTGTTTTTTTTATTATTGTTTATTTTTTTGGAGGTCGTAATTTTGTATTTCTTATTTATTTTTCTGATTTATTATTTTCGCTTAGTTTTTAGGTGGGATGGTTGTTGTTGTTTTCCTGTTGTTGTTTTTTTTTTTTGCTTTGTTTTGTTTTTGTTTTATTTATAGATCTAAAATCCATGAAATAATGATACAATAAAATCGGTTCTACCATTTTTCTATATTTTGTTTGGGTTGGGCCAGTAGCCTGTGCTTTTGAAGTAAAACAAACTGAGGATAGGAAAGGGCCCGGAACAGGGATTAGGCAGTTGACCTAAAGGTTAGACGTTTGAGCGAAGAATTTTCAAAACATTACTTCAAAATTTGGTGACTGGGATATAGACTTAGGGTACAAATTTGTGTGCAATGGTTTTTCATAATATTTATGAGGACTTCTAATCCGGTTTAAAGCGAATTAAAAATAGTTAACCGGTTTAACTTAATAGTATAAAGTAAGGGTTTTATGTAAGAATACTTTTATATTACATAATTGTTCCTCTGCATAGCACTTTTTTTATAATACTATTCACCCATCCTCGGGGAAATGTACAGCGATTCAGTGGTTAGCGTGCAGGACTCTAGACCGAAAAGATAAAGTTTCGAACACTAAAATTTTAACAACTTGAGCTGGATGCTGTAGTGTCTATGGCCAAGTTCTTCTGCTATGTATTTGTTATGAGGGAAAATTTAATTATCTATAAGAACATGATAAATCTCTCTAAATTGTATTAAAACTAACTCTCCTTTGGACTCATTTTCATTATATTGGGAGTAATTTCGATTTAAATATATGTCGATTAACTTTATTTGATAAAGATCGTTTCCTTACAACTTTAGCAAGTCTCATTATTGTATGTGTAAATTTACTTAAAAAAATACTCTTTACAAACAGGTGAAAAAAAGTCTGCCCTATACTGATACAAGTTTCCACATTATACATGTATAAAATACTCCAAGCAAAGCACAGAAGCCTCTCCATATTATATATGTATATTCTAAACTCGGTTAGCGAGAACACTCACTGATGAAGAATTTCAGACCTACTGTCTGACCTCTAACTTGATCATAACACAAAGTCAGAAGTAATAAAAAAGAACACGTGGTTCTATGAGAACAAGACTGAACTTTCTAGTTTGAAGCACGCCATTTACACGTGAATGCCACTATAGCACCCTCAGAGTATTACTCTCAAGGCATTACCAAAAAAGGTTAGAGGTGCCTTGAATTCTAATATTATAATATAATGAATGTTTAATTGTTTTAAGAATTTATATTTGTATTTATGATAATAGTTAAGAGATTAAAACAGTTACTGACTTCATGTTTAGATTTAGTTTGGAAATTTAAATATTCTGTAAAGATTAAAGAATAATGTTTTGTAATATATTTTAAAATAGTATTTTATCCCAAGTTGAGTAATATATATTTCTTCAAACTGATTGTTGCATTAATCGCAATTATTTTATAATCTTTAATTAAGTCAAGATTTTTTTATCTGTAACATATTCTAAAATGCGAAAAGCTACGACTACACCAAGTTGGTAAACTTGAAAGGAAAAGTATTATATGCATTTTGTGTATTGTTCAATGTAAAGGCTTTTCTGCCTTTGGAATGTAGTACCGTATATCACCTATATGAATTATATGAATAAATTTACTTTTTGTTGCTTCAAGACTAGAGAGATTTATTTTGTGTTTTACAGGTCCTCGGAACTCTCGCTAGCCAAGCATTTTCCAAAAAAAGGATGTAGCCGTGTCTACACCGTTATGCGTGACACCTTAATCTTTGAGAGTCCGAACTCTCCCTTCTTCTTTCTATCTTTCCGTCTGACCATGGAATAGAACATTGCTAAGTGTTTACGAAAGGGATTCATAAAAGCAGCATAAGAGAGAATCATTTCGTAAAATATTTATAATTTGTAACTCTTGATACATGATTGTCTATATATTATGTATTGTTATTATTCATGACAATAAATTATAATAGTCATCTATAGTCAATATATAAATAGTTAATCTTTGTTCACGTATATAAGATTATATTTTGAGTTTCTAAGTGTGAAGATTGTAGAAGAGTTATAAATAGTTGTTGACTTAGGTGTTTATGACCATTAATAATAATAAATGTTTACTCATTTAAGTTTTTCCCATCGGAGGAGTTAGTACAGATGGATTCTTAGGAAAATTAAGTGATATCTCAATGGTTAGTTTAGGTCACATGAATAGGTATTTTGAAATGGTGTAGTGAGTAGGAAGATCTGCAACATTGGGTAAATTGCGACATATACTCATTATAGACTCATAAATGTATATAAAAAGGGCACTGAGCAATCAGATTCGGTCCTATTTGTATGTATTCCTTTTTTGGATTATTATTTCATACGCTGTGTTTAATGTTGTGTTTAGATAATTTGAGAGAAAATATTTGTTAAGATTATTCATTGGAATTACACTGCTCCTTGGACTAGAACATTAATTTGAGACTAATTTGGTTATTTAAGGGAGTTCCCGACAATGCCATTGTGATAAGTACATTCGAGGGTTTGAAATTCATTCTGAACATTAGGATTCTTTTGGATTTGAATATAACTTTTTAAGGATACTTTTGGATTCACTTCATAATACTACAAGTTCCTCTTACATTTCCATTTTATATTATTTTTCAAATTTAATAAAACGTATTGGTTTTGGGTCTTCCAGTTTTTGGTTTATGACCATGGATTCATAACACTTTTCCTCTGATACGAATGGATATTGTATATTCACAGAATTGTTGTATAGATACGTACTGAGAATAAACTTTGCCGGGCAGCTAAACTCAGTAAATATCGGAATAATGACCAACACAGCTGTTGCACGGTTTTAGAATATTTTATCCTAATTGCATAAAAAGCCAAAAAGTAATCCACCATAAAGAAAACGAAATTATTACACTCGTTTTTCGAGACGTAAGAAATGCGTGACGAACATTTGCAGTGAAAACAATAATTTACCACCCTTGGAACTAATGATGCTATCATAAAATGGCCGGCTTTTGCACAAGACATATCGCGATATGTATGGACACAAAATGAAATTACGTTTGGTAGTTACAATGTTTCTTTCAAATGTTTTACAAAACAAACAAACGTTGCATATATCGCTCCAAGAAGCTGATGGCAACTAAACTTACCTGGATATTTCTTGACTATTTGTGCTTTGCTTAGTTATTCTTGATTTGGACTGAGTCATTTGAATGGACTGTCGATGTACTTTCTTATGAAGGGCTTCCTTTAGGCCAGGTTGTTCTAATGATGATGCACGTTTCTTTTGTAATTTTGACAGATGCATTTCATTTATATCTGATTGACACAGGTCTTCTGGGGATGGTTTTCTTTCACTAGAAATCATCTGATCGTTGATTGGTGGAAGCCATAAATCATTTCCGAGAACATCCAGCAAATCTGTTTATATGTTAATAGGGCATGAAATATTAGCACTAGCTGGAGAACGGCAATAAACATATATTATGTTTATAAATGTAACACTAAAGCATGATATAAATGTAATCTATATTTCAGAGAGTATGGCATTGAAAAATTTGAGTGTTAGCTAGAGTCTTCAAAGTACAAAAATATGAATAAAGTACAAGCCCGGAGGAGTTTCCCCACTGCAACACACAAGGATCTTATTAACAAACAAATGAAGCAACATTTTGTAGTACTGAAACATGCAAGGTGTCTGACAACCAACCAAATGAAGTAACACCTTTTAGAAATGAAACATGCAAGGAGTCTGACAACCAACCGAATGAAGCAACACGTTTTAGTACTGCAACATGCAAGAAGTCTGACCACCAACCGAATGAAGCAACACGTTTTAGTACTGCAACATGCAAGGAGTCTGATCACCAACCGAATGAAGCAACACGTTTTAGTACTGCAACATGCAAGAAGTCTGACCACCAACCGAATGAAGCAACACGTTTTAGTACTGCAACATGCAAGGAGTCTGATCACCAACCGAATGAAGCAACACGTTTTAGTACTGCAACATGCAAGGAGTCTGACCACCAACCGAATGAAGCAACACGCTTTAGTACTGTAACATGCAAGGAGTCTGACCACCAACCGAATGAAGCAACACCTTTTAGTACTGCAACATGCAAGGAGTCTGACCACCAACCGAATGAAGCAACACCATTTAGTAATGCAACATGCAATTAGTATATTTACCAACTGAATGAAAAAACACCTTTTAATACTGCAACGTGCAAGGGGTCTCAACATCAAACGAATGAAGCGACACCTTTTAGTACAGCAATATGCAATGGGTGTCACTAACCAACGAACGAAGTAACACTTTTTAGTACTGTAACATGCAACGGGTCTTACTACCAAACGAATGAAGCAACACGTTTTAGTACTGCAACATGCAAGGAGTCTGACCACCAACCGAATGAAGCAACGCCATTTAGTAATGCAACGTGCAATTAGTATATTTACCAACTGAATGAAAAAACACCTTTTAATACTGCAACATGCAAGGGGTCTCAACATCAAACGAATGAAGCGACACCTTTTAGTACAGCAATACGCAATGGGTGTCACTAACCAACGAACGAAGTAACACTTTTTAGTACTGCAACATGCAAGTGGTCTTACTACCAAACGAATGAAACAACACCAACACGAATCTGGCTTGAGATCGATAAATGACGTTATGGCCATATATTCAAGAGACTCTGATTTCACATTATTATTTCTTGTCTCACTTTTAATGACCTCAGATGAGTCATTCAGGCCAAACACCTAATACAAAGAATTATTCCATCTCAAAAACCAACAAAATGGCCCATATGTGCAAAGAGTATATGAGATTTGATTCCCATTGAAGTGATCCGAAACGATGCCCATATTGGTATAAAAGTACCTAAAAAATGTTCAATGTGGTTAGATGAAATCTTCGATTTTTGACTACAAAACGGAACCTCAACACCAACAAATTCAACATATGATAAAAATCAAAATTGGATATTGCATTTTGTGTAAAGCCAGTGAGAGCAACACGAATATAAAGCACATCATTTCAATATTTTACATGTATTAGTGAAGGTCAAGCAAAATTGACTGCAGCTTCCAACTGACGAGATATCGATTATGTTAGATAGTCATCATTACACACTATCTTACAGTGGATCAACTTTTCATTGTCAGCATTACTACCACAGTTTAGTTATTACTATCAATCATTCGTCGAATCCATATCTCATTTTTAGCATTACACACCATCTTACAGCGTTGTTATTACTACCGATCGTTTGTCGGATACACTTTTCATTGTCAGCATTACCACCACAGTGTAGTTATTACCATCGATCTTTTCGTAGGATCCATTTTTCATTTTCAGCATTACACACCATCTTACAGTTTTGTTATTACCACCGATCGTTCGTCGGACCAACGTTTTATTTTCAGTATTTAATTGGTCCTAACTTTTAAAACAGAACTATGACCCCTATAACCAGAATGACCGTGTTTAAGCAAACAAGGCTGTAACACAATGCCCAGATTGTGTTTGTTGTTCTGTCGTAGGAAAGTGTCATCTATATTCAGGATTAAGATGATACAAGATCTAGAATTAATTCATTTTGACCACCTTTTGGTATGAAGCTTAATTACATCTCCGATCAAGTCATTGTGACCAATCTTTGGTATGCGGCTTAATAACAAAAGCTCGGAATAAGTTCATTTTCACAAACGTTTGCTAAACGTGATAGAAATATTTCTGAATATTTATATTATGCATATTTAATTTGTATTTATTTGGATTTGAGTTCAGGACTTTCATTTCTCAATTAAAAATTATATTGTTTACCAATATATTTTACTACGATATTTACTTGAATTTAAGTTCAAGGCTAGATTTATTTACAGTTTGGTCCAATTTGCCATTAAGATCATGGAGGCCTTGTTCAGAAAATGTTGTGTTGACATGGGTCAAGTGGGGATGAATATCAAAGAGAGTTGTGTGTTTTGTCAGCGAAGTTTTTATTCCTATTCAAATATGACCAGAGTCTAAAGTTGCGTTCAGATATAATTTAAGAGGAATCATTTATTTAAAGTATTCCATGGAATTACAAAGTGCTCATTAACCTTACGGGCAAAAAAACACTCCTTTGGGATTATTGAGGACTCATTCAAAGACATTCTTGGCGATAGAGCAATACTAATAATACATCATCATATTCAAGATTTGTTGAACTCGTTTGGAAGGTTCAGTAATTATGTACTAGAAAACAAAACAAAACAGTTTGAATTATTTTGGATTGAATTTACAATACTGTAAGTTTCTATTATATGTTTATATTATAACCTAAATAATTATAATATTTATTGATTCTACAAAATTAATTGGTTATTGGTGTTTCTGATACTTATTTAAGACCATAGAGTACAAGCAAAAATTGGGGTCTGGTCCCGGATCAAGATTCAAAATCTTTCAGATATTTATACAATTATCTCTAAAAGTTAAATTAACTTTATTTTGGAATCCTTGTAGTCTCTGGTAAAGATTTCAATTTCATATATTTTATAAATATTTAGTGAAACTAGAAATCTTTCACAATATTTTGTGACTATATAGTTTTATTTGTCAGTATGTCTTCCTCTCAGCAGTTCGTTTTTAAACAATCATCTCGGTCTCATACGAGTACTTACAGATCTCAAACTGTCACATTTTTCAGTATTCAGACCACTGATAAGATAGAACAAAAATTCTTATATATCTTTTAGTATGCAAGAAGAATGGATACATTATTACTGATTACTGAAGATTGAAAAAAGTAACAGAATAAAGACAAAGCTAATCCAAATGCTCTTATTTCATGGAGGTTGAGATCGCAGTTTCGTAATGAAAGCAATGCACAGGTGTTTGGTCAAACACATACGGAATTCAGAAATTCTAAAGAATCAGAATCAGAAACTTTCACATCTATATCCACATGAAAAGAGTGGACATCAACAGCAAATAAGTTAATTTTGAACATTTTTCTAAGATATTCCGACACGAGTAACATCTACCGTAACGCTGAAATTATAGATTTCTACCTGTAAAAAAGCTTTAATTATAATATGAATCGTATATCGCAGGAATATAGGAATATTTTTTTTTTAAAAAAGAACTTCGATATTAGCTTGAGAATAAATTCACAGAACTTAGTGCAATTTACTGCAGTTCACCATGAATACTTATGCCTAAACCAGATGATATATTCTGTATGGATAGTGACTATAAAATAGTCATCCGTTTCACAAAACGGATTCATTTCCAATACCAAGAATCAATGATTGTATTGATAGAATTGGCAATTCCAAATATGTCACCAAGACTGACCTTTTAAAAGAATTCTGGCAAATTCCATTTGCAGCCCTATTATTCGTCAACTTTCCAGAGTTTTGATTATCATTTGGTCTAGATAAGCATGACGCATAAATCGATGACATTTTCATTTACTACAATACATGGAAAGATCATATGGAAACCATTCAGAAATTCTTTGATCGTGTAAGTGATACAAAATGTGATAATAAATTTCTTTAGGAGTTTTGCCGTGCTTGTGTCACATTTTTTGAACATATCGTAGGTCACTGACATGTTCAGCCTCTATAAGTTTAAGTCTGAGTCCTCGATGCCTACCAGAATCATGAATTCATGAAGGGGCATTCCCTTTGCCTATCAGTAAAAAGCAACTAGTGTGATTTTAGGGGCATGGCTGGAATGTTTCGGAAATTATCGGCAATTTTGCCCAAATATTTCCAAAATTACTGAAGTCCTTACCAATTTGCCGGGTAAAAATACCCCCAGATTTCATTGAGGTGAGAAATGTTATGAGGCTTTTGATACATTAAGGATCATGTATAAGACTCCACCAGTTCTTTCAACTCCAAACTTCAGTCAATTATTTACCGTGTCTGTTCATGCAAGTGATGTAGGGGTATGTGGAATATAAATTACCAAAATGGTATTGATTAGAATGCTTTTTTTCTAAACAAAATTAACCAAGTACAAGAAAGTAAAGCACTACTTTGTGATTATTGAGGACTCATTCAAATACATTTGGGATCATATCCTTGCAATAGAGAAAGACTGTTTGTAAGTCAACACATTCAAGATTATTATAATTCATTCGGAATATTTTATACTTTAAGGCTTGTGATAGAACATTTACAAATATTAGGAATTTCATTTACAATACTGTAATTTATTCTTAAATTTTCACTTTGAAACTTAGAGAAATAAATAAATAATTTGTTAATTTTACAAAGCTTATTCGTTTTGCATATTTCTGATACTTAGTTTAAGACCATGGAGCCATAAAAGTGCATTTTGACAAATATTTGGTATGTAGATTAATAAAAACATCTCTGAATAAATCATTTTTTGGAACGGAAGTGAGTATGATGCTTGATACAGTGGTGTAGTAAGCTAGTATTTAAATATATTTGATATCTTGTTAGAGTCAAGCATATCTGATTTCTTGTTAGAGTCAAATATATTTGATATATTGTTAGTCAAATAGATTTGATATCTTGTTAGAGTCAAACATATCTGATATCTTGTTAGAGTCAAACATATTTGATATCTTGTTAGCCAAATAGATTTTATATCTTGCTAGAGTCAAACATATCTAATATCTTGTTAGAGTCAAACATATTTGATATCTTGTTAGTCAAATATATTTGATATCTTGATACAGTCAAACATATCTGATATCTTGTTAGTCAAACATTTGATATCTTGATAGAGTCAAACATATCTGATATCCTGTTAGAGTCAAACATATTTGATATCTTTTCAGTCAAAATTATATTTGACATCTTGTTAGAGTCAAACATATTAGAGTAAAAAATATTTGATATCTTGTTAGTCAAACATATTTGATATCTTGTTAGTCAAACATATTATGCATCTTGTTAGAGTTAAGATTCAATCGAAATTGGTTCAAACCCAAACAGAACTCGAAATTGTAAACTGAAGTCATACATTATCTGCTTAAAAGTGGCGACAGAAGTGAATACAAGTCCAACTTAATTGCAACTTCATGCGAAAATTCAACTTATTTGAAATATTTGAGCATAGCTCACTTTTCCAGGGATGATTTTGTATGTTATCAGAACTAGTTCTGAACAATTTCAGTAAAACCAGCAAGCATGCAGCTAACATTAAACAATAACACTGCTTTTAATTATATGACCAAGAAAATAGGGCAAAGGATGACAATAAAAAGTGGAAAAGCAGTACGTTTAAGGTATTTTGTGCACACTGTGACAAGAAAACAATTGACGATGATCATTATCATCATCATCGTCATCATCATCATCATCATCATGTCAGTGGTTATTATGGTAATAATAATAATAATAATAATAATAATAATAATAATAATAATAATAATAATAATAATAATAATAAATGAATTGCGAAATTTTAATACCTGAAGAGGTGACGTCGATTGTTGAAATCGATAAATGTTTCTGTTGCTTCATTACCGGACAACTGTTGTCATCTGAATTTAAATTGCTTTCATGAATCGACCTGTCATTATCAGAATCTGATTCTCTGCCCTGAACTTGCTCTTTTTCAGACGATGTGTATTCCGAACTGGCATCGTAGCCATTTAATTTAGTTGTTTCGTCCTCTTTAGGCATCTTTCTATGAGAGCCCTTACGGCTACCTGTACCAGAGCATCGTTTCTTGCCAGCCTTGCTTCTTCTGCAGTCTAAATCTTTATTGGAATTGACGACATTTTGAACGTAGGTCCCATACCCTGAGATTGCCCTGTAACAGAGTGATTGGAATTAGAGACGTTTTGAACGGAGGTCTGCTACCTAAAGATTGCCCTGTAACAGTAAGTGATTGGAATTGACCACGTTTTGAACGTAGGTATCCTATTGAGAGACTACCTTGTAACAGTGAGTGATTGGAATTGACTTTTTGAACTGACGTTTGCTACATAGAGACTGCCATGTAACAGAGAGTGATTGGAATTAGCGACGTTTTGAATGGAGGTCTGCTACAGAGAGACCGTCCTGTAACAGTGAGTGATTGGAATTGACGACGTTTTGAACGTAGGTTTCCTACAGAGAGACAGCTTTGTCACAGAGAGCGATTCGATTTGACGACTTTTTGAACGTGGGTTTCCTAGAGAAAGATTGCTTTCAAGCTGGTTTAAGCGTCTCGTTATAATATTGATAATGTCAGCGACAGTTACCTGTTCTGAGACACGTGTAATTTATAATGTTCATTAATGGCAAGAAGGTTGACCTTCAAAGGGGTAAAGTTGCCTTACCTAGTTTATAATATTTGTGGACAATGCCACACCCAGAGGAACTATAAGAAAGTGGACGATGCCACACCCAGAGAAACTTGATGGTCTAAAAGTAGACAAAAATATCTTATGAAACAAATGCTTTCAATATGCCTGCACGCAAACTGCGGCACAGTTGTTATCAATTCTTAATGTATGGCATAGTTTTAGGGCTTAAAAATTCCGCTAGTAACAGATGACAAATAGAAGTATAAAGAAAATTACATCCGTTGATCATACAGATCCGTCTTCAGGACGAAGTCAAGATTTATATTGGACATCCGTACAGAAAAGAAAATGAAAATGAAAACTACATTCACGATTATCAGAAAGCAAAATGTGTCAAGAAAATCTTTAAAATACTAAAACCAATCCTTTGATAACGTGGAAGTAATCGAGAGCTATACTGGCATCTATACCACAGTTTTGTGGCCATGGTTCTAGTTGGAACGATTTAGAATATTTCCAGAAATGAATGAATGGTGAATTTATTCAGTTAAAGCTAGAACGTTTAATATGAATCTCTAAGGTAAACAAGTAAATGTCATGCACACAACATTCAAATATATATTCCTGAAAACATGGTATGTACGGACGGACGTTCAGAATTCTCATTTATACCCACATAAAACTTTCTTCATGAGATAATACTTAAAAAATAAAGAGCTGCTAATGTTCAAGATGTCATAGGATGTCACAAGATACTGTTATATGGGGTTATTAATCAGTGTGTTAAGCAATGCTTAAAAAAGAATGGACGTTGAGCCAGGCTTAACAAGTATACGTTCATGTCAAGATACTTTACTGTTGCAATTTCATTCAGTCATTCTTGGAAGCCGAAATCATAAATGATTGTAATTTGTTTCAAATAAACTTTCTATAGTAATTCACAGCGACACAATAAAAGTGAGCGACATAAACATTTTACATGTAGGACTGCAACTGTTTGATCTTAGTAAGCTATGCAAATAAGAATCAGTCTGATTTGGAGAGGTGTGGGGCGTATTAAAAGAAACTGGGCAAATAAACTACTGACTTCCTAAGGAACAACTTTTATAAATGTCCAACCGTCTTCGAACGTCCTCTTCTGAAGATGATGACGTATTACTGTAAGCTGACGGCAAGCATGTTCTCGGTCGAACTAGCTTTTCTTTCTTTTGTCTTCTTCTCTTCCAGCGATTGTAGCGTTTATCAACCATCGCCTGAAAAAAGTAGTTTTCCCCCTCTGCTGGTACTGGTGAAATGACTGAAAACAAGATCGTAAAAATTGGGAATTCATTTCTTTATGTCATAGCACTATTATTTTAACATCTTTGGTAACAATAATTTTAAAGATCTCCATGTCAAAGCATCATTAATTTGAACTTATCTCTGTGAACACACCAATCATCTGTTACAGTGATGTAATATTTCATCTGGTATGAATTGTGTATAGTGATAAAAGCTATCTTTTAATGAAAGGACTGGACTTTATTTCTTGATGAAATATGTTCACTTCCGTTGCATTGTATACACATAGTATATACTCAGACGTGTTCACAATAAAAAGACAAATTACAGGTAAAATTAAAGTAGACAAAAAATAGCCCACTAAAATGTGGGCAAATCATAAAATCCCATCACACCACATCGTCAACTGAGTGCCACTCCTTTTTTTTGATTTATTATGTATAATAAATATGAATTGTTTGTTGACTTTTCTCAGTGATTATATGTTATGCATATACGAATCTTGTAAGTGACCTTTGTCTAAATCAACTTAGACCTGAAGTTGCTCTTAACATATATCCTTTATATGACTTTAACTTCAAATTATTCGGAAAATAGTTGCCTTAGAATTTTAATACTAGACTGGATAGTGTTGAAGTAAACCAAATGTTTTCACATACCCAAGATAGCTTTGATGCGTACAATCAAACTATGGATACATTTTAAATACACCGACCCGTAATTTGTCGATTGACTTTCGTTCTGTAGATGACCAGAGCATCCAGCTTGGGGAAGAAAAAAAATCATACAACATTTCCTGCTTACGGTGCTTATACTTGCCGGCATCTGCACAAGTGATTTGAACACCTGTGATATCTGGGCCATTTGGAACACTTGGGACATCCTGAACACTGTAAACACCTGGTGAAAGTGGAACATCTTGCACACTAGGCACAGCTGAGATACTCGGGTCAACGGGAACACTTTGTACATACTTATCTGGGGAACTAGGAACATCTTGGACACGAAGCACACCTGGAACACTCGGAACAACTAGAACACTAGACACATCTAGAGTGTTCAACTGTAGATGGGAGCCAATACTTTCGGTCCTTTTAGTCCCATGTGACGGAATATTGGAATCAGCCAGCAACCTATTTCGGCTGTGAAATAAATTGAAATAAGTCTAAATATTCCAGAATAATCACACATACACTCTTCGGGAAACTTCAGCATAACAAGGAACAGGGCAAGTAAAATATTAATCGTAAAAGGTCACAATTACATAAGCAAATACCAAATCAGTATTTTTCTTTTCCTTTAATCAAATATATTTGTTTATAGTAAAGTGCAATTCTCTGGTGCCAATAATCTATGGTTCTATGTTCAATATCCAGTTACATTACGTGTACAATGTAATGGCCGCCAATCAAAGCTCTCAAACATTCTCCACATTTTAAGCATAATCACACTGATATGCATACGTTCCTGTTTCATCAGGTGTAAAAATTAATAATAATTGATTAAAGGAAACAATTGTAAGGTCCCTGTGAATAATAAGACATAGACCTGATGTACCTGAGGGATTCCTTCAATTATTATAAGAGCCATCACAGTGTCAGAGATCCTTCCTACACCTTCGTGATACGTACGCAAAACCCTTTTGTTCGCTTGACATCGATTACCTTTGTATATACGACATGTACTTACTTGCTTGATAAGTCCTTGATGGGATGCATCTGATGTGTGATATCTGAACTGGAAGATTTTGCTTCAAGATTTTCTAGTGGAGAAAAGGATGAAATGCTCGATGGCATGTCCTCTTCAATCTTCTCCTTTACTTCCGCCTTTTCTTGTACTTTTTCTTTCATGCCAATAGTGTCTATGTTCATTTTATCTTTGATTGATATTTTGGTATTTTCCTTGCACTTTTCATGGTTCTCTTCTTTGGGATGTTCCTTTGGGCTGTATTTAAATTTACTAGATATTTCTTTTCTCTGAAGGTAAGTATTTGTTGAGAATGGCCAAATATCGCTCCAACATTTTAATATAGGTCTGATCCGGGGAGTTTTACTGATCTTTTCAGATGAGTCTGGTTGCAAGGAGCTTGTAGTGTCTGTATTTGTCTCATTTTGAAGATGAGATTCATATTTGCCTTTTTCATTCTCATCTGTTAATATAAAAAATGCAAGTCTGTTACAATGAAAGTAAGAAGTGTGAGCTGATCTTGGATGGATGCGAATGCTGGAAAGTCATAATTTTCAACGTTCCATTTGTTTTAGAACTAAGGTGATGTTTCAAAAGTTAAAGTACAGAATCAATTATTCAAATGTAGCCCTTTTGTTAAAACTTATAAACTGATCATCATTGACTTTATCTTTTTCAGGCTAATTTGCAGCTTTGTGGGTTATAATTGTGATATGTTTATCATAAACTAATGATTTAAACTGACGCTAAAAGATACATTTTCGAGTCCCCAAAAAATATTTCCAGAAAATATCAGCACAATTTTCCATTGTTAATATTTTAAATGATGGAGAAACTACTTTAGGTAGCATGCCCTTCCACATACCTACCTACCTAACTACC
Organism: Potamilus streckersoni; assembly: GCA_016746295.1. NCBI lineage: Eukaryota > Metazoa > Mollusca > Bivalvia > Unionida > Unionidae > Potamilus > Potamilus streckersoni. The sequence continues at coordinate 447,955 of JAEAOA010000553.1, read as the reverse complement.
TACCGACCTACCGACCAACTGATCTAACTGCGTGGTTACATACATACATACATACATACATACATACATACATACATACATACATACATACATACATACATACATACATACATACATACATACATACATACATACATACATACATACATACATACATACATACATACATACATACATACATACATACATACATAAGCATGCCTAATACTTACTTCTAGTACGGTCGCATAACAATGTTTACATTTCAACAATGGCTAAACGGAAATGTCTATTATTTGCCCGACAGGATTCCTCGTAAATGGACATCAATGAAAAAGTGTCAGCAGAATTCATGAGTACAACCATAACTGAACACCTCGTTGTTCTCAGTTATTAAAGGAACAAATATTGTAAGTTACAACTTACCGTCTAATTTCGCGCCTATGAAGTGGCTTTTTTGTTTTTAAATTGCATAAACTATTTTGGCCAATTACTATATTTCTAATCATACTATTTCATTCTTAAAGGTTACAGTTTTTCGTGATTTTCAAAATAAGCCTCAAAAACAGAAAAAGGTAATAATCATGAAAGTTTTTACCATTTACCTTAAGTCCATCGCATACAGTTTTTTTTTAAATAAAAAAAGCATTTCAAAGATGCAGTTGGGTTTGTTCGTCTCTTCTAAAATTACTTTAATGGAACCAATTGGTTGGTTTGCCGAAGGCAAGAAGATATAACACGGTATTATGACAATTTGATATTTTGTACATACATTTTTCTAAGCACCTGTCAAGAATACTAGACAATTTGCTTATAAAAAAAAACACTGGATGTATTTCGGAAACCTTTGTAATTGTGTTAGCTATCTAGTCACATTAATAGGAAAAGAAAATGGAAGAAAAGAATTAACAGTTCAACTCTTCTGATACAATGAATGTGATTCGATTCGGTTTCGTGTATCACGGCAGAGCAACACATAAAAATCCATTAGTGCCTCCAAAAGAGCAACACATTAAAATTCATTAGTGCCTCCAAAAACGGGAATAAAGGGCCTTGCCCAGAGAAACGCTACGGTAGCTGAAACTTGCTTAGTCGAAGGTGAGATTCCAACCCGCAACCTTTCCATTATGTGTGGGACACGTTAATCTCTGAGCCTCTTCGGTTCCTCAGAAAGATAAGAATTTACGGTTTAAAATTTCAAAGGTAACATTTTTACCACACCTTCTGTGTGATAATTATATTCCTTCGACAAGAATTATGTCCATTTTATTGTAACGCCCCACGTTTTTGTACAACCTAGATATTAGTCATCAATATGTTTAGCATCAACGTGCACAAAATTAGATTTACCATTTAAACTATACTGGATTCTTGACGATGACATTAGTAGATTGTTCTGAACATTCTCACCTTTTCTGATTCGTTCCTTGGCCTTCAAAACATCTGGATTCACTCTGACAGACTCCTCGGTCAAAGAGATATTTGAATCTGTAGAAGTCTTGCCGAGGCTTGATATTGCCCCAGAGAGTGGGGACTCACAATTTTTAGCAGCACATGTGGCATTCTGCACTGTGTGGATCCAACGACTCATCCTGAAAAGAAAACGACACTCGACAGATGGAATGACCCAGTGTATTAGAAAATAACACTTGTCATAACACATGCCACAGTTTATTAGAAATGGCACTCTGTAGATACCATGTCACGGTGTATCAGAAATGACACTCTGCATATAGACCTTTTTCCGGAAGTCGAATCTGGGTTTTTCCACGCCAATGATAATCGCATGCGCAAACAACGTAGGGCAACTTTTAAGAGGTCATCATTAACAGTGTGTATATTCGTGTAGAAAGTGTCTGACAAAGACGTAAAACTTTGACATATGTGTATCATTTACAGAAATAGTGTGTTGGCAAATCATGAATAAATATTTCAATAACGTTCCTAATACAGAGAAAAGTAGATGCGAACACAAAGTGTATCAGATAGGACTTATAAGTTGGACGATCCATTGCTGAAAGGAGATTGTTGGGTGAGTGGCTACCAGCTCGCCAGAAATACAAGTTGGCCAAATCTACGTGTATTTAATTGATTCTATTGGACTATATAATCGTAAAAACTTGAAGGCTTACACATCTATTGAAGCATATAATCAGTCTTACAGCGGATGGGTGCATACCTGTTACGTAAAAGACGCAGGTAAACACAGCTTCATCAAGGCCAAGATTAGCAGATCCCAAGCCCTCTCTGATAAGCCCACGAGGTCTGTGTCGCTTTAATAAGATATAATGGTGCAGTTGTACCTGGCCTTTGCACCTGCATGGCAGGGTAAGTTAAATCACCATTATCCTCCATGTTTATTCATGCAGTTAGCAAAATAAGACCAGGCGTATGTGTGTGTGTGTACGACAGACAGACATACATAAATTGCTTACAATCACCCTAGGGTATTATATGAAGTTTTTGTTATTCATTTTTATTCCCATTTAATTTGTTTCAATCACAGGCAAGACCTTGAGAAATCTGATGGTGTGTGGTGTTATGTGTAAATTATTGTGTTAATTGTTAGCTGCTAGTTTGCTGGCTTATTATCAGATAATTAATTGCTATGCAGTCAGGGGAGAGAGAGAGAGAGAGAGAGAGAGAGAGAGAGAGAGAGAGAGAGAGAGAGAGAGAGAGAGAGAGAGAGAGAGAGAGAGAGAGAGAGAGAGAGAGAGAGAGTCACCATGCGGAAACATGAAACGTTAGATATACGCTTTTGTTGTTAAAAAAAACAGAACTTGATAATAAAATAGGTGAACTCAAATACATATATCATTGTATTAAAAAAGAGTTGTGTTTCTCTTCCTTTCTTCAGTTTAGGGGACGTATGTTCACATGTTGCGGCCCTGTTGTTTAAAGTGGAAGCCTCCACCAGACTGGGGTTCAACAAAGTTTCCCGTTTTTCCATTCTATGTCAGTGGAATCAAATCTTTATAATATATATATATATATATATATATATATATATATATATATATATATATATATATATATATATATATATATATATATATATATATATAAAGGAGCAACTGTCTTGCATGATATATTGGCGTAATTGGTGCTTTTAATATCACATATTTAAGTTAATGTAACCAGCAAAACAGATACTTGTTGGTATATTTGAATAAAGTTTCTTACATTTTGAGCACTTAACGTAATAAATTAACATTATATCCATTTTAATGTTTATGATTCTAACACACCTTATTTATATCCTTATTTATATTTGTTTACAGGTTTCTGCGGACACCTTGAAAGAAATATCATTCCAGAAGCCCAGATGTGACAACTTCCACAACAAAAATGCCAACAACTATGCAAAATGTGGGACCAACCAAGCTTGCTGATACATCAAAATCCAATTGTTGTGATATTTAGTATTACTAACCAAAAAGCTCACCCCAAGTTGTGTGGGCCATCCCTTTTACAGCCAAAGTTGTATGCCCTTCTACAGCCAAAGCTGTGTGGGCCATCTCTTCTACAGCCAAAATTGTGTGGGCCATCCATTCCACCAGTTCTTGGTACACTGTACAGTGAGGAGAATTTGGCATTCTCGCAAGAGGAATTTGTTACAAAGAAGTACTTGCCAGTCTACATATTACTTCAGCACAGGCAGATGAATTGGAATGTCTCGGCTACAAAGCTAATGCTTCCTCTGGTTTGAGTATCGGAAAGGAAGGTTGACATCATTAAACTTTCATGAAATCGTCCGTACTAATTGTGAGCAGCTATCAAGCACCTCGTTATTAAATAAAATAATGCAGTATCAGCCAGTAATAGATACATACGCAACTCGGTGAGAAATTAAAGATGAAGAAGGTTCTCTCAAGAAGTACAAAAGTGAAAACATGGGACAGCATGTACATTTTGAAATGCAATCCAGTGGACTAATTATACATGAGGGTTATCTGTTCCTAACTGCATCTTCTGATGTTGTTATTGCATGTGACGTGAAGGAGTTATCGAGGTGAAATGCTCCCACCCCCATTCCGGCAGAGAGAATGATCCCAGCAGTGTTGCGTATCCTTCATTTTTCTTTTAAAAAAACGTTTCAAAATTAACAATATGTGCCCCCAATCATTGAAACCCTCATACAAATATTACACACAGATCCAAGAGCAAATAACTCTTACGAAATTAGATTAGTATGACTTTGTATGTTGGACAACATTTGGTTTTGCATATTAAACGTATTCGATCTGATTCTGAATTATTTCCTGAAAATGGAACAAACGCCGCCACTATATTTCCTCAACATCATTCTTCCTGAACTTTTGACACAAAATCTCAAATCAGAAATGGAATCACATGATAGTCAAAAAATACTGGTTTTTTGTGGTTTTGGTGAGGAACATGGTGATAAGATAACATGCGATAATAAGAACTGTCCTACAGAGTCGTACCATGTTCAATGTGTAGGACTAAAATTGGCATCTAAAGGAAAATGGGTGTGCTACAAAAAAAAAATATTCCAAGACATCCAAAAGAAAAAAAAAGATGATTGCACAAGGATGTATTATATAGAATGATTTTTATGTTCATTGTAACAGAAATGTAGCAAGTTTCAAGACTTATAATTTATAATATTACAACAATGTTGTTCATAATGGATATTATACTTATGCATTACAGGATGAAATTGGAAGAAAATAGTATTTACACACATATGAGCAAAAAGAAATGTTAATTTTTTGCAGTATGGAGGAGTAAAAATAGCTGCAAATGATTGGTTTCATCACGCCAGGTCTTATAAAAATCACAGAAACTAATGTTCAATAAAATTACATACAATATGTTACAACTGTGTTAGTTTTCTTTGAGAATAATGTTAGAGATTGTAACTTTTTAGACAGCCAAAATACAGTTCAGAGTAAAAACGTTCTTTCCAGATTAAAGGTATACAAAGTATAATATTGGTAACATAAATATCTCATTTCCTTTGAAAATACAATAAATACCATCAAACTAGAGATTAAAAAGACATTTTATTTAAAAGCTTAAGATGCATATTGGTGTGTGGTCCAAGAAACAAGCTATTTATAAAATTGGGTCAGTCATGTAGACAATAGAACCGATTACCTTAACAATTTTATCAAATGTTATCTCCGCATTACAGCTATGTCTTTTGAAGAATTTCAAAATCATTGATCCGACCTATAACGCGTCCAACATTTATCTTGGCACGAGACATAAATCTAGATTCCTCCACTCATTTCGCCGATAGTTTTCTTTTTTTGTGAAAGCTGGTACCATCAACATTGTTCCCCTGTAAGAAAATTATTCCACCATCGTGAACCCACGATCCGCAAGGACAGTGTCCTCAGGAAGTAGCTTCTCCAGCAGCCTCGATTTAAGATTTATCTCTTGGTGTGAGACTCGTCAGCCCCAATATATTGACAGGAATACCACTGTTCCAGTGGGGCTAATGACAACAAGCATCTTCAATGTTTTGTGTCCCTTATAATTCGAGCAGGTTTGTGCCCTGACCTCTAACACTAATGTCTTTCAATGAAAATTTCAGTACCTACCTTTTCTAAGATTATCATTCTGCCATACTTCAGAGATTTCCATTTCATTATTTTCTGGCCACTTGACGATTCCACCAGCAGCAATGTGCAATGCATGAAGCCAACGGTGAAAACTCTTGGTTAGTTGTGACACACTGGTATCAAACCGATAGGTTAAATCTTCCATTGCCAGATTTCTCCTCAACTTTATTAACGTCAAAAAAGGGTCATCCTTGTGCTTTAGTTTTGTTTTGTGCATCTTGGCATGAGTACACTTTCTTCAAATAAACACACAAAGGTGTCACAATTTGAAAGACTTGCATAGAATTTAATTTTCTTGCCGTTATGTTGCATATATATATATATATATATATATATATATATATATATATATATATATATAAATATATATATATATATATATATATAAATATATCTATACATATATATATATATATATATATATATATATATATATATATATATATATATATATATATATATATATATATATATAAAGTTCTATAGACTTTAGCTTCGGTGACTCCATTAAAATGGCATATTTTCTATCAGCATCTTTTGAACATTTTTGCATTGTACTCATTAAGTTCGTGTAATTTTGCCGCCAAATCATTCAAAAACACATCTTTTTCTTCCTGAAGTGTATCGAGTTGGGCTTTAAAATTTCTGTTTGTTGCCATTATCCCTTGCAGAAGTGAAACATCAATGTCTGTGTTGAAAAAAATCACACATACTTGTGTCTGTGTGTATCAATGCGTCAGGCACATTGTTCTCATCAACAGCATCAGTATTAAGGCACAGCATAGCTTCAGCTGCAAGTAGTTTTTTTTAAGAACCCTTTCAACCAAACGCTGATGACGCTCGACTTTGGCACAAAGTTTGGGTCTCCTGGGTCTCTAGATGTAGAATATATATATATATATATATATATATATATATATATATATATATATATATATATATATATATATATATATATATATAAGAAAAAAAATCAACAATTGGTTGCTACAAAACGGAGAAGTTATTTTGTATGAAATCTAATTGCATTTTTTCATTTTAAGCATTTCTTTTATATAACCGTTTATGGATTGACCATTTATTTTGAAGTGAATAAACACAAGAAACCCATATTCCCTAAAACACCAACCCATCCTCACGCCTTTAGCACAAAAGTTTAACCGATCGTTAAAAGATGGAGAAAAAAAGATAAATTAATTAGCAGAAACATACGATGTTTTCACATTTATATCTTAATTTCTAAGCCAATCTTTCATGTATATCTTACCCTTAATTAGTGTTTACTCCACATCCTGGTGTGATCGGTGGCAGCCATTTTTTTTTTCTGCGGATGGTAGCAACCCCCTTATTCCTTAATAATTCCTTCTTTGGAATCCTGAAGAACTTTATCTCACATACTTTTTGTTGTCGGCTGTTACATGCAACACAACAACAATGGGCAGGCATATTACTGTTTAATAATACTTGTGTCGATCTATAATGACAAATTCTCTGTTCATAGAAGGCGTGTAGGTTACTGGAGTTACATTACGTCAAATGCGCATGATTGTACCGGACGCGGTAAGGAGATGGCTTTGGCAAGCCAAAAAATAGTAACGGAAAAAGGTATATACCCGCTGTCGCGGTGTATCAGAAATGACGCTCTGCAGATCACGGTATATCAAAAAGGACACTGCAGATATCATGTCGCTGTAAATTAGAAAATGACACTCTACATATAGCATGTTATCAAGTCTCCATATACCAAGGATTTTCTGCATAAATATTGTTCCATAACGATTACTAGTCAAAAAATGTCATAAATATTACTAAGCAAGAAATGTCAAGAAACTTCCACAAGAACGAGACCGAATATTTATGGATAAATATAGTAAAGCTGAACCGATTTTGTTTATCGTTGTGCTTAGGGGTTTAACGCCATTTTTGCTGTACATTAGGCTACACATGGTGGCCAGTGAAATGTCACTTATCTGTAAAGGCAAGAGCCTTAAACCATTCGGCTAAGTGGGGATCCTGTTGCTTTTTGTGTATTAATGTCTCTCTGTTTGTCTATCTGACCGTCTATTTGTCTGTCTGTCTATATATCTGTATGTATGTATGCATGCATGTATGTATGTATGTATGTATGTATGTATGTATGTATGTATGTATGTATGTATGTATGTATGTATGTATGTATGTATGTATGTATGTAGGTAGGTAGGTAGGTAGGTAGGTAGGTAGGCAAGCAGGCAGGTAGGTGGGTAGGTAGATAGGTAGGTAGGTAGGTAGGTAGGTAGGTATGATTTAAAGTCGAAATGTTCTAAAGAAAAGTCTTTTTCCATAGTTTGATATGTAATTAAAATAAAATACTGTACAGATGTTTCCTGTTATATATATATATATATATATATATATATATATATATATATATATATATATATATATATATATATATATATATATATATATAGTCATTGTTTAATACACTATGTAGGCATCCTACCTCAAATGCAAGGTGTCGCCGTATTTCCATGGCTTCTGCTCCTTCAGTCGGTGTGCGCATTTGTCACAGCTAAGGCCAGTATGTTTGACTATCCCAGGATTGAAATCTAACAGCTGAAAAGAAAGCATTCCAAATTTGGATGTATAACTGAGTGGGTTGTGAGGAGACAACTGATTGTGTAGTCATTAACGAGACAGTAAAAAGTTAGAATATATATATATATATATATATATATATATATATATATATATATATATATATATATATATATATATATATATATATAAAGTGAGAGAGGGGGAGAGGAGTAGTGTGCTAATGAATGACGTTTAACTCCGTTTCCCTTTAATCCCTGATACCACCCTGACCATTTCCCATTGGGAATTTGTGTACATTTGGTTATCGTGGATGGCTGTAATATCTCATCTACGGGTACCATCACGTATGGATAAAAGATCTTTGTCGAATTATTTACTAGAACGGTTAGCACTAGACAAGAAAACCTCCATGTCGATGTTACCATTATTCATTTTGCACTCAACAAGTACTTCATAACCATGATCTTTACTGCTGCACAATCACGCCAAAACCTAGACAGAACAACACATTCTGAAATTTACCGCAGTGAAAAATAAGAAGAAAGTCCCATAAGTCATTCATACCGACTTTGAACGTTTGAATATCCCGTGGAATCTTCGCTTCCTGACGCCCTTGTGGTTTAATTACAAACAACTTAAGTTGATGAACAAGTTCCATGCGGATTTTGCTTGTCGCTAGATGTGATGGAGTTTTTGATCTGACAATATTATATCGCTGCACTCTGTTTATTAAATAGTTCGAGGCCACAGCGAAATGGATTTGACAACAGCTTCCCTTGCATGCTGATATAATAATGATCCATTATGACATTGAAAATTTCTCGCATGCGACTGATTGTTGGATCTGTGATGGTTCCTTTGGGACACACGGGTCTGAAACCTCCGATGGAACTGACACATAACAGGTTCGTGAATAGAACTTGCGCATAACGCATGCAATCTATAGCTGAGAATTTACCCAGACAGGAAAAGAATTCCGGTTGTGCTTCATCACCTGAGCTGACAACATGGTCATTTAATCATGCAAAGAATTGCAACATAATAAAAAATGGCAATACTTCTCATTCCCACCAATAATGAAAATACATAAATTTTTGGCTGGTCCAGCTACAATTCTTAAATACAGTCTGGATAACCTCGTCAACAACCCTGGTGATGATCATTTTGCGATTATCCGTCCACAGAGCTGCGCTTCCACCGATAGTGACGGTTTAGCTTATTACATACACAACAATATTTACCTATTGGCATATTATCGGCTATGAGAAGTTTTCTGAAACTCATTTGCCACCGATTGAAGCCTTCCATTCGTCCATGTCCGGCGAAGATATTTCCGCCAATGATTACTCGCATGCAATCAATGTCTGGTCCGTGTTTGGTAGTAAAAACTACCACGACCTATATTCCAGACGCATCCTTTGCTGTTCGCCAGTGTCTTTGGGGCTTTTATTGCGATACCGCCATACTTTTCGATTTCGTATAATACCTTTCGGCGTCAGACATTGCATGGGATGCTAACTGCATTAAAAAAACGTGATGGAGTAAAAACATCAATAAATATAGAGAAGTTCTTCGGTTTGTGGTTGCGAAAGTTCTCAATCGTGTTATGTATCTGGAGTGACTTCAATTACAAAGTGAACTCAAAGACGCTAAAAATCTTATTCGATCAAAGAAAACATCGCATGGTTGTATCTTGATGCAATAATGTTAGCTTGTCCTACCTGCATAATAGTCATTAGATTTTTTTCTCATTGAATCATTACTTATGCGTACGAGCAAACGCATTTTCCCAACTAAATTACTTGTACTTCAGTATTCAATGGAACTAATTTAATTCCTCTCGCACAAATGCACTATTTGGTGGCTTTATCATTCCTTCGTCCAATTATGCCAGATGGTAACACGTTGGCTACCTCTAGTCGGTAACGCAACGTTGTCCGCCTTCCAGCTCCATCGGAGCGATACAGATGCCGAACCAGACGCAAGTGGCTCTGAAATCGCTTTCTAGTTCAGAGCCGCTTTGTGGAAGACAATTTTTCTGCTTAATCGCGTCAGTGGGTCCCTACCCGATCATATGTTGAATTTTATTATTCAGTGCTGATATACGATCAACTCTGGAGACCAGTCATGAATAAACAATTTCTGCGCGTACTGATTTCCAAATTATCACTTCGAAAGTATGCAAATAAACGGTTCCACAACTACTTCATCACCATGCAATCCGGCAAGTCTGCGACAAACTAGTACATGATTTTTCGCCAAGAATGCCCCAATGTCTCTGAGAAATTCTTGCAGCAGATCTACCTGCAGAATCAGCGGCTCTGTCAACGGGCTACGTGGATTTAAACATTCCAATGCATCTACGACTCCTGTTAAATCCTACGACTTGAACAGCTAGGCTTCCTTGTGTTTGTTGACAGCATCCAAAACGATTAGTTATTACCCGATAATTCGTGAGAAACAAGATATTAGCCTTGTGAACATCATTTGGTGTGAAAACATTAAACCATCCATGAGAAACTTTTCTCTGGGCAGATAAATAAATCTGACATAATACTTGATTGAGCAGCCCCAACCTGAAAACGCCGTCAGAAATTTTGCCGCGTTCTCTACCTTTTCAACAACTGTGTCACCCTTCTAATAACCGCGTGGATTATAGTATATTACGGACAAAATCCTTGCGGGATAAACTCTTTTTGGAGGCATGTTTTTTTTTAGACTATACTCCAACTGCAGTTTACGTGTTTTCTTCAGGCTTCGGTCGGTTATTGGAAATCGCTTTTGTATATAATTTCGGCAACTGAACAAATTCATCATATTGATGCAAAAACCGATGCCAGATATGGAGGGCTTATTTTTAAAATAATCAGGACATAAACTTGTTTCAAAGTTGAATCTCGCCAAGCGATATGGGCAGATACTCATCGTTGACAATGCCCGCGCGTTAACAGCATTCACGAATCCTGAAGATCTTATACGTTCAAAGTCATGCCTTTCAGTTTGTTTAACATCGATACATCATGCAGTCGTCTTATGCACAATTTGTTAAAAGGTATTAAAAGCACTGAAGGTTTCGTCTACAATTTTCTCGTACACATGTATACCTATGAAGAGCATGTTCAAGTGTTAATGAACTTGTTTAACATAGTCCACAAGGTCAGTCTTACAGCTATATCCACAAAGTGTAACATAGTATATTCTAACCTGGAATACTTAGACTATCTTGTAAGAGGGTCGGGCCAATCAAACCCCACCCATACAAAACTGAATCGATTAGAGATGGTCCTATTCCAAAAACCAGGACACAAATTCGGTAGTTTTATAGGTTGATTGGGTTCTACTGGAAATTCGTTCCAACCCTCACTACTCTACAGTCATATTGTTTCCGGATCGAGGCGGATGGAGGGTCAGAAAATGCAGGGACCTTTCTGTTAAGTAGAAATTGATTGGAATATCATATTACCATGTAATTCTATTATTGTAAATAAGTTTTAGTATGTATTTTTGTTCAAATTACGTGATTTTTTTATAATGCCACTTTTTTCAAGAGTGGGATATTGTCAAGGAAGTATGAGATACTTAGTGTTTATACATTCTATATGAATTAAATTGTGATTGGGTTTCCGTTCTGCATCCAGAGGCACCCAAGAATGGTTTAGTTACCTCTTACATTATTTCAGAACACTGAGTTCGGTCCACCGCATGCTGCACGAGCTTGCAATATGAAATCCGATAAACTTAAGCACTACGGTCTTGGATTGCGCCATAGCCATGTTACTTATAGGCGAGTTAAATGGCAACGTCACAAGCATTTAGTTTTTGTCAGGAAGATGTCACACTTTGAAGAAGCATCTTCAGATGTACGTGAAATATAAAATTGCATTCTCTTTTGGCTATCCGTATTATGTGATAGAATTATGTGATATATTGGATTGTAGTTTGTTTTCAATTTAGCCATTTTATGACGGAACAAACGAACTGAATTCATGCAAATGTTGCATTCTCTGAATCAAAATGCTATGTATTCAATATCACTATTTAAGTGAAAATAATCCCCTGCTTGTAGATGAAATAATACACGTATTTGTACCAATGCCATGCTTGGTGCGTATTGGCTCATTCATAGTTACATAAATTTATATTTTGATACCCTTGGTGATCGATGAAACACTGTTCGTTATTTGTTAATTTCTAAATGTTGATTGTGTAATTTCTATTAATTAATTCTTGTTGATTACTTGTTTGAGTTACATGCAATGATTTGTTCAAGTTATTAACAAAATCGTTTTCCTTATCTCAATTGTTTTACTCAGTGCGCATTATTTTGATAAACCCATTGTTGTAATTTATGCGCAAGAGTTTGATGTCATGATAAATCATTTTTCAATTGCATTATAAATAAACATCTCATCCATGAAATCGCTTTTAGTGTCTTCGTTATAATCTTATCCCAATCTGGATCACCCTGTTACATCCAATGGTTTATCCAGCCGCGTTTAAGACCCGCAGAAATTGTATTATAGATGTGTTTTTCGCCAGGATGTTTATTCCACGATACCCCAGATACCTTCATTAATGCATCAGTACTTGCAGCGCCGAGTTAAGTTTACTTTGGGGAAACTTGCGCACGAGAAGCATAAACGTCAAGCAATGCACACAGAAGGCTCCGAACTGGAAGTCCTAAAGAACGAAATTTTGTTGAGCCACATTGCAAATAAGTTCTAGTGATAACGGTTCTAATATTACGCGTTAGAGTTGAATCTGGAATGAGAGTTTGCATGCGACATCGCACAAAATATAAAGGCTTGCTGATAAATATTCAATAACTGACGTTCAAACTGATATCGCCAAAAACTTTTTGTTCCTGATTACTCTGCGTATGAAAACCCACGACCACCAAGGTAGTTCCGATTGAACCAGGCCATTGCTCCCAATTCAGCAAATGCTGGACATTGTTCAACTCGTTTCATTAATTTAATATTAAATGGTTACCCATTTGAGATTCTGTTTATCACATAGTGTGTTTATTTGTAATGAAAATAGACAGAAAAATGAAATAATTTATTTCATTCTGACTCAGACAAAATACTTTTATTTGTTGTGCGTAACAAAATAGCACCTCACCATTGTCGATTTGGGAAGGGGCATTTTTTATAACAAATACCATTTAAAACTTATTACAAATCAGAATACAAAGAGTAATTGTCCTTCAGAATGGTGACTCAGAGAACATTGTTTCTGAATACAGAATACGTATGGAAGTTACTGTGATGTCACATTGATTCAATGAAGCTAATGACAATCAGCGTAGCAATGTGGATGCCTGATATATGCCACTTTCAGTGCTGGAAGTTGTTGGATATTCATGATTATTACTGGATGAAGAAATTTCATATGTATTGTAATATATTTGTCACCGGATAAGAGACATTAGATCGTTTGAACTATTGCGCCGCGTAAAAAAATAATATGCCTTGAAACACAATACGTTATGTTACTTGAGAGACCGGATTATATCTATATTCTTATATGAACAAAGACAAGTTTGTTTGCTTCGGAAAGTTCTTTTATATTGGGCGAATTCCTTGTTTCACGCTTACAGTCCACCCTTTTCTCCTCATGTATTCCATTAATTGACCAATACCATTAATTTTATTTTTTGTTGTTAGCGCATGATAATACATGGCATACAAAAAAAAAAACCAGTGGGGTACATTCGTGATATCAGAAAGACGTGACTTTTATGCTCAATACCCTTTGGTCAGTTGTTTCAAAAATGGCCGCCAAAATATTTATAGCATTATTAAAATGAAAACGTACCATAAGGCGAGGTAAAACAATTGTCCCTTGATCGCAGGCAATCAATAGACAATAGGCTTACTTGGACCAATCAGAATCTGATTCAGTGAACCGTTAACGTCTGCTAATATCATAAATATGGAACTGCTCACGATATATATATATATATATATATATATATATATATATATATATATATATATATATATATATATATATATATATATATATGCCATGTGATAAAAGGATAAATCAAGAGGATATGCGATCGATCAAAGTAATATCGACTCTGCCGTAGTTAATTAGATACAAGATGTACTCATACCATGGTAAGTCAAACTGCTGTAAGATAGATCAAACTAATATTGACTCCACCGTAGTTACTTAGTTAAGTAGTTCATAGCACATCATATTCACCTCGTCATGAGCCTGTAATTGCATGAGAATTATCAATAGTTTTATGGAATACAAACATTGTGGAGGTAGACTTTCGTTGCATGATGGCCGATTATATTCCTTCCAATGACAGAGACCTCATCCGAGATGTGTGGGTTTAGACTGGTAGGAATATTCTGGGTATTGCTCTGCTTTATATCTGGATTGAGATCTTTCTCCACTGCCGGCTTATGATTGATAATCAACTCTGAAATTGCGCACTTGTTATCTTCAACGTCACTTGATTTTGAATTAGTAACTACCACCTATAAAAGAAAGAATTTTATACATTTAAAGTTCACCCAAGTAACCAGTACCCATGCCGTGGTAAGATATCATGTATGACAATCCGCGGTTGTGACTCTAAGTCATCGCAAGTCAACCAAGCTACTTGTCACTAACTAACAGTCAAGCCCCACCAAGCTCCATTTACTAACCACCAATTGTCAGGTCTTTTATTCTATTGTCAATGGATTGCTGACTAGTTTTACCATAAACTAATGGAAAATTCAGACTGCTATAGTTTCAATATATAGTACCAAAATTTCGTTAAATGTTCACCATTAAGCAAGCAGTTATCTCCAATAAATGAGTACAATTATAAGGTTTATGTGCCTTTCTTGGCCTTTGGACCATGCATTTTGGTCGTATGACTTCAAAGAAGCATAGCAAAACCGTACAACATAATACTCAATATTGTAATTACAAATAGGTAAACAAAATTAATCAACTGCCAATTAAACATACGATTTAATCTTTCTAAGTTTCTAAACCTTCGCCAATAAATGGCAGTCGCAAAAAAATTCAAAACTATTTTGAAACAACACATAAAAATGAACTTGAGAGCATACGAAAGGGTGACTACACATATAGTTGTTCATCTATTCCAGCCATAGTGGTCGCTTATGTTGCAGATAAGTAAACGGTACCGCATACATTATGAGATACCATTGTCCACTATATGTTCCGCACCTCTGTCTGCGTGGTTTCCAATCTAGGATTCGGCGAATGTGGATATGTGAGAAAGCTTGCCAGTAGCTTCTCGTGGGTCGGTGGTTCTTTCCGGTGATTTCCCGGTTTCTTCCGCCACCATTAATACTGGCCGCCATGAATAGCCTATCGTGTGCTGAAAAATGGCGTTAAGCCCAACAACAACAATAACACTATATGTTCCCTTAAAATGTATTATCCCCCCATTTCGAGTGTTATGAGCAAATGATATGGTTTATGAGATAAAGAGACAACACATTGCTTAATTCACTTCTGCATTATTATTGTGGCATAAAATTCTTGAAGAAAAAAGAAAATGAAAATATATCAATAATAGCGTTGCTAAATTAAAAAAAAATCTGATTTTGAATGCAGCCAATAAAACCGTGCCGCAAAAAAAAGGTTACTATTTGTTATACACCTCACTCTAGAATGGGTTACAGAAGTAATATTAAAGAACGTTATTCATGTGCATACTATTAACCCTAAGAATGTCAAAAAACGTTTGTATCAATTATGAATAAATATGGCAAGCAAATGAAAGCCTGGGTGATGAATAAACACAACTGGCAGCGAGCAATAAACTCATTGCTTATACTTACAGACAGGATATCAAATATAAAAGTTATTTCATTACAACGCAAGACAACCCCGGAAACTGATTTTGGATCATTTTAAGTGTGCATATTTGTTTTCTTGATGAAGTCTGCCTACATAAGGAAGTCAACTTTGGTTCCTTTGGATTCTTTAAACTATGTCGATTTCCTTTTATTGCGACATGACGAAGTCAGCATTGATTTCTTTTTATCTGTATAAACGGGAATTTTAAATTAAATTGAAACAATGGAACAGCTTTGAAAGCGATGCAATCTAGTGCGTCGTGCACGAATACTGATATAAGGCTGAACAGTAAATTAGTTTTCAATAGTTTCATCTAAATGTCCCTGTTCATAGTTCATTGAGTTTTATTTTCGACAACAAGAAGCATGTTCGTCATTTCCTGTTGGCGTACTCCATACATGGAAATTCATAGCTAAGGGGAACTAAAAGTCATGTATAGTTCTATTTCGAGTAATTAAATCATTTAAACTTGATAATATTTTTATACTTTTTGTGCGAGAATAACTACTTTTAATCATGCAAAGCAAATCTAATGTGAAAAGAAAAATGTTAGAGTATGGCCGGTAAACTTTAAGGGCGGATATAAATATCTGTCTCAGTTTTCCAATTGTAGTGTTCCGAATAATGAGAATGTAAGATCAGCAATTATGGATATTCCCGACATCGATCCTTTCACTGCATTGACAGCATGGAACTCTCAAAAGTGATGCTTCCGATGATAAAAGGTACGGCAAGAACTTTGAGTGAGCAAATTGAATAGTCCATTCTATTTATGACAGAATAAACGGCATATCCTTTCTATCGTATCATTAAAAGAATCATATATGCTGAGAGACAAAACAATATTCAGGAAGAATAAACTATCGATATTTTCTAAGATTAGAAAAGAAACATTTAATACAATTTCAATTCTCTTCTATTCAGCTAAATAATCTTGAATTTTGGAACCAGATTATATCTGCCTACACATAGTAAGGTTTATTCTCTTGTAACCAAACCTCTTGTAGAGGATTTTGGCTCAGTGATCCTAGCTCCCCCATTCTCTCCAACTTTTTCAGATCACCCAGACCCCTGCCCAGAAGGACCACCACAAGGCTAGCGGCAAAGTCGATTTCATTTTTAAAGTTTAGACAAAATTTAATACCCTATCATCACCATCCTTTTTTGATAATTATTTTCATACCTGATAACACTCATAGCTAGAATATATGTTAACATACTGTCAATAATGCGAAAATCTCGTATTAAATCGTCCATATCATATTTTACACCTCGCAAGTAAGATCGTATTTGATCAAGTAATTTTTTGTAAGTGATACCTGCTGTTTTACAGGCATTTTTGGAGAATTAAGTGGAGGTGCAATTTGTTTACACGCTGTTGTAATAAAAACATCAACACCGAATATTATTAACAAAAACGGGTTTAATGATGCTTCACTCGAGATTATACCAAAACCAGTCATTAGCAGTGGTAAATATGATATTAACCATAGTGTTTTGCTATTATCTTTGTAATATTGTTTAACACACCCAAAATGTTTATGATAAAATTTGCAATATTGCATTAGTGCATCAACATCCTGCTTTAGAATTTCCTTTGAAATATGATTGCAATCGATGATCTATTTTGTCTTTATACAATATCTGTGTACAATCTGTATGCAATGTCAAAAGTTCTAGTACCAACAATTAAATCAAGACACTCACGGAACTTATTGTTGTTAGGGTCAGCAATAAAATCTCCAAGCTTTTTTGATTGAACGTAAACTTTTTTGAGGACAAGATGTTGTCTGATAATTGCAATTGTATCATTGGTGGAATTGCGTTCGAGTACTCCTTAATAATTACGTTGTATCCATTGTTATACTAGCGAGTTTAACTAGGGTTCCCTTATCGTGATAGTACATACCCAGATGCTTAAAAATTTCTTGTTTTGATAAACACTATCGTACAGCTTTTGTTTCTTATCTTTTTTTACAATTTTAGATTCCGCTAGTTTATCAAGAAAACTATGACTGTCGTTTATCCGTTTTTCTTCCTGAGATCTTCCACTATAAAAAAGCTCCTGTTTTTATTAGAGTTGATAGTATTATCAAATGTAATTTTTCAACATCAAACTCAAGAAATATTGGGAAGAATTGGGGAGAGAGGGTATCTGAGCCAAAGTCCTCTCTTTTTTCCAACTAGTAGGAGCATATCGTATCTAAAAGAGATATACGACTGGTCTAGTCCTTTCAATTAGCACATGACTTGAAAAAAAAGTTTAGCATTCACTAACAACGAGGAGGATTATATGACTTCTTTGAGCTGATGGATTGAGGCACTGTATTTAAATTGGAGAACATTTTATTTCCATCTAGGAAAGTCAGTAGACACATTCATAAAGATAAAAGGCAGTATCTGTATCTGACACCAAGCACACAATTATATGTTCAATAAAACAAATACAAAAGGAATAAAAGCTATTCCCAACATTTATGTTTTGTATAATACAAGCATATAATTAGACACTATCCTTTTTTATAGGCATGGTATCAGCCGGCCACGCCAAGAAATACATTTTTGTCAGAGACAAATATGGTGTTTGCGAAAACGTTTACTCTAGTTGGAAAAAATATCTACGAATTAGCAGATTCTAATCGACATAAACTCGGATGCAAGAGAGCATTCCTTCAAAACCAAAATGGCACTTATGGCACCTACCGGTTTAGAAGTAACATCTGACAGAATAGTCGAGGTGCACTTTGACTGTTGCTGACCAACTATAGCGAGTGCAACTTTTTCCTTTTCATCCAATGGATCGCCATTTTCTGGTTGTTTATTATCGGTATCATTTCCCTGCAATACCGATTGATCTTCATCAGTATCGGGCTTATCTGAAGTATCAATCTGTTTAAAAAAAAATTTTCTGAAATAGTGCACTAATTATTACTTTTTGGGGTGTAATTGAATTATTACTACGTATGTATGTATGTATGTATGTATGTATGTATGTATGTATGTATGTATGTATGTATGTATGTATGTATGTATGTATGTATGCATGCATGCATGCATGCATGCATGCATGCATGCATGCATATATATATATATATATATATATATATATATATATATATATATATATATATATATATATATATATATATATATATATATATATATATATATATAATACAAATCATATGGCGAATAAAAGCCCTATCAAGCGCACTGGATCAAGGAAGGTATGACATGTGTCAGGGACTGATTGAGATAGATTCAATAAACTGACGACGAATAAAGCAAAAGTAGTATCTAATTAAGCCTGAGCGCTTTCGACTCTTAATGAGTCTTTTTCAAAGGCAGATACCAAACACAGAAGAAAAAAAACAAATGAAACAAAATTTTGCCGACATTTATTATTATATTTGTATCAAATTAAGTCGCCGCAATTTAGTCGCGATTTAAAATTTCGTTTTCATCAGATGCTAAAAAAAAATTTCGATCTCAAATTATCAAGTATGTCAATAATTTCATTGTCAATTTCAGCACCCACATTTCCATCTTTTTTGACGATATCAATATCATTAATCTGCCTATATTTCAATAACTTATGCGGATAGCCTGACTCCAGTTCCAGTTATTTTTTCAGTTAACATTTTGTCAAGTTCTTCATAATCATCAATTAGTTCTCTCTCTCTCTCTCTCTCTCTCTCTCTCTCTCTCTCTCTCTCTCTCTCTCTCTCTCTCTCTCTCTCTCTCTCTCTCTCTCTCTCTCTCTCTCTCTCTCTCTCTCTCTCTCTCTCTCTCTCTCTCTCAACGGTTAGAATTTAATACAGTTATATATATAGTATTTATATTATTTATAACTGTCTTTCTTGGCATGAGCAATATAAGTCTAAGATGGAAGTATTGACATTGTGATATGTTAAATATGATCTTTAAAAAGACATGCAATTGATATTGAATTGCATGCTGCTTGTTACTTTACTGATTATTCTGTTTTGAAAGTATGTGTGTGGGCGCGCATGTGTGTGTGTGTCTGTGTGTGTGTGTGAGAGAGAAAGAGAGAGACAGAGAGACAGACAGACAGGGAGGGTTAACAGTCCTTACAAAATATTTTTGAATATGACATGATAACAGAGTGCAAACAACAACTAAGATAGAAACAAACGCCTGGTTTAGGACAAAATATGACAAAACAAGGCCTCGGCTATGTAATAAAATATCAATGCTAGCTGTGAGAATATTAATAAGGTAATATTCCTAGACGTTGACGTAGCTTTAAATGACGCAGTCTGCACACCTACATTGATCAGGATGATCGGTATAATGATTCCTCCACACTGTGTTGAAATTATTTTCTACACTCTCTGCACTTTTCTTGTGTATCTTGAATAATCTATTTTCGAATCTATCCCTTTAAAACTTTAATTCTATGGAATAATAACGAACATTTTCCTTACTATAGGCGTCAACAGTACATAAACTGGAATTCAGTACAATTAAAATCAAGTGAACTGTTGAATGAAATATACTATTACGACACAAATTTTTATTAAAAGTAATAAAAGTGAAATTTTCTCTAAATCGTAGTAAAAGTAATTTCTTTTTAATTAAACTATATTGAACTCAATTTTGCACCAAGATATAGCGAGATTAAAATTTGACTTGTTTTCGAGCTGCAGCTGTGTGCCGGTTTAGTAAAGATCACAAATGTGTGAGCATGTACATTCTCCTGTATTGAAAGGTTAACGTTAACAAAGGTAAGAATTGTCTGGGTCCATAAACTCTTTAAAGTATTGAAACTTTTTAATGTTGAGATTTTCACGGTAAAGTTCAATCTAGACATGATATTTTTCAACATTTTGTGAGTTCCTACTATTTTAATGTAATGGAGTATTTTATTTATTTTAAAGAGCTTATATTCATTTCTATTTGTGGTATTATTATAAGAAAAGACTAATTCGCTACCAACTTCATGTTTATATTTAATCTGGAAATGAACGATCTATTAAGTAATAAAGAATGATTTTTTAGTAACTTATTCCAAATTAGTATTCTATATTAATATTTTTTTAAAATACATTTCTTCAAAACGTTTATTGATCTGTATCGCAACGATTGAATTCTATGCTCTTTGGCTATTACGAATTTAGTCGAGATCTAATTATCTGTATTATGTTCTAAAAGGTAGAAAGTATGCAGAGGTAGAAAGTTGGTAAACTCGAAGGAAAAGTATAACTTTATATGTATTTTGTGTATCTTAAATATAAAGGCTTTATAATATGTATCGTTATAATGTTGCATTATGTGTGTGCGTGTATATATATGTATATATATATATATATATATATATATATATATATATATATATATATATATATATATATATATATATATATATATATATATGAATGAATAAAGTCTGTTCGTTCGAGAATCAGAGACTCTTCTCTTTCCTTACATCCATTCCCGTCGTATCTCTCGCATTGCTAAGTTATGAGTGCCACCTTCATCTTTACAATATCCTCTCTCTCTCTCTCTCTCTCTCTCTCTCTCTCTCTCTCTCTCTCTCTCTCTCTCTCTCTCTCTCTCTCTCTCTCTCTCTCTAACCATGGAATAGAATATTGCTAAGAGTTTATGAGAAAAAAATAACCTCACAAAAATGCTTACAAGGCATGCCGATTTGGGAGAGTTGTTGGGAACAGTGACGAAATTGATCTCAGAACTCTGGTTTGATAACCCTACGACCTGAACATCTAACTGGGAGACAATATTGTTTCGAAGTTTGCAGCTTGATGACCTTTCTAACTGCCGAGTCTGTAATAATAATAATAATAATAATAATAATAATAATAATAATAATAATAATAATAATAATAATAATAATAATAATAATAATAATAATAATAATAATAATAATAATAATAATAATAATTATAATAATAATAAATAAATAAATAAATAAAATAATGAGGAGGATCACGATGAAGATCTAGACATAACAAAGATTTTAGACCTTTAGTCTTAATTGTAACCGTTGACTGGGGGGATAAACATGCATAATACATATATGCTTTCGTCTTCAAGTCATGTCTGCGCTAGAAATCGTAAAAAAAAGTGTAAAATAATTTACTGAAATACTTTAAGAAGGGTGGATGTAACTGCGGTATTTAAAAGTCATTATAACAAGAGAGAAATAGACAATCAGAGAGAGAGAGAGAGAGAGAGAGAGAGAGAGAGAGAGAGAGAGAGAGAGAGAGAGAGAGAGAGAGAGAGAGAGAGAGAGAGAGAGAGAGAGAGAGAGAGAGAGAGAGAGAGTTACAGATGGTTTCGGTATCCTCTGTCTATATCGCAATTTTTTGTAGAAGGAGCTGCCACACGATCGTACAAGCACTTGTGTATTATTGTGCTCTGTAAGGGAAACAGTCGCAATTTGTAATGGTCCTGCTTTAAAGCCCTTTTCCTTCTGCTTATAACTAGTCGTCATGAAAGTGGGTAGCATTCTTGACTACATCTCGATATGGTGCATTCCTTAGTGACGTGAATGAACGAGCCCGTCACTAATGACGTGACGTCACTTCAAACATGACGTCTATTGATCATTCTCAACATCGTCATGTTACAAAATTTGACTTTACACTAACTTCACAAATGGCGGGAAAGGGTGGAACTTTTATGAAAGGTTTGTTCTATCATCTTATCCATTTATTACTGATTCTTTTTCATCATACATAGAACTACAGTGCAAAATATCAAATTAGGATTATTTTATTACAACTGAGATGCAGTCAAGTAAGACTGAAGGTAAATTTACTGGAGTAGCAGTTCCATTGATATTCCAAATATGTTCCAAAATGAATGTGTTGATGTGTCTACGTGTTCGAACGTTGCTAATGTGTTCATGTCCTGGAATGCAGTAAACACTATTAGATATATTACAGCCATATGATTCCAATTGTCCTAATCTTGATTGACTATAATTTCAAATTCAAGACTTATTCTAAAAAATACTATTGAGCACTTTTTGAAAATTCCAGTAAATAATTTGAATAAATAAATCCAACCAAATTAAACATTGAACACAACAATAAGACTGATTCGGCTGAAGAATTTAAGGTAAAGATGAGTAATTATTAAAGTAAACAGAATTATAATCAAAATCTAACACACAATAGAGCCCGGATGTATGTTAGTGTCCTTTCTAAAATATTCAACAAAGTTTAAGAATTTCCATGTGGAAAATTAGTCATAGATTCAGGTTTAAATAAACAATTTTACCAACATTATTGATGATATGAATCGTATTCTATAACCATAGAGAAATATTAGATATGTATTATGTTGTTTACAAAATAAATGTCACTGGACCGATATACATTTACCTTGATTTTGGACAGAGGTCAAGTACAATATATATATATATATATATATATATATATATATATATATATATATATATATATATATATATATATATATATATATATATATAGAGAGAGAGAGAGAGAGAGAGAGAGAGAGAGAGAGAGAGAGAGAGAGACAGAGAGAGAGACAGAGAGAGAGACAGACAGAGACAGAGATAGAGACAGACAGACAGAGAGACACAGAGAGAGATGTGTGTGTGTAACATATATACATTGTATACATTGAGTAAAGTCAACAAACAATACAAATTAAATATACCTCACAACAGATTGCAGCATTATATAAATCCATTTTGGTTTACCTTGCTGTTGATATTCAAGGACTTCAAATGTTCCATTCTAATATTTTATTGCGGTTTTTATTGCTAGAATTATAACCATTGATAGCGTTGGTTATTTTTTTAAAAATGCTACAGAGACAAATCCCGCCCTCTTTACTATGTTTCCTTAACAATGACGTACCTTCACATCAATGGCTGGTTTTTGCAACGATTTACGTCCAAGGCCTTTTGTAAATCTGACATCTTATATCCGTCGTACCATTCCCGTCAACGGTTAGCAGACGTTTGTTATCACTGCTTTTACTAAACTACTGGAAGATTACCGCGAAACGTTTCAAAACAATCATCCCGAGGTATATTTTGTCACAAATGAAAATGGCATCCAAGGTCTATTTAATCTCAAATGAAAATGGCTTCCAAGGTCTATTTGGTCTCAAATGCAAATGGCTTCCAATAAGGCCACAGTAGTAATCAGCAAAATATTTCTTTGGATGTTGTACTCTTGGATGTTGAAAATGATCATAGCACACTGCTAACTAAAATGACCACTCATTGTGCTCCAAAAGTTAACCTGAAGTTGTCTAAAGTGCTCTTTCTTAGCAGCTCTTAACATACGAAAAATGGATCTTGCCAGACTAGACAATACCAGATTCTGAAAATTCAAATATATAAAATCTATACGGTCTTTTTAAAAAAGTTAGTATAACCAGTAAGGAAACGCTGGTAACTTCTTTTTCTTTAAAATCCTGACTCTGTAAAAAATACAAAACTGTAGAGCGCCAATAATGCCATAAATTAGAATTTGTTTATATATATATATATATATATATATATATATATATATATATATATATATATATATATATATATATATATATATATATATATAGTAGAAATAGTGAATTTTAGCAAAGAAATGTGAATCGAAATGTAGAGATCGTTTCTTATCCAGAAATCTGTATGAAATCGTTCATGTTTTGTGTTGAGTGTGATTGACAGTCATCAAGTTCGATCTTGTACATTGTTAAATACTCATTAATCTTCTAGAATCTTACTTCATATGAATTTATCAGACCCAGAAATAAGTTTATCAATCAATCAATTCCCATTGGAATCATCATCTACATGGTAATAAGATCGAAGATTTCATCAACGGACAATACAAACATATGTCTACAATCAAGATGGCTATAGTTAGGTCGTATGACCGCTTGCACGTTTTTAAAATCAAATTTCACTTTTACATTGTAAAAGGTGGACTTCTTTTATAAAAGTTTGATTCTGTTTTGAGCATTTAACATTGTATTCTTTATTTTTATGCTTTTTCAGTGATTTCAGTGTTATTTGTACGTGTTTACTCATCATCCTTGCCTAACAATCTCGGTTATGGCTTAAAAGGTTTTGATATTTGACAGACAGGATAAAATACATAATATAGAATTCTATATAGAATTCCTTCTAATTTAGCGCAAACGAGCAAGTGATGGTAATTAAATTTCATATTAACCCTGAGTTTCGTCACTGGTTGTGGTGTGTGGACTATTTTCTGAAAAATACAAATAGGGGCGAAAGTCGAAGATCGGCAGGTAGCTGCCAACATTTGCGTCTGTAGCGACAGATCTCCACCAAATAAAAGGACCACTTTATTCAGATTCATGTAGTAATATTTACGAAATTTATTGTGTTTCGAGTCTATGCTCTTACAACAAGCAACAGAAAGAGTGAGAAGCAATTTCAGGTCGTTTTATTTTATTTCAGAACCAAATAGGGGCCAACTAATCAAACCTGAAGTACTTTTTTTTTACAAAAATATTCTTTCCTTTTTTGAAATATTAACCATTGCTTCCTGGTATGTGAAAATGGAGCGCGTTGCAGTGATATCATCAAATAATATTTCCCACTGAGAAACAAATGCATTTTACCTCACCAATCAACATGGAAATGTGGACAGGTTGGAAAAGAATATATTTTGATCCACCAAAAACATTGCATAAATAAACAGATTAAAAAAGAAAAGCAGTTAGTCCAGCAAAAGGATGACATGAAACTTTTACGAAAACAAGTTTAGTCTCACTTCACTCAGCCACACCTATACATTTGTGATACCTTAGTTTTACAACACGTGTGGAATAAAGGAGTGAGAATAAAGGCAAAGAAGATATAACGGTGATGATGATGCTGACGACGACGCAGCATTAGATAGTCAAACGTTTGCATGATGGAGCAAAGTCCACATTTCCATAGGAACCAAGAACAACTCCAACTTAGTAGTACAAGATGGTTGGTTGTGTGGGTCTTGCTATCAAGGGAAGGAAATCCGTCATTCATAATTACCCATGGTTTATATCCCTTTGTTCAGTAATTTGTCTTTTCTTTAAATTATATTCTGAGAACTAGTCACTATATCTGATCACACTGAACAAAATCTGAAATGATGACATTAGCCTGCTGCGACAAAAAAAAAATTGTTTGGTTTTCAACGATTAAATTTGTGGGGAGGGATTTAATTACTTCCTTTATATACAAAATTGAAGACAGGTAAATTAGGACCAATGAAAACAGTAATACAAGCAACGTAGCAAGAAAAAGAGATTGTCACTTTAGAGAGATAAAGGGTTCCAGTAGAAAATGTCCAAATGTTCTTTTAATTAAAATAATAACCTGAATAGATTATTTTGGGTTTCTTATTTTAAGATTATTTTTTTTAAAAAAAACAATTTTTATGTCACTTTGTAAGTGTGAATGAATTTTAAATGTACGTCAGTGTAATAATATTATCCTATCCAATGTGCTGGTTCAACTTAATATCGTTCGTGTATATTTTTCTTGGTATTTGGTGTAGGGGAGAATGTTTACAAACTATTTACTAGCATTTTAAAGAAGACATATCTTTTTAATTTTTTTTAGTAATTTTGGGACTAGACAATTTTAGTTCATGGCGAGCCTATGAATCAACAAACTGTGAGTAAACCACCTACCAGAGTTGTGCCTACATTTTCATACAAGGTTCAAGCATGGGAGTATTTTATGTATTCATTTTTCAGGAGGGTTTGCTCGTGTTTCTGCTTGCTTTTTTGTATCTAATAAAGGTGTTTCTCTTTTGCACATTTTGAGATATATTAAGTTCAATGCTTCGGTATATTTTTTGTGACAGGAGGACCAGCTAGCTTTTATCTTCTTCTTCTTCTTCTTCTTCTTCTTCTTCTTCTTCTTCTTCTTCTTCTTCTTCTTCTTCTTCTTCTTCTTCTTCTCATCACGTTACTATCGATGGTATTAGTAGTAGTATAAATTGAGGATCCAAATACTATGAATACTAAAGCCTACCCATTACCACCACCATCGTCACCATTACCACTACCATCATCACCATTACTACCACCAACATCACCATTACTACCACCAACATCACCATTACTACCACTATCACCATTGCTACCATTATCACCATTGCTACCACTATCATCATCATTGCTAAGGTCATCATCACTGCTGATACCATCATCACCATTGTTAGTACCATCATGACCACTACCATCAACACCATTACTACTACTACTTACACCATCATTTCAACAACTACCACCACCACTTCTGATACTTCTACTTCTACCACCACCATAGTAACAACTAACTTTTTTAACATCATCACCACATCAACAACTATTACTTCTTGATTAATTGTTATTACTACTTCCATTACAATCACCGCCACCACAGCCATTACTATAGTAAAAGTTGTACGGGTCATGTAAGCGCATTTATTGCTATAAATTTAGAAACTAATTTAATTTGTAAATTTTAATCGTAATATAGGTATAACAAAGTTTATTCAACGGTAATTTTGAGTGATCTACATATTATCATAAGAAAAATTCCAGAATAAAATTATCTATCGCTATGATCTTTTACAATGGAAGTTAGGCATTACACTGGTAATGAATTTCAGGTCTCAAACGTGCTTATGTACCGATATCTTTGCATATGCTGAAGTGCCAACATTTTTGACTTATCACAGAAAAGATACTTTAGTCTAAAGTCAATTAGCACTTTGTCATTTCAATTAATGATCCAAGCAAATGAGTCCTCTCAAATTAGCCTACATCTAAAACGCAACGTTAAATACAGATGCATACCAATTTTAAAACAAAGGAAAATATGAATTAATTAATTCTCTTTTTTCCTTATATACACTTCGTAGCTATAAGTCGTATTATTTTCCTTCTTCATCTATATACCTCCCATGTGACATATTTCACAATGTGACATATTTCACAATACATGTCGAAGTGACATATGTCGCAGAACTCATTAATCCAATCAGAATATTATCTCAAACTGTAAACATGTTCGTTTTCAAAAACATTTTAAGGTCATAACTTAGAACTCAAACCCCATGTAGATAGCCTCTTTAGAGCTCAATGCAATCTACTGTCACTGACCAAAATTTGCTAACACTCTATACAAAAGCCTAACTATAAATACCTAATTTTATTCAATTTTACCGTGTGACAGTTTTATGGACAAGTTTACCCAACAACGCCTTATGTTGTTGTTTCAAGGCCAAATTACCCCAAGTCACAGTGTTGGATCGTGTGGAAGTAACTTTGGTAATAATCATTGATCCTACTCAGCCCTTAATTGCAACGAAGGTCAAAACTCTTTTATCCTCGATATCCTGAACGAATAAGTTCAAGAACAGTTTTGCAAAATGGATCCTCTCTATTTCGAATCCAAAGAAAAACTCACCAATTAATCCTCAAATGATGCCCGATACCATGAGAATAAATGTAGGCTCAACATCCCGTCGAAATAAGAGCATCCATGTTCAATGATCAGTTTGGCTGACCCCTGGAGAATGCTTGCATTCGCGCACTGATAGAGTACCGTACATTGCCCGTAATCTTAAACTGCATTTGTCCTGTGGTAGAATAATGTTCATTTCTTTCTGTCAAAGTTTGTTTTCTATTTTGGGGTAATAAACTTCTCTCGATCTTAGAAAAGATGCATACAACACCGATCAATTGTACAAACATGTCTCTCGAATTAAACGAAGGATTCATGTTACTGTATGTGTTCTCTGATATGGTCGACTAAAGTTAGTTTGGAAACATAAACACGTCTTCGCTAAGAGTCATTCTTTTCAAGGTGGATTCTGCCACTGCTGCTTACGAATGAGGTTGAAACAGGTACCACATTCACCATGAATTATTTATACACCCGCATCATCTTTCTGTCAGGAAAACGTTTTTGACAGCGTCAATATTAGTATAAAAGGAGATAATAAATTCTGAAAAAGAAAAGTAAATGTAAAACTTTATTTTCTAGAACGATTTTACTGTGCTTTATAAAACAATAAATGTATCCTTCTATTCTGTGTGCCTGGGAGTCGCTCTACGAGATAGTTTAGGAGATATAAATTAAAACCATTTTTCTTACAGCAACACCCATCTTAAAACCGGTGCTAACTCTTGGGTTTTATGCTTTAAAGATGTAGCTTTAACGCAATGAACAAACTGTTTTCAAAATTCCCTCATCGACAAAAAAGCACTAAAGAAGCCTTCATGAATGTGCTCCTTCAAAATGTTAAAGAAATTTTCGGTCGCCGAGTCATCTTTATTCATTCTGGCCCAAGGATTACTTCTTTTTCTGCGCCAAAGCAAGGGAGAAGCAGAAAGAGATGTTGAAACTCTCCAAATTTCACAAAAATGTTCAGGAAATAAAGAAAAAGGAGCAGACAGAGAACTTTACCTTTACTAAGTGGATAAAGGAAAACGATGCAACGAATTTATTGGAAATGTTTCATTCTGGAACTCGATCTGTCTGTTATGAAAACAACGATTTGACGATGCAACTATCCCAATACGTATAAATTTAATTCTGTGTCGTCTTTGACCACCACACCTCTTATCCAATTTGAAATCAAAGGACAAACTGAAAGTCTGGGTTCTTAACATAGATAACAACTATTTAGGTCAAAATACCAGAGTAGCTCTTGCCAACAATTTCATGCATTGATTCTTCATTAAAGTGGATTTTTGCTTGAATAGCAAAATACTCAGCGGCATCATGGATACTTTCCCTTACCGTACGTACCTGAAATCTCTTTGGCGTACGGAGAAGAGGCCAAGAACATACATCTGAATGATTTCGATGTATGGAAACCTGACACGTTGAACAAGATCAACAACACAGAGATGACAAAAACTGACGATCCTCACAATGTTGCATTTAACGACCATGAGAAGAAAATAAAAAAAAGATGCAGTTTAGAAATGATGGACAGTTTCGTATTTGATCACGTGGTTACAACACAAGAATTTGGTGAATGTAGTGTCTTTATGTCTGAGACCGAATCAAAGTAGTAACGTGATTCATCTGACTGAAAATGATAACGAAATACAAAACAATGACCAAGGAAGTCATACTTGGCGTGCGCCGTGTAGAAGGCTTACCTAAAGTGGAAAATGACATATCAAACTTTGATCAAAGCGACAGCCATGCATCTACTAAGACGCTGTGACGTGAAAATACTCACCATTGCTTCTGGACTCCCATCTGAGATCAAAGATAATGTTTTTCAAGGACGGCTACTAAAACGTTTGCTCGTTAGCATCTTCAGCGATGCGGCTTTGAAAAGAATCGTCGATCGAAATCCTTTCCACTTCCAACACTTCAACGTGTCCAATATAAAAGTCACTCAAGTTAACTAGACCTTGTGTACCAAACGTTTTTAACCTAACATTGTACAGAAAAACTACTTTATGAATCTTAAATGACACTGTTTGAAGCCAATGAACAGTTAGGTACTAGCAGCAGTTCGTACAACGATTATGCAGGATGCTATGCATGGTGTATATTTTGATTACACTACAGTCGAATGCAATGATGAAGGGCATTTCAACCCAATCAAATCAAGCAAATATTTTGTGGATTTCAGTTTGCAGTAGCTCTGGCCAACACACTGAACGTAATCTTGAAAACAGAAGCTGACATTACTCTGGAAATCAACAGTTCGAGAGAAATGATCATTAACACTTAGAAAGATAACACAAAGAGCATATGTAGATGGGCAAAGAGGATAATTTTCGTCCAGAGGAAAACAAACATATAGTCATGATATCAAGATGGCCAAAACAAAAACGTCATTAGGTCTCCTGGTTTGCGATCATCAACCTAACAGAGAACATTGTTATAGATGTCAAATCGATCAGTTTTACATAGCCAGGAAAAACATAATAACAAACGTACTGGGAATATAAATAAGACGACAATACTATGTTTCCTCATAGCATAAGGATCACGTTTACACTACAACATGGCTAAATGGCACATGGGTAAAACGAAATGTTTCCTGCATGCACGTGTCAGCGAAGGGGTTAAAATTCAGTGACTTGTTTAATGGTTGGTTCATATCAGCCATTAGAAAAAAGGACAATTTCTACTTATGGTCATCCTCTAATTGGAGAAACTAATATCTGCAACTAATACGTGAATTAAGCATATATCATTTAATAAAATATTTAACAGGTAAAAAACATATAAAATTTAAAGAAATAGGTTATCAAAGATTTTTGTATAATATAATTTTTATTATACATTAGAGGAATAATAAAAAGTAACAACATTATTCTTTGACATATATGTACATCAAATTTGTATGTTCTACCTAGCCGCGATCATATGGGTATCATAATGCTTGAGTAGTGATACAGTACTTATCAATATATACATTATATTGCGATGCAGAATTGACGATGCACTTCGCATCACCATTCAAACTCCTACTGTATGTGTTTGTTTCTAACATGTCGTTGTCTTAGTGTTGTAAGCGCACGGCAAGATTACTAGAATTAGCTGAATATATAAAGACCGTTTTGCAAATTCTGCGTGTGGTTTTCTGTCACCACCTGTACAATTCCCGTGTAATTATTTGACATCTGAAACTCGTAACATTTCCAAAAGGAATCCTTCCATACAGCTGAGTGTTTAACATTTAAGATTTCGTCATTATGGTCTAGCAAAGCATTATGGGTTCATAGCAATATGTGATGTTAAATTACTTATGATATTAAATATATGAATTATCTTTCATACCGGAATTTGACATAAATTAAAGAAAAAATGTTCAACGCATGAACCATTTATCATTTTATATAACATGTAACGTTGTTCCTCTTGGTAAAGAGAGATGGTTTATTACATTTGGCTGTATGTTATCCAGAGAATGACATCCCTCGATTTTATTGCCAGGTGTGAGTAGATAGAGAGAACATCAACAGAAAATTGACCAAAACTATTGAAAAGAAATAATACAATACGAACCCCCATAGACAAGAAGATAAAAAATTTTAATCAATACATAAACTAATAGTAGCACTTCAATTCAAACAAATTTACATTAACAGAATTTAATAGCAGTGTTCTATTTTCTATTTATTTTTTCATGATAACGAGAGGTGAAAAGAGCACAATGTCTACACCTGATTTGCATCACCTAGTGTTGCTTCCAGTCTTTTCTCCGTGTATCATACGTCTCCCCACCTCCATGTGTGTATGTTGATCTTTCCCTGATCTTCTATTCTGACGCTTCATGTCTTTTCGGACTTCGTCTTTAGACTGTCCCCATCTGTTCCTGGGAGCTGTTTCCTTAATGCTATTATTTTCAGAAATTGTGCGTCCTAGCACTAAAGCCTGTCTTTTCTTACAAGACAGCCATCTGGTACCTTTGCTTGGTTAACGAGGAAAGCACTGTTCTTTAGGTTTTCCCGGAGCCAAATCTTATCCTCTTGCAGAAGATTTTCGGACTAAAAAAAATTCGGCCAAGTCGTCACTTCAAAATCATATCACTTTCAAGGTGCACGCCTTAATTTAAACTGACTAATCGCAATTAACGGTTCCTAATTTTTCCATAATATAAGTATTTCTTTCGACAGATTTTGACAGTTTAAAATCTGAAAAAAATATGCATATCAACTTCCCTTTGAAAATGACTATTTGACATAAGGTTCCTTTCTAGTGGTTATGGTCTGCACTTTAAACATAACTTTTTCAGGACAGCGTTGTGATGCCCGGGTAAATTCTAAGTGAGCCGTAGATGATAGCCTTTCAAATTCAACACTAACCACTCCGGTGGCATAGTGATTAGAGCGTCCACCTCGAAGGTCGTGAATACTATCCCCGGCCGAGTTATACCAAAGACTTACAAAAATGGTACTAACTGCTGCAACGCTTGGCGCCCAGTATTAAGAGGTTAGTGTTAGGACTGGTCGGCCTGCCTGGTGTCAGGATAATGTGACTGGGTGGGATATCATGCTTCATGTCTGCGGCATGATGCCCCAGTGCTAGACATCACTATAAACTGCCACACTGCAGACATCGTAGCGATATGACTGAAAAATTGTTAAAGCTGTGTTAAAAATCATAATCACATCACCTCATATCACGATAAACACAGTCACGAAGTGACCCTTCACAAAGACCTTGATGGTTTGACTGTAAGAAAATTGTAATGCACAATGAAATTTCAATTTTAAAGTTCCATACTTATTCAAAATTGATATAACCATATCCAGCTTAAAATAAAAACCTATTCAGACGTTTTGTCACCGAGACTGATGGTTTGTCTTGGTAAGCATGGGAGTCAGTCAAAGAATGAATGTCCAGCAGACGAAATATATAACACAAATAATAAAACACAAAAAATTTATTTGCCATAACTGTATTAAACTTGAGTCACTCTTACTAATGATCTGGTATATATATATATATATATATATATATATATATATATATATATATATATATATATATATATATATATATATATATATATATATATATATATATATATATATATATATATATATATATAGATGCAATAAACTGACGACGAACAGTACGAAACTAGTAACTAACTAGCCTAAGCGCTTTCGACTCTTAATGAGTCTTTTTCAAAGACAAATACAAAACATAGTTACGACAAACAAATAAACACAAAAACGTTGTGTTTGTAAACCTCTACATTTCTATCTTCACATGTGCTAAAACTATAAATACAACCAGCTTGTATAGACTAGTTGCGGAAACTGAAAACGTTGTATAATTCCCTAAAAGTCTACAAGCCAAAGCGACATCTAATTTTACTAAATCTAAATATCTAATCTGATCTAAATATTCTGATATCCTTTCTGTGGGGTGCCCGTTACCTGAGATTATAGGTCTGCCAGGGTTTCCTTGTTTGTGGATTTTGGGTAGAAGATAAAATCTACCTGCTCTTGGGTTTTCTGGGCTTAAGTAGTTTTTGGTTTGCTGGTCTATGTGTCCGCTTTGGTACGCCTCGTCAATAACATTAGTGATGATTTTTGCATATTCCAGCGTTGGGTCATGGTCCAGTTTATGAGTTTAGATCATTTTATGAGACCACATGTCCACAAATTACCATCATATCTTCAAGACACGACAGATTATCTCATAAAAAGCAAAGCTAGTGAACCATTACTGCCAGATACATTACTTGCTTCCTTAGACGTCACATCTTTGTACACCAACATACCGCACAACGAAGGGTTACAGGCATGTAGCGAAGCATGGGAAACGAGAACTGTAAACAATCCACCCACACACTTCTTAATCCAACTCCTGGAGCTTGTCCTAAAACTCAACAACTTTGAATTTAATGAAGAAAACTACCTACAAATCAATGGAACTGCAATGGGTACTAAAATGGCTCCTTCGTATGCTAACATTTTCATGGGAAAACTTGAGGGAAAGCTCTTAGCATCGGTTGAGCGTACACCATACCAGTGGGTACGCTTTATCGATGATATAGAAATGAAGTGGCAGTATGGAAGAGAAAGTCTGGATGACTTCATATCAAAGGCAAACAACTTCCATCCTTCAATAAAATTCACTGCAGAAATTTCCAACTCAAACCATGTTTTCCTGGACACAACAACCAGACTGGTGGAAAACAAATTACACACAGACATCTACTCGAAACCAACCGACAAACACCAGTATCTTCTCCCAACCAGCTGTCATCCAAAACACTGCATTAAGAACATTCCATATAGCCAGGCACTGAGGATACGCAGAATTTGCTCCGACGATGAAAGATTCCTAGAAAGGTCTGAAGAGCTGGCTAAACATTTAATTTACCGAGGCTACGACAAAGACCTGATTGCGGAGGCAATCCAAAGGGCCAAACAAACAAACCGTGATGACCTACTCAGATATGGACAGAAAGAAAAGGTTGATAGGATACCATTTATTCTGACCTATCACCCAGACAATCCCAAAGTAGGTAAAATCATCGCAAACCACTGGCCAACCGTGCAATCGTCAGACATACTAAACCTAATACTTCCGAGCAAACCTGTAGTAGCTTACCGGAGACCAAAAAACCTAAAGGACATCCTAGTCAGGGCCAAGCTAACAACAATCGCTAGTCAAAACCAACCTAGTCAATCTGGACCCTGTGGCGATAAAAGATGCAAAACCTGTCAACATATGATAGAGACCAAGACATTCACTAGCACAGTGACTAAAGAAAAACTAAACATACATGGTCCAAGCAAAACGTGCAAAACAGAGAATGTGATTTATCTCATCACATGTAAGATCTGTGGCCTTCAGTACGTGGGAGTAACTGAAAAGCTACACATAAGGATAAACCTTCATAGATCTGATTGGATGACAAAAAAGCTGTACAGAAGCCCGGTCGCAGAACACTTCTCCTCCCCTGGCCACACTTTCAGTGATATAATACTTATCGCTATTGCTAACAACCACAGCTGGAGTTCCGAAACCAGGAAGGAAAAGGAATCATACTGGATACGCCGCCTTAGAACATTGAAACCAAGCGGTCTAAACCAAGAAGACTAGAAAATGAAAACTATGCACTAGTAGAATTTAACATTTTCTAAATCTTATTATCCTTCAATTTTTACTATAAGAATAACCGGTATAGAATCAAATATCCGGGATATAATCTGCGTTACATATGTACACAAAGTAAACATAGATGTCGCTTTGGCTTGTAGACTTTTAGGGAATTATACAAAGTTTTCAGTTTCCGCAACTAGTCTATACAAGCTGGTTGTATTTATAGTTTTAGCACATGTGAAGATAGAAATGTAGAGGTTTACAAACACAACGTTTTTGTGTTTATTTGTTTGTCGTAACTATGTTTTGTATTTGCCTTTGAAAAAGACTCATTAAGAGTCGAAAGCGCTTAGGCTAGTTAGTTACTAGTTTCGTACTGTTCGTCGTCAGTTTATTGCATTAATTTTAATTAATCCCTGACAAACGTGATCCCTTGGTGGATCTAGTACTCTTGAGAGGGTTGTTATTCGCCATATGATTTGTATTCTTTATATATATATATATATATATATATATATATATATATATATATATATATATATATATATATATATATATATATATATACAGTATGTATGTATGTATGTATGTATGTATGTATGTATGTATGTATGTTTATAGTTTACAGATTATTCTTTATATATCAACAGTTTATAGTTTATTCTTTATATATCAACAGCTAATCAGATAAATTATTCCCGAGACTTACGAGTTACACACACACACACACACACACACACACACACACACACACACACACACATTGGATTAAAACAACAATGGGTGTGTTAGTTCCCTGTGTAAATGTATCATTCTTTTTTATTTGTCATTATGAATAATTTACTTATGAGTGAATCTATATATTGATCAGAGTCATTTCAAGGTGCTCGATCTTGACACACTAATTTGTCTCTAAGGGAAGGTCCCATTTTTTCTGTCTTTGTTTTCTATTTAAAAAAAATGAAGTAAGATTTTATCTACTGGCTGCAATGTATACTTCCAATATTAAAAGGAATATAAATTTGCAAGTAGAAATTTCACATTTTTACTCAAAATATAGCAAGCGGAAATGCTAATGAGGACCTAGCAATACTGTTACAAATTATGTCCTCAGTTATAATGAGGGCTTATCGATACCATTACGAATTTTTCAAAGCGGAGAATTTCCTAAAAGAATCATGAATGGCTTTTGATATTTTTTGTCTCTTAGTTTAAAGTAAATTGTTTCCTTCGTCTAATGTACTGAAGGCCTATCACACACACACACACACACACACACACACACACAACATACACACACACTTTATAACATGGCAAAGTATACAAACTTTGTAACTGCAATTATGAACGAAGTGGAGAAAAATATATATCCAAGAGTCCGCTGTAATTGTGAAGAACGAGTTAGTATTACCTTCCATAATCAATGTTAATTTAATCTTCTTGATTTGCACCACTTAGTGACCATCCAAATATTTTCACCTAGTTACGTGACCAACAATTCACACATTTTAGCAGTAACCAGAGATTGTCAAGAAGGCTATAAGGAGACATTTTAATCGCTCTTATTTGTGATCACTCAGGCTAACTAACGCTGAATTTAACAACAATAAGTTTGTTTATTACACGTACCAAGCTTATCTCACCTGCCTTTCAATAGAGTTAATATTATAAATTTGGTAGGCTAGACAAAAGTATGTAATTGCCTTAACTCGTTGCGAGAAACTCGCAAGGATATACAAAAGGCACGCTAACCAGTTTTGTGTGCCAGATTAATAGTCCATAAACTTACGGTAGACGGTCAAAAGTTCATGCAGAGGATTGATTCACTGGTACTCCTATCATTAAAAAACTAATAAATCTCGTAGTTATTTGCTGTTACGTATAGGCTCGTACAACTGTGACAGAAGAAAACAGTAAAGTCAATAATAATTTTAATAAAATAATTCTTTTTCCTAGAAAATGTAAATATTAG
The DNA here is from genome assembly GCA_016746295.1 of Potamilus streckersoni. Taxonomy (NCBI): domain Eukaryota; kingdom Metazoa; phylum Mollusca; class Bivalvia; order Unionida; family Unionidae; genus Potamilus; species Potamilus streckersoni. The sequence goes on along the minus strand of JAEAOA010000553.1, from coordinate 410,406 downwards.
TAAAAAAAGAAAATGCAGTTTGTGAATATAATCCAGTATTTGATCCTAATAATGATAATACAAGTCATATCTCTAAACAGTTATATCAGAATCCAGGTTCGAATCTTGACAGCGTACAAATATGGAAGCCATGACGTCAGATGTAGTCCAATGTACTACAATAAACAATTCCTCACTTGAATCACGGTCTTTGTTTCCGAATAATTCCATAATAAATTTCCATGAATATCTTTCTGATATTTTTTTTATAAGAAAGTCAACTTGTTAAGTTTCCAAGAGAGTAATTATTAAATACAAAAATCATATGAAAAACAAACAATCTGGCAACAACAACAAAAAAATAACACCCTGTTCCTTCATGGTGTTAAAATGACTCTGCCAGAATAATATTAAGAATGAGTATTTAAACCCCCAAAACTTTATTTCAAGTATCGCGAGATTGGTCATGTGGTCTCTTAATACAAGAAATAAATCACGTACGCCATTGTAACCCCATTTCAAAACCAATCATAAATAAACATTTGTTTTTTTACACCTGGTGATCACGCGAGGAAAGTATAACCCTGATACTGACCAATCATTTTAGTTGCCTGTTCATACTCTTTCCAGCCCAAGACGAGCTAGGGTAACTAATTCTCATGTAACACTTGTACGTCTTAAATAAACATTTACTAAAAGAAAATATTAATGAATTTTGAATCCTTTCAATAATCATTGTAATAAAATGTAATGAAACAAAAATAAAATACAAAAGAATTTTAAAACTTACACACAAGCAATTTAATTACATATACCTAACAGACACGTCGATTATCCTACGCTAGAACTGTTATGTTGGGATCTCAAGGGAAAATTTTGCGAACTGCAGTTTCTCAGTTTCTCCCCAAAATGCAATTCTAGCAAAAGAGGTTTATGTATATAATGAAATGTATTTTCTACATATGACTGTAGCTTACTAAATACGTGTGCAAACGAGTTCATACGTTAGATTGGGGTGTGTGTGTCTTTTTCTTCCTGAGACACAAGTGAAAGGTTTTTGCGTATCAGAAATAAGAATTTAAATTACATATATACATGTATAACCAAAGGAATCAAACTATTTGGCAAACCTCGGTCATGATGCATTATGCTATCGTCATAAATACTTGCAAGTACTGAATATAATTGAATTTTTACCTTAGATTAAGCTCTCTTAAACAGTATAAAGTATATCATCATATGATGTAATAACTGCTGATTTGTTTATGTTTTTGATGAAATTACTTTTGTTGTACCGGATGTATTTGCAAAGAAAACATCTCCGCAGAATATGACTTTGCACCATATGTTTCAAACGGTAATTCCAAACACTTCAACATAAAATTTCTGTGAAAAAAGAATATTCAAAGTTTATTAAAAGCTTATACTGCTAAAGGTGTACATGATTTTAACTTCATCCACATGGTGTACAAATTCTACTATCATCAACTAATTTAGGTTATTATTTGGGACAATTCTTTGAGATGGATGATTTCATAGATCAGTTAAAATTGTTCGTGGTAACAGTTTGTCAAGGTCAAGAGCATAACGGATTGAGTATTTCTGTTAATCTCTGCTGTACCTTTTGAACGAAATATGACCGAAGTTCTCGTAATTTATAGTGCCTTTATCTCATTAAAATCCCGTAAAAAAGGCTTTAGCACTGCATTTGTCGTTTCAACTTTACCAGATGCATCAACTTAATACTTGTTATTGGCATCTATTTTCATTTCTTTTGTAATAACATTTATTACAATGCTAAACGTTACCATCAACTGTTGTCGCCTTATCTCATTATTATTGTGTACCATTTTGTTGTTTAACTCTAATGTCTTGGACTTAATTTGTTTTTGCTGTTTTGTATCGAGTTAAATACAATTCTCATCACCTACACGTTTTAAGTCCTTCCTTTTCGAATTCGCTGTATTTTCAAAAATTCTTTCACGTTCTATGAATGTAATATCTTCCAAATACTCATGGTGTACTTGCTTCTACTTATTAAGATTTGATCTCTTATGTTAATAGAACTATTAAACGATCTATCATTTCTTGTAAAGTACACAACCATTTACTCGTCACATTTCAATTTTAATGTCTTCAAAATATTTTCAACATTGTATGTGTCATCTTATCTGTTATACAGATATATTGTGTTCGTAAAACATGTTCTATTTGACCTCTCCTTTCAAGTCTTCAAATTACACGCCTCATTCTAAATATAACATCTCTAAAGTTATGATGGGGATCATTTTTAGATAGGGCAATAATAATTTTGAAAATATTTAAGTGTTTTCTACATGATTTCGTGAAAGTTTACGTGACTGCTCATGTACAGGTTCGTTTATTTCTTTATTTGCTTTGCTTATGCGTTTAATCGCAGAACAACTTTGAAAGTTACGTTGTGCCGATTTGAATGATGTCTTACCTCATGACACACCACCTTAGATGACCTGGCCTCGCAAGATGAAACTCGCATCCTTCCGCGACCAACACCATGCTTTTATGTATAGGTTTTGCTTATTATACCGTGTATTTTAGGGGCGGATGAGAGGGGATCCCATGCTATTTAAAAGTACGCACAAACTTAGTTGTCACTTGAAATGAAAATTTACTAGCGTTTTATTCTTTTGCGCACATTAGTTGGGTATAATGTACACTTTGAGTAAATAAACACATACCCATTTGATTTGATGTTCTTTCGAGAAAAGTCAAGGCCTTTTGAAATTTTGGACTGCCTCTCCCCCAATGCTTGACTTGATCCGACCTTGAATTTGACAATATGACTAGGCACACATATTTTAATAAATTGTATTCCAAACTCAGAATAAACAGTTTACTTATTTTAGTTTTAAAAGCATCTACATAGAAGTTTAACTTGACCTCTGAAACACGTTTTTGTGAAAAAAAGGGTGTTCCCTAATAACACCACTGATTATTATTTTTTTGAATAAATGACCACTCTGTACATATACTTTCCTGTAACAGTTTTGAAATGTCTATGGGCTTCTCAACTTCGGCGAAGCTTTAAAAAATTAATTAAAAAAAAAACAGCTGGTTATTATAAGGGCCGTTTATGAAATAATTTCCTTCTTAGCAGTTAGCCTAATGCAATCTGGGTAGCGGCAAGAAGTCCCCTACACACACACACACACACACACACACACACACACACACACACACACACACACATACACACACACACTGAAAAATATGCTGTTATATCTTATTTTTAAAAAATCATTATAAATGACTCATTGTAGCATACACAAAGATATGAGCGTCAATGTGTACCTAAATTTAGCTAAATATTGTTGGTTACACGCCGATTGTGTTTGTAAGGTGGTGTTACAATTCCATCTGTTCAGTGTGGTATTGGTGTATGTGTAAAAATTGCGCTATGTAAATTTTTGTGGCCATAAATTACAGTGAAAGCTCTGGTACAAATCCACCAAATCATTTGCTAATAAATCACAAGTATAACACACCCACCAAATTAACATATTGATTTATATGAAAGTTTCAGAGATGCCTAAGATTAATTTCGTGATGACGGGCGCAATTCACGTATCTGCAGCGTGACAAATTGGACAACTAAAATCAGAAAAACTATCAGGTCAAGATATAACACTGTATCTTAAACTACGTGGAATAACGTTATTTAGTCGACGGTTTAATGATACACTTGCACGTAAAACTCTCTAGAAAAATAATATGCACATTCGCATTATTAAATTTATTACACGCAACAACTTTAACGACCAATGGATAATCCGAGATCAAATGGATCCAATGCCAGAGGAACGTCGTCGAGGACAACACGTCATTGTATATCCAGAAATTAACCCTCGGGTGTGCTGACCAGGATTGAAAAGCCTTACCAAGAAAATGCACATCCCGTGATAGCTGTTTCATCACGAAGTTTATCGTGCTATAGCAAATACCATCAGAAATAATCCCAAGACGGGTTTGGTTATTTTATAATGACATTCATTCCGACGCAGTTAATCATTTTCTGGTACCCTCGGGTATTATCGTGCACAATATCTTCGTGATTAATTACGGAAAGAGGAACAGACATTAATACGACATTACTTATATCATTAACAGATCGTTTACTTTCATTTATGTGGCTTTACATTTTACACACCCACCCCCCACACACACTAGAAACCGACTCCAAACCAAAGCGTTTACTCGAATGTATACAATGACACTGTGCAAAAAAAAATGGTCATGGAGGTGGCTGGAATGCTGAATATAACGTGGACGATGACATCAATCTCGACATCGTTACATGCTTTCCTGCTAATGACATTATAAATACAATTTCTAATTCGAACAATCTGGTCAGCCCACACATGGTCTTATACCGGTATTTATAGGGGTGAAGCTATACATCTGTGCCTCGTATCGATAAAATTTATGATACTCAGTCTGCGATACGATACATATCGATACACATATGAACTTGATGGTCTTTCCATCTTTGGAAGGAAGGTGTTGCTGTTTCATGTTTGTAGACATTCTTGGTTGTATTTCCAGTATGTAAACTACAGAAAGACGTATAAGTATCATATACTTACATGTAATTCTCATTGATGAAAAGATATCAGCAATGCTTTCAAACACACTACCTATTGGTTGCAGTGCGTTTTATCCAACGTTTTACGCCATTTATTTGGTAGATCCGTTTAACATGAATGACTTGAAAACATATTATTACCAATTTCATATCTCAGTTATACTTGGAAGACATACGATGTTATCTTCAAAACAGAAGAAACAATGCAATTTCCTCATGTGAAGAAATCTCATATAGAACAAATCCTGGCATTGGCAAAATGTTTGAAAACCAAGAAAATCTGTTACATTTTATTTCCTGCTGATACAAATGACTGCTGCAGCCATTTATTAGTGAAGAAAGAAAACTATTGACTACACTCAGTCCTATTCTACAATTTTCTTTTAACTTACACAAAGTGACAAATTTGAGTAGTTTGAAATCTGTCCCATCAATTATTCTATGCTAATTTCATTTACTCCATCGGCACCGTCATCCACTGTTTAAATATCTCTGCATAAAAAAAGATTAATTCCAAATTTGTTTCCGATTTACAAGTTAAGGAGAGATGATGGTAAGATTTTATCGTAAGGAAGACCTACCTCTTTATCAAACAAAAAAAAAAAAGGAAGAGAATGGTCATAGGTCATTATTTATCTAAACTTCAATATCTATCTCTCTTTCTTCCTTCCCCACATATAGCTCTACTGACATGAACATCTTTGACAAATGTCACCTCAAGTTGTATAAGCATTGTTTTGTTAAAAATTTCTTAGTTTACTCTGCTCCTTTTCTTTGTATCAATATGTGCTTCCTTTTGAAAAGGCAAATACATAGCTAGCTTTGTCAGCTTGAAAATGTTGGGAAACTGATCTTTGTAATTGTTTTGAAACATTTTCAGAGCTCACAGATATTATCTTTCGGATACATCTGCTCCAAAAATATAGGAGTTTTTAGTAACACAAACTTACACCTTGAATCTGTAGTTTACTGACTACTATGCTAGATTTCTTATCTGTTCCGTATTGCTGTTTTAGGGTTATTAGTCCATCAATGCTTGTGCAGAGAGAGTTATTTAAAAAATATAACTGCACTTCTTAACTGCATTTTTAACCCTATTTTATTCAATGAAACATGAATACTTGAGACTGCAAATGCTGTTTCAGTTGGATTATAATTTTATAGAATAACACGATAACTATTATAATTATTAATGACTGCTGACGAATAAAATAACATGCATACGGTAAATATCGTTTTGTATCGATTCGCAGTCTTTTGTATCGATATGTGTACCGTTTCAGCAAAAGAATCGATGTATCGACGCATCGATGATTCGTTTCACTCCTAGTTTTTATCAATGGGCCCTTTCCCGAAGTAGATCTGACTCAACTTATGCAGATTATGAATTTTGAGTTTCATCCATAGGCTCTTTCTGTTATTCCCGCGTGGTTTGTTCGTTATTTTAATCTGCCACGTGTATATCCCAATGGTGCATGTAAAGTTTTCGGAAACGATCATGGATAGACCCATCCCCCGTGTTATCACGTTTCATGATTGATAAACAAATACTGATTAATCTAATATTTGTCGAGGAAATTGTGACCTATTAACCGCACAGACATGTTTACGTTCAACTCAACAAAAGATGAAATGAGAGGCGAATAATAATATATTGTGTGGATTTTCCACAGGAACATATATTGTTTGTGCTCCTTTGTGTCTCATATTTCTTATTGTTTTACTAATAACTAATGGTTTTCTCAGAATATTTTAAATTACAATGACGGAGGAAAACCTCAATACACCCATTTTAGGTCTTCCATATTAATCTATGTCAGTATCACCTTGCTATCAAATAAATAGTTTTCCCAAATGTTCGTTTTATATCAATCTACAGCATCTTCCTGAACCGGAAAACATTCTCGCATTTTACCAAGGTGGTTAAACTGTGTTGTTTTCTTCGCGGAGATATCACCCCATATATTTCCACATACACGTGGCGATAAAAATAGTCACTCGATACAACTTATGGTCATGTGACAAACAAGCAAAAAGATCTTCATACTAACACAAGAATAACGCGACTTCTTCACGTTACCAGAATACCACAAATACAAATCTTGCCACTTGGTCAATTGTACCATCGGTCAATGATTCACATCCACGTCATACCATATAACGGCGGTGGAAGATTTTGGCAAAACAACAAGAGATATCAGTTTATTCCGTACCATGTGACCTCTTCGTGTTGATGACCATAGGACAAATAATTTTACTCTGTATTCTCTACATTTGTTTCTCACTACTGAAATCTACCCAGTGTGACAATCAATACAAATCATATATTAATCTAAAATACCTTCAAAGACGACTTCACGGTAAAGTTCTTGTCAAGGGTTTACCTACATTTTTTAAGAGGCTGAATTGTAAACAAAATACCATGCAATGGAGCACAGATATCACTTCCGACTCATCACTAATGCCATATTACTCACTGTGCACTGCCGCCACAATACACATAGACAACCACGTCCTAAGAACATTCTCTCAAGAATAAACAATTACCTTCAAAGCCCTAACAAAAATGCATAAAAAAAACTCTTCTATCACCACTAAAAAGATAGAGGAACATATGTTCTAAAAATAGACTAGAACTACATTTGGGTACTGAAGTGAAAGTACAAACTGTGACCCGGTTTCTGATAACAACACATAGACTTGCTGCGAAAATGAGACAAAGAAATGTTAGCGCAAAGACATGTTATAGATGGAAAGGAGATGCGTAGACACCAGAACATATGGGGCAAAAATATAACCCACATGCGATCATTTGTCGATTAGATTGTACAGTCTCGAAAAATATTTAAGAAAATTTTCTCATACGGCTGTTACAAAGAAACACTCATGTGATGAGGTGTGGTGATCGCAGTTAACTGCCTCTGAGAGAGACAATATCCACATATTTGCGAGAGTGTGCAGATTATTTCCACGAAGCTAACGATGATTACCGTGCAAAAGGTGCTATGGTACTCAAAAACACCTATGGGCTATAAACAGATACAGCTCAATCCGATGAAATTTTTATCACAAAACTCCCATGAAACTTTATATATGTATGTGGATAAAGAACAATTTAATTTTACAAACACAATCATGTGATAATCTTCAGAAAGAAATATTCAAGCTTCACCAAAGAAAATATTAAGTACTACCTGTTCCACTGTTCTATCATCCTTGGGATAGCCGCTAGCAAAATATATGTGATGATACTAGGTAACAACGAAACTCAAATTATCGTGCTAAAAGACAAAGCTAACGTCTACGTCGAAGCGGTCAAATCTGTGCCTGAGTCTGTTCACGGTAAACAGTCAGACTGGTGTCTCGGTAACACACTAACGGTAAACAGTCAGACTGGTGTCTCGGTAACACACTAACGGTAAACAGTCAGACTGGTGTATCGGTAACACACTAACGGTAAACAGTCAGACTGGTGTCTCGGTAACACACTAACGGTAAACAGTCAGACTTGTATCTCGGTAACACACTAACGGTAAACAGTCAGACTGGTGTCTCGGTAACACACTAACGGTAAACAGTCAGACTGGTGTCTCGGTAACACACTAACGGTAAACAAATTCTCTCAAGGATTAACTATATCGTATCCAAAATACGTCTGGATCACTGACGATCGTGTCCAAAGTTCAATTTGAGCATATCTCGCTGTGTTACGGGTAGAATATATATCTCATTCTTTAAGGGTGGTTTTCAATGTCACGTTCTTGCTTCAACAATAACAAAGCAGTACAATAAAAACATGTCCACTTGATGACCCATTGGGTTACATTATCAATACAACTCGGAAACAATCTTAGCTTCGTACATTGTTAGTAAAAGAATAGCGTAGTACTGAAGTTGCAACGAAAGCTCACGAACTTGATCTTATGATCAACTACATACTTGAGTTTGCACGTCATGAAAACAATCATTGCGCTAAGCATAATTGGTCTGGAGTTATAGAGCTGGCGACTCCAAACTAGTCGCAGTATTAGAAATGGAAGTGAAGAAAAACGCGATGAAAGATAAGCTTGAACTTGCTTATAGACTTGAGGATGGAGAGTAAGCTGTGAATATTAATGGCATGAGGTCCCTCAGGAGTATAGCACGCTACTATCAATGAAGGTGGACTTTCCTAAGGTGTTACACTGAGCAAGTTGCTGCAATGCTCCTTCCACCTGTCGATCTGTGCTATGGATATTTCCATCCTGTCCGCGTACAGATATATATATTTCATGGTGATAATATACGACAGCAAGAGCGATTTTAAAAAACAAGGAAAAACATCGTAAGCTCAAAGACACATTTATTAAACGTCGTGTGCTAGGTATGGACTACTATGACAAAAAGACGCTGTTAAAAATAATATTAGGTAAGAGTGCTGATACGAACCTGCTAACAACAGCATATCTAGTTCTAATAGACTCTCACCGACGATAACGAAAAGCATGGCGCATATCACATTAATGCTGCACTAAACGCAATATCAGATGCTGAGTCTAAAATTTATTTATATGATGATGTCAATCGAGACAAGTTAAATCAAGAGCTTGGCGAAATTACAACTGTAAATCCTGGAATTGAAGAAGATTATGAAATACATAAGAGTTCTAAAATATTGCGTGGAAAAACTATTTAAAAAAAGAAGCTTTAAAGTTACTGACAGATCAAAAGTACAGAAATATTACAGAACTGATTACTGAATACATAAACCTACCTGCCAATATATATATATATATATATATATATATATATATATATATATATATATATATATATATATATATATATATATATATATATATATATATATATATATAGAACAAGCAGATATTCGCGGACTTTTGAGGTTTGCAATAGCATATGCAATTCTAAGTTCTAAGGCAGCATCACGTACTTACAATGTTTAAGCTGGGACAGTTATACTATGTTGTTTAGTTAAATCGACGAAACAAAAGACATTGAATGTGATAGAGTAAATGATATTGCTGAAATACCATCAAATCTTAAACCTCCATTTTCATCCTCAGTTTAAACCGATATTAGAGATGACGATATCTCAAGAGTAGTATCTAATAAGTAGAGAGATTTTTTCGCAGATATTGTCAGTAATAAATTTAGTTCTCTAATTGATAAGCTTGCCGCTGAAAATACATTAATATGGCAACTGAAATAATTACCGAAATAGTTTCATAATGAAAAGAAAAGAAATAATCGACTTGAACCATATATCTTCTGGTCTCCAAGACAATGACAGGCGGGATGATCAAACACTATAGATATTAACATAATTTTTTTTACTGTGTCAGATAGCTAACAAGTTTTTAGTATAATGTTAAGCGCGCTGAACTACATTCCAATGACATTAACAACGAGTGGGGAACAGTAAATCCATTGTTGTTGATAGTGTCATGGGTAAGTATTGTGTTATTATCAATGAATAAAAAAATCGGGCCAAAAATAAGAGAACAAAAATGTCTTGTAAAATAGCAAATTACGACTAAAAATAAAATTCTTAATCAACTTCGATTTTATATCAGAGATGAAACGTTTATAATGTTAAATCTGATACAGGAACTGCGAGTCAACGACGATTGGCTTGTTGATATAATACCAAATAGAATTGTAAAATACGAAAACGATACTCAGTAATTTTTTTGTGAATTTCAAATCTAATGGAAGACATTACAGTGGATGATACCACGTTAAAAATGAAAATAATTCTTTTCCATGGTTAGCATATCGCGATTATGCTTGACAATGAAAAGTACAAAACGTATTTCAAAAATAGAGATAAGATAAAGTTGTCTCTGGTTACCTCAGAATATTCAGATTATTTTAATAAGATTAACATGATTACAAACTCACTTTCCGATGATATTTATAATCTCTACAATAGAATATCTCAGAATAGAGACACAAAGATTATAGTTGATGATGAACGGAAAAGTTTTATGTCGATAAATCAATAGTCTCACATGGAAATTTTATGAAAATGTTAGAACTTGGCTCTTTCATTAGTGGTTAGATTAATCTGCACCTGTTCCGTCAAGATGATCAAAGTTATATAATAGCGAAAGCTGAAATTTTAAAAATATTTCGGCAAATTGGCTGTTAAAAATTCGTCATAACCTCCATTGTGAAAACGGACGATCGCGAATGATCTAAAATTATACGAGACCATCCTGAAAGGATATGTTGCGAAATATACAATTATTGATTTTGTTTAAAAAGTAAATCCCACTGAGTTATTAGTAGCGTCAGGTCACATGTCTGATGTAAAAAAACTTATCTTGTAATATACATGAATTTTATGCGTGAATGTTGGGTATAGTGGAGTGAAAGGCAGTCTAATTTTGTCTATAATATAAATATAAATCGCCTGCGATTTCAAGTAAAATCTTCAGTAGTAGATATAAAGGGGAGTATCTAAGCCAAACGCTATTTTGTATGACGACGATTGATGAATCAATAATAGGTCCTTGACAGGTAATCAACAATGAAAAGGAACACTGTTGCCTCAGCAAGTTTTTTTTCGTATTTTGTTTTGACTATTGGGGGGATGCGAGCTTGGAGCAGTGGTGTCACTAGGGTTGGTGTCACCCATTGCGGTAGCTCATGGTGTCACACCCATGGACCTAGCAGCAGAGAGGGTGAACAGACCATTTGCCTGAGAATTTATTTATGAAAAGTAAGACTTCGTACGGCGATGAAATCTGAATGTCAGCGACGTTAAACCAAAACACCTCTAATTTTGTCACGTAGGTGACCCTGTTGGGTTTAGCTTGGGTTGTTACCAATGATGATTTTTGTATTTCATCGGTACGTGTAACGTGTATTCGCTTACTTGTTTGCCACTTTTGTTGATCTCGCCTCTCTGCTACTGTGTTTTTTATCCAAATATTGTATCAAGTCGGTTACGATATCTTGACCTTGGATAATGCAAATGTATTGTTTTAAAATCAAACGGGGCAGCTTGCGCCTGTGCAAAGAAATTTTTTTAATTTGTTCATGGTTATGTCCACTGAACACCAAGTATAATAAATATTTTTGCAGTGTATGATTATCAGCTCCGCTGAACACATCTAAAATGTTGCAGTTACCCCTTAATACTTTTGGAATCAACAACCGATCGTGCCTCTAAAGATTAATTATTGGCTTGTTGTATTGATCGTCAAGCGGGATGGTACCGTATCAAGTTCGGGATTAAATCGCATAAATCAGGTAAAGATAATCTATGTAAACGATTAAAATATCATAACAACATTTATTCAGCATCTGAATTGTAATTGTTCGAATCAACCTCGTTACTTTCGTGTTTATAATGCTCATTTCAGTGACATTGTTGTTGGTTGTGATGAGATTTCTACGAAAGATCTAAAACGAATTTATGTTGAGTTAACTGGAGAAACAGATCAATTACTAACTGTTGTTAATGCTGCTCAGAATCGATTTACGATATTGCATCGACCAGGTCACTTTTGTATTTTTTTTTTCAACGACGACACGGCTATAATTAATTTCATGATTTCATCGAGTATAAATGCGATAACTGTATCGTGTATATCAACGATAATCATTTCTCGATTTGTTGTCCAAGATCAACTGGAAAACCAATAACTATACCTGTCGACGGTGATACCGTAGAAGAAGCCATTGATAAAATCATCGCAGGAACTTCTAACGATGCTGAGCTTGTTCAAGCAGCTGAACAATTACCGAAAGATCAGCAGGAAATATGTGAGATATTTAATATCAGCCCGTCGTAAATGTCACTAACCTGGATATCTTCACGGATGAAAGCCAGATTATTTGTACGTTGAATTGCATCGGCACGAATCAGGACCAGGTTATATGGTAATCCCCGAAAGTGACTACATGGATGGTTCTGCATGTGGCATTGGAAAATCTGAAGCGGTGTTGAAATCCATAAAAGAACATCAATCGGTGTCAAACATTAGTTACATTAAAACATTTACGGAGAAAGTAAAAGCCTCATCGGCGATATTACATTTAATCCTGGAGATTGTATACGCCTTGTTGTGCAGTGGAAATCCCTTCATCGAGTAAATGGAGTTCCTGACGTGATTATCATAGTTGAATGTCATTTGGTTCAGTAAAACACAGCAGAGAACGATGGAATAAATTTGTACGGTTAGTTAACGCTGCTAACCGAGTAATTGTTCTTGACGCTGATGCCAACGATGATGATTTGAAATCATTTCGTGACAAAAAGGGACGTCATGAAGAAAATTTATTATCAACGGTTATAAACCATATCAGTTAAATGAAGAGATATGAGACTGTGATGGAAAATAAATCCCAACTAATTCCAGGTTAAACTCGCCTGGCACCTCTGAACCTCACAGCGCTGGAGTTCATATAGGGGGTGCTTTTTTACCCCGCAAAAACAACAATTACAATATCCGACGGCTCTGCAAGTACATCACTTCCGTTTCTCTTTTAATTCAGAATCATTTACTTTATTCATATTTATTTTTTAATGATTTTCTGTTTTTATTTTTATTTATTTGTTGTGATGGGCATAATTCCTCACTTTATCATATTATAGTCAGATTTTGTGATTGAAAACTAATTTATTTATTCAGAAATGTAATTCATTTAGAAATATTTTATTTATTCAGAGATTATAAAATCTGTATGACTATTGTCAGATTCTGTAAAATTCAGAAATAATTTATTTATTCATAAATGTAATTCATTCAGAAATAATTTATTTATTCAGAGATTATAAAATCTGGCTGTGGTCAGATTCTGTAAAATTCAGAAATAATTTATTTATGATTGTTGGACCACCGACCGTGTGAAATTGGGCCATCATATAACGATTATTTAAACGATCTGAACCCGGTATGGTTATTATTAAAATAATACATTTTCATAATAATATTATATATGTATAATTACAGCAACAATGATAAAACAGCTATTTTACTGATCTGATCGTTTTGGATCATAAACAACCCTACCTGGTTATTTTCTTCCTTTTTTGTTTCATGATGATTATTTCAACGGCGACACACTGGACCAATGACGAAATCATCATGAAACAAGAGTCATTTTGACGATCTGAAACTTGGATGATGAAAATGTACCGATTCCATATCAATGATAGAACATTTAACCACAAATGTTACTTATCTGAATACTCCTCGTCAAACATTCTAAACCAATTATTAGCTTTCCAAATACGAAATCTTAATATCGTAGTGTGATCGTCAACAGTTCCGGTGGCCTAATGGTTAGAGTGTCCACCTCGGATTCGAACGCCAGCCGAATCATACCAAAGACTTTAAAATGGTACTAAAAGCTGCCTCGATGGCGCTCAGAATAATGTGGTTAGTGTTAGGACTGGTTGGCCTAGTATCAGGATAATGTGACTGGGTGGACATCATGTGACATGTCTGCGGCAAAATGCCCCGGAGCTAGACATCACTATATACTCTATCACTGCATACATCATAGAGATATGACTGACAAATTGTTAAAGCTACGTTAAAAATCTAAAGACACACACACACACACACACACACACACACACACACACACACACACTCGTCGACAGCATTATATCGTTACCGTCGTGGAATCTTTGAATGTCGTTTTAATAATTTCTTCAGCGAGTGTCATCAGTAAAATCTGACTTAGGTTATACAAGATACTTATCGTGTAATCTAACCGTGAAGGGTTAATTTTATTATCCTCTGTTAATGTTGTTCAGTCACCTTTAAAATCAATTTTATTTTTTCACAACAATACTTGTTACTGTCAATTTCTTAGCCTGTAATATTGTTTCCGGAAATATTTTGGACGAATAATTTAATAATTAATTATCCGATGATATTTGTTCTTTGTTCGCCATCATATCATCCCTGTGTTTTCGCAAATCAGGTCCTGATAATGATATTGTTGTCGTTGTTAGGGATTTATCAAAGATATCAGGTAAAGTCAGCATTTGTAACACATTTCTAACCGCGTTCAACTTCTCTCTGAGACTGATTTTATATGAACGATATTATTCACTGTCGACGATTTTACTGCCGCTACTGAATTTACCAACGCTTGCTTCGTGATATCATCGTAACCGTAGAGCGTTCTGATACAGTTTTTCTATTTCATCTTGAGGCAGTTTACCAACATCACATTGGAACATGTGATTGTGGTTTTAAGAAAATCATCGACAACAGGATTATTCTTGATATCGTTATTGGATGGTTTCTTGATGTTGTTTTTGTAACACCGTTTCATAATCATCTACTGGTTGTTCTACGATTTCGTATCCGGTGCTTGCCATTGCATTTTTCAGTCGTGGAGTAAAATACATCATAGAATTATCCTCATCAATTAAAGAAAAATAGTAATTGGAATGTAATTCATCAGATTTTGGACACCTGCTTAATTTCATCGTTTCATCATCGATACGATTTTCACAATCTATGATTATTTTATCAATATCTTCACGGACCAACGGTAACTTACAATCGCGTTGCTTTATTGTTGTCGAGTAATGAATTTCATTAACGCAACGAAATCTGTGAATCGCTTGTTTAGTAGCTTCAACTGATCCTATTTCATCAGAGAATACAAACATAATTTTGAAACGATCACTTACGATAGTGATACCGGCTTTAACGACATGGTTCATGATGACAACGTCAATGTTGTAGTATGCAGTATCGATATTGCTAAAAAAAACTGCGTTTAGTATTGGCCTGATAATACCTAACACGGGCTTTTTGATGTTGTGCCAGTGTAACCAAACTCTCCAGGGAATAGTCTGTCACATGATTGTTGTGTGTGAAAACTGCAAGCTTTTCACCGATAACTTTAGAACGGTTTAACGCACTTATAAATTCATTAATGTTACTCCGCTGAGATGTCTCAAAGATGAATTTCTCTCCTTGATCTGGTTTATAATCATTAGTAATATATTTCATATCAGACCATCCTAATATGTTACGAAACAATGTCTGGTCATCATCATTGGCATCTGCGTTAAGAACAATTAATCGACTTTAAGTATTAACTAATCATGCAAATTTATTCCATCGTTCTCTGCTGTGCTTGATGGAACCGATTTGTTGTCGCCGTATTCCGTGCCATTCATCTACGATTAATACGTCCCGAACTTCTTTCATTCTGTGAAGGGATTCCCACTGTACAACAACACGAAGACGATCGCCAGGCTTAAATGTTACATCGCCACAAATATCAGCATGTGATTCAATTCCATAATGAGATCTTACTTTTTCAGTAAAGTTTTTTTTTCTGTTACTGACATTAACAACAGATTGATTATCCTTCATGGATTTCCACGCCGCTTCAGATTTTCCCATTCCTCATGCAGGACCATCGAGACTGTCTCCTTCATGAATTATTTTACAACCTAGTCCTGATTCGTGTTGTGGTAATTCTGTATACGAATGATCTGGATTTCGCCGGTGAAGATATCCAGGATAGTGACAGTTACGATGGACTAATGTTAAATATTTTATGTATTTTCTGTTTACGATCTTTATCGATTGATCTTTCGGTATTGTTTGGCCACTCGTACAAGTTTAACATTGTTAGATGTTTCAGCAATTATTTTATCTACAGCTTCTTCAACGGTATCACCGTTAAAGGGTATTGTTATTTGTTTTCCAGTCGATCTGGGATATAATATAGAATAATGATCATCGTTGATTTATACAAGGCAGTTATCGCATTTAGGTTCGATGAAATCATGAATGTACTTATAGCGGGGTTGCCATTGACAAATATTGCATAAGTGGCCTGGTCAACGCGATATCGTAAATCGGTTTTGAGAAAAAATAACGACCGTCAACAACACATTTGATTTATTTGTTAACTCAACATAAATTCTTTTAAGATTTTCTGAGGAAATCTCGTCACAACCAACAACGATATCGTCATCCTGATCATCATTGATCTGTACGTAGCGAGGCTGAATCGAACAAGGGCAAGCTAATAATTCAGATGCTGAGTAAATATTACTATGAGATAATAATCGTTTGTATAAAGTATCTTTACCTGTTTTATGCGATTTTATCCCAGACGATCGATATACCATTGTGATGATTTATCGCCAGAGGCACGAACGGTCAATTCTAGTTGTTGATCAAACGTCACAGGGGTGCTCTTTGCAAAGAACATGTAGCCGTAATTCGTCTCAAACACAAATACCTTATCGCGCTGACAATTACATAGCTTCGAGAAAAAATCGATGATTTCATCGATATTGATCTTCGTAGTAAACCAGAATTCAGTTTCTCTATGAAGATACGTCAGTTTCGCACGTACAAATTTCGTATCAATAATCAAACACGGGATATCTTGATCGGAATTCAGGAACTATTTCCGTAACTGACAGTTGACCAATAAATTCGCCAGCGTAGCGATTAAAACAATCATCAGACGAAAACACGTAGAATTCATTGAAATGCTATATAATTATTCCTATTGCGGCTTTACGATGCGAGCTCCGTTACATGTTGTAATTGTTAACGGCGAATTCTTTCTTGGAATGATATAATGGTTCATCGAACAACGAATCGTACAACCGCCAGTAGCTGAATTTGGCCACGTGAATTAGTTCGTCCTGCGGAGTCGTTTTAAAATCATCGATAATACTATTGTGGAATTCATCAAACAATTTCTCCTCGCGTTCGTCATCGGTTTCTTCGAATTGTGGAACCTGGGGCAATTCTACACGAAATGATTCAGAGAAAAAAAAACGTGAGGACAATCGTCCAGCAGACAGAATAAATCACATTCATAATGACTTTTTTCATTCAATCTGGTTTATTAGATATACTGCACGATTGTTTGACCGTGAGTATATCAGTGTCGTTCTCTTTTTCGCTCATTATATCGTTCATTTTTTTTTTGGTTAGTTTATAGAACTCTTCATTCTATTAATTGAACAATACAAAGAACAAATGTGCTTGGTTATCATAGTGATCAACGAAAACATGCGGACGAAATGGTCTTGGTAAATTCTGCGGCATCGACAACGGCTGCATCAAGCGCGAATATATATTACTTAATCCGTGCATCATTTGTGGGCGCAGCATGCACAAAAATAGTTTTTATTCTGGTTGTGGTGGAATCAAATACACGAACACGACCACCTATTACAAGTGAAGAAAACCCAAATACGTCCCAGTTAAACATTTACCAACCGTTAAATAATTCCAAATCAAAAATCGTACTGTAGCGGCCACTGATAATGACGCTGAACAATTATATATATATATATATATATATATATATATATATATATATATATATATATATATATATATATATATATATATATATATATATATATATATATATGTGTGTGTGTGTGTGTGTGTGTGTGTGTGTGTGTGTGTGTGTGTTATTTTAACAGCGATGATGCAACGCGCCCATCAATAATCTTTGATCGCATAACAGTTGCAATAAAATATTCTTTCGCAATTTCTCATTCGTTCTTGTTCTTCAACAACGCTATTTTGATCGTTCTTTTTTTCTGATATTTTATCCTAACATTCATTCTGATAATCTAAGGCCTGTATGATTGTTACTGAAATTATACATGTCATATAATATTATTATAAAAATGTATAATTTCAGCAACGATGATACAAGGTCTTGCCGCGCCTCAACGTGCCATTACACAGTCGTAGCGCCGTTGTCCCGCCCAGAATCACCCAGCGCTACCGAATTATATCAGAATGATTATAATAGGTCTATCTGGATCAGGCAAAGCACGATTATTGCTTAATTTGATAACGATATGGCTGAAGTGAGATAAATTGTATTTAGTAGCACCATCTGTAGATGATCAGAGATGCTATGAAGTACTTAAAGATTTTAGTGAAAATGCAAAATCGTTAAATGAAGACATGAACGTTATTGGTTTTATCACTGATATTGATGAAGCGCCATCTGTAGATGACCTTGATGGAAGTATTATTAATTTAGTAATGTACGATGATGTCATGCTTGACAAACAATCAAATCCAGCAATTATATTTTCTCTAGTTAGACATAAAAATACAGACCTGATTTATGATACACAGCGTTATACACAAATTCCTAAAGTGATCAGGAATAACTGCAACATTTTAGTTGTGTTTAACGGAGTTGATAATCAAACGCTGCAAATTAGTTTTTATTCTTGGTGTTCATGGGACATGGACATGAACAATTTTTTTTTTTAAAAAAAAAATCTTTGTACACGCGCAAGCTGTGCCGATGATTTCATAGTAATATATTTGCATGATCCCAGGTCAACATATTGTAACTGACTTGATACAATATTTGGATAAAAAGCACAGTAGTAGAGAGGGTGCGACCAACATAACTGATCAACACCTAAACTAATACGTGTAGCGATAAAATAAAAAAAAAATCATCATTGGCAACTACCCAAGCTAAACCCAACAGGGTCACCTACGTGACAAAATTAGAGGTATTTTGGTTTAACGTCGCTGACATTCAGATTTCATCGCCGTACGAAGTCTTACTTTTCATAAATAAATTCTCAGGCAAATGGTCTGTTCACCCTCTCTGCTGCTGACCTCATTCCTGCACAAAAATTCAAAATTTTTATAGACAGTCATTTTGGTGTCACCTTCTCTAATGGTGTCACCCAGTGTAGTCCGTACCTGTCCGCTACCCCTCCCCCTCCGTGAACCACTGCCATGGAGGTGGGTAATCATGCTGGCGTCCTAATACAAAATAAGGTTTTGGCTTAGATACGCCCTGTTTATCTACTACTGGCTCTTTGTCACGTTGTCGCATTTGACAAACTTGCATTATGGCATCAACGTGTAACGCTCTTTTTCATGTAGTTGTAGTATTTGACAATTCTGTAATCGGCCATCAGTTTGTAACGCTCTTATTCACGTAGTTGTCGGATTTGTTCAATTTAATTGTGTATATTTCTAGCAGCAATGTCGTAGTTAGACATGACAATGAAGTGATAGCATACATTGCAGTAGAACAAATAACTATTGCCGAACACATAATAATATCAAGAATGTAAATCTACTACCTATGTAGAGTTATATATCTAGATGTTTGGCTTATGCAAAAGATCTGAGCATATATAATGTAAACTAAACTGGTGCGTTTACACTAACCGAACTTTGACCCTATTACAGATAACATGCGATTGAGTTTTCAAAGAAAGGTGGCACGGACGTCAACAATAGTGCCTTGTCTCTCTTTGCTCCTAGATATTCCTGTGCATGCGCGGCCCTAGGATGTGCTTGACCCAAGGCAGCAAGCAGTGAGGCAGTGATCGCGGGGCCCCAAGCAACAAAACTGCATTGCGGAGAAGCGTGGGTTCCAAGGTGATTGTCTAGATCGCCTTGCACTAAGGCTGGGCCTGTTCGTAGGAGTTAGAATTAGTTACGATATATAGTTTCTGCTGTGCACATCTTAAGTCAAACAGCCCAAATGTGTGTGTGTGTGTGTGTGTGTGTTTTGTTTGTTGTTCATTTTAAAAAAAACAAAACTAAAAACAACAAAAAAACCAACAAAAAACAAAGTGGGTACAGAGACATGAACCACTGAGACTCTGCGGTTTCATTATTGTTTAGACCAATATCAGCAATATTATGGACTCTTTTCAAGCTTGGTAGGCTGGTGCATTGTATGTCAAACAATATCGAGGCAAAATTGGAACACTGTGGCCTACTAATCAAGCATTTATTCTGTAGATGTTACAGGATTCCCGAAGCTTGAAAAAAGATCATACAACGCGAGGCCACGAGTAGTTAAGTAGTTTAGAGCGCTGATCGTTACGAATCACTGTCATCTTGCCTCTGTCTGCGTGGGTTCGAGACTCTGGTTCGGCCAATGTTGGTACGTTAGAAAGCTTGCCAGTAGCTTTTTGTGGGTCGGTGGTTCTTCCTGGGGATTTCCTCCGCCATTTATACTGACCGCCATGTATAGCCTATCTTGTGCTGAAAAATGGCGTTAAGCCATGTAATAACAACAACAGATTACACACCGCAAAAACAACCTTAGTGACGCTGCATATTGTTTTAATTAATTTGTAAGCTTTTAATCCCATGCAGCGGCCGTTCGTGCAATGTGTAAAAATTTCCATTCTTGTATTCACGACTATTACATTTTTAATAAAATGAATCGGAAGTAATAAAAAAATCCTCAAGTTGTATCATTGCTGACAAATTTTGTCAAGCATTCAAGAATGACACATTCCTACCAGTGGCTAAGCTAGGATTTTTGATCTACCGAATGCCCCTACCTAGTAGGCCCATATACCTTGCATACTCATTCTAAATGGTAGCTACGAGCCTGACTGAGATCCCGACTTTCTTTTGTGAAGAACCAATAACTCTTGGGGGTTTTTTATGCATCACACAATGCGATTTTAACCAATCTACATTCTAAATGTTTGTTGCAAAAGCATTGTAAACCTTTTTTTCATTTACTATTTGCCCATACGAGAATTTGTTTATTTTTTAATCTAACACGTATAAATAACAACAGATTAATGTATTCACAACTCCCAGATAACGCTGTCATCATGAAAAGCAAAGGCGTAGCACCCAAGGAATGCATACATACATTTCAAAGACATTTTCTACTCGGAGCTTACTCAGTTATTTCTGGAAGAACAAAAATCTGTCGGCACCCCCATATATATATATATATATATATATATATATATATATATATATATATATATATATATATATATATATATATATATATATATATATATATATATATATTGTGACAAATTGGCGGCGTGCAAACCACACCAACCTCTTTCACTACAGTTCGTTGCTAGGGAATGACCTCCGCGGTGTAGTTTACCCAGTGTGGATAGATAGAAAGAAGAATGCAGATCACTGAAAAAGTATATTGAATAAAATAAACACGACGAGCCCCCTTTCAATGAACAAATATAAAATTTAATCAGTTTATCAACAGAATTTAAAATGAAAAGAAATCAATGACTTGGTTACAAAAAAAGGAAAATGGTACTAACATGTACTCAAATAAAAAGACAATACAAATTTCTTTAAATGTAAGATTACTTTCCACGTTAATATACTATCTTCATTGCCAATGAGATGTGACCTTTGAGTGCAACGATGAGAGACTTCATCACCTATTTTATGCGGACATCAAGACTTCCGTTCGTCCCTGCTCTGCCGATCTTTGTCTAGCTGTTTCGTCTTGGACTCTTGTCCGTCGAACTCTGACTTAACAATCGTCTCTGGACTTAGATTTCTGCGTAGAACTTGTTCTGGTCCTGTGATTGTTCAGGGATTTCTCATGTGAATCCAGGAAAGCTGTTTCCTTCAATAAATAAAATATCTCGCAATAGACAATAGTTCACATTCCCAAGTATATCTGTATTTTTACACTAATTCGGCTCAGAAAACAAAAGGCATAAATTCTGCCGCAGTAACTCATTGCTCCCTAACTGTTATGTTTACATAAACGGTCAATGCTTGTCCTGACCTTAATTCGGGCCACGCTAGGGAAGGTCAATTAAATTCAACTCAGCCGTATGAACCCGTATGTACCCCCCATTGTCTTTTAACTCTGTTAAGTTACATATGGCTTAGACCTCCAGATCTACCTACTCTAAAATAGTTTACTCGACCAATTAAATATTAGAAACTAGTATATAGAGATACACTTAAGTGATCAATTAAATATTACAAACTAGTATATGGATATGCATGTACTGTTAGGTCATACTCATTCTAGACAGAGTTAATCCATAAAACTATGAAACATTACCCATCATTCCTAATCACTCTTATGTATTAAAGATTCAATTACATGCAGTCTTGTCAACTAATCTAATGAAATTTTAATTACATTCAATCTTGCCAATTCTTCCAACGAATTTATAATTAGAAAATCAAAGAATAAAATGTCATGACTAGCATTTCACTAAAATCCTGCAAAATGAAATCATACATACATACATCATATCAAGAATACATTTGCAAAATAGATCAACAAATGAAATAACATATTAAAATCGGGAAACTAAGATTGCGTACCTTTTGCCGTTTCTTTATTTGTTTCCACGAATCTCACGTATAGTCCGTATCCTAACTGAGACACCTATCTGGCCCCTTACTCAATAACAAAACGTATTTGTTACGAATTCAAATGTAGAGTTTGTCTACTTCGCTGAGACAAAACTCCCACTCTACTGCCAAATCACGAGATAACGTCTTACACGCTCTTCCCGGAGTCTCAACCACTCTTTTTCCAAGTAAGATTGAAGACTAAAAAAATTTCCTAAAGTAAAACCTTTAATTACCTAAAGAGTAACGCCCATAAATCCATATTAACCAATCGGAATAGACTGTTTCCTAAACCTGTTCGTAGAATTTTTGGATTGACAAGAAAACTATACAACTAATCATGCCGTAATTAACATTACTTTGAACAATCATCTATAGCCAGCTCCCGCCATTTAACCCGTTGTTTTTGGGAAAGGGTCTTATGTCATTCTCTTGTACCATAGCATCTGACTCGGTCATGTTACGTCGGCTAGACTTTTTGACGTTCAGAGATGAAATGAAAATAATTATCTAACTATCTCTAGGCCTTTCTACTTTAATTAAGTTGACTTTGATACAATTCCTTTAACCAAAGCTTCTAAGAGTTTTCAAAATTCGACATATCACATAGGCCCCCCTTTAAGAGTAAAATCTGGCATTTTGCTCATCGAATTTTGAAGTTACAGTTTAATTTAATGTTTTCATGTCCTGAAGTGACCCCTTCACCACAGACTCAAGTAATCGACTCATGCAATCTGCCCCCACATTTGAGTTTCCACGAATGTAACGTAGCTGGACTTGATATTGTTGTAGAAGCAATGACCACCTAATTAAACGCCCATTAGTCAATTTAGCCTGTGCAAGATACGCTAATGGGTGATGATCGGTTTCTAGAATAAACTTTCGCCCATACAGATAACGCTGAAACTTATGAATCCCAAAGACAATCGCTAGGCGTTCCTTCTCAGTGACTGAATAATTACGCTCAGCGGTATTAAGTTTCCTACTCGCGTATGCCACAGGAAATAAGTCCCCATCATGTTCTTGCAGTAAAACTGCACCAAGACCTTTGTTAGAAGCGTCTGTACGTAATACAAGGTCCTTTGTCACGTCTGGTAGCTTAACAATGGCGTCTGACGTCAGTCTATCTTTCATCCTTTCATCCAGTAGCTTCATACTAAACTCTTCCAAATCCTTCACACCTGGTTTCTCCGGCAGAATACCTTCGTAATTGTGAAGTATCTCCTCCACCTCGCCACGTTGGTCCGACGTTAGCGTTACGTCAAGGACGACGTCTACATAAGTTTCATTCCCCGTCAACGGACAACTAGGAAGTACTTCAGCCACTCCTCCATTGTCGTCGGGTTCTTCCGTCACAACTGTAGCAACCACGAACTCAGTAGGTGACTCTCTTTCTCGGCAGCGTTTAAGTAGGTTAACGTGGTACAGCTTCTCTTTATCGCCCACCCTGATGCGATAATTCTGTCCACCCTTCTTCTTCGTTACAACGAACAGTCCTCTCCAAGACACTTGGAGTTTGTTATGTTCTAATGGCAACAACATCTTGTCGCCTACCTCAAACTTACGTTCTTTCGCCTTCTTGTTGTAGTACTTGGCCTGACGTCCCCTTGCATCACAGAGATTTTTCTGGGCCAAGTTACAAACTTCCTCCAGTTTATTACGGAGATCAACAACGTACTGATATGTTGTTCTTACCTTTTCGGATGCTTTCTCATCCGTCCACAACTGCTTCAATACAGCCATGGGTCCTCTCACTGTCCTCCCATAAACTAGCTCGAACGGCGAAAATCCAAGTCTAGCTTGGGGTACTTCGCGGTACGCAAAAAGTATCGCGGGAAGGTATCGATCCCAATCCCTAGGTCGATTTTCGCATAACTTTTTTAGAGCTTGTTTCAATGTCCCATTGAAACGCTCCACAAGACTGTTACACTGTGGGTAATAAGGGGTAGTAGTCAGGTGCCTGATAGAAAGTAACCGGTTTACTTCCTCCATCACCTGGCTAACAAACTGCGTCCCTTGGTCAGTTAGTATTTCGTCTGGTACACCAATTCTAGACCAGACCCCTAACAACGCTTCAGCTACCGTAACTGAATCGATGTTCCTTAAAGCAACGGCCTCCGGGTATCGGGTAGCATAATCGACAATCGTTAGCACATAACGATTGCCACTTTCCGCTGCGGACTTTATCGGACCTATCATATCCATAGCCACCCATGAGAAAGGTTAATTAATCAGAGGGGTAGTTCCTAGCGGCACTGGGCGATGTGAGGTCTTAGGTGCCACTCGCTGACACTTGTCACATAACAGACAAAACCTCCTTACATCACCATACACACCTGGCCAATAGAACTCCCTAACTAATCTATCTCGCGTCTTAGCCACACCCATGTGACTACCAAGTAAACCTTCATGTGCAAGCCTAAGTACTTCATCCCGCTTAGACCGTGGTACAATTGCCTGCTTATACCTCTCGGTCCCCTTTCGAGCGTATCGGTACAAGATACCTCGCTTCAGTGCGAACTCTACCTCACCGTCGGGTAAGTTCCGCACTGACTTGTCCTTTGCATACCCGCGTATCTTATTAAGGGTAGAATCTTCCTCTTGAAGTCTCCTTAATTCGCCAGGTAGCAAATTATCTATG
This sequence comes from Potamilus streckersoni, assembly GCA_016746295.1. Classification (NCBI taxonomy): domain Eukaryota; kingdom Metazoa; phylum Mollusca; class Bivalvia; order Unionida; family Unionidae; genus Potamilus; species Potamilus streckersoni. Next base: position 385,028 of record JAEAOA010000553.1, on the reverse strand, counting down.
GGCGAAGTCGAGGGTTTCAACGGTTTTGGCCCTGACCTTCGTCTCATAGACCTAGTCTCTACAGACCCCACGTGTACACCTTTGAAAGATTAGGTTGTGGAAATACATACCTACATCCTAAAATAACATCATGCTACAACCCTGACAAGCACGCTGCTTGAATTCGTCCTTTTACATAGGGAGAATCAAGATTGATATAAACAACTGGAAGGGAATCTCTACTCTTATTTGCAAATTGTACCTCTACAGTCTCACCTGTATAATCAGTAGGTTTAACAAACTTGCTCTCCACCAAAGCTGGATAACTACAGCCGGTGTCGTACAACACAGTAACCTCTACGACATTTACCGTAGCTGATGCTGTATTGGACCATTCCAATAGAGTACTCTGTTTACTAGTATTTGGGGTCACTACATTTACAGTGGGACGGTATCTTCTACAGTTTTTAAGAATATGGCCGGGTTTGTTGCAGCCATAACACACAACTTCCTCTTTCTTACCAGAGGTTATCTTGTCCATCCCTTGGGACTTACCTGAGCCCCGGGACTGATCACGGCTGGGATTGTCAGCCCCTGGCTTCCCACCATTTTGACCATTCCGCCTGATAGGTGTTAAACCATTACCTCTTCTGAACTCTGGGACGCTGGTTCGATCCCTGCCACTCCATGTGGTTGGACGAGAGTGTGCAGCTTCATTTCGCTCGACCATTACACTAATATCTTCTAAGGTCGCGAAATCACGCTCCGCTAAAAATACTATTTGGTCTTTACGGTATGTGCTGAGGACATGTTCCTTTAGAATTTCTTCCCGTATGCCTTCGTATGTAAGTTCAGCTTCGGACATTTTTATCCACTTATCGAAAAGTACGCGTACACGATTATGAAATTGCGCGTGAGTCTCTGTGGCTCTTTTAGATGACTCTGAAAAGTTTACGGAAACTTTCAGCTGTCAGCTCATAGTGCCGCAGTAATGCTTTCTTGAGAGCTTCATAATCATCTATTGCAGCGGGTGCCAAATTATGATAAAACTCCTTGGCAGCGCCATGCAAAAATGCCGACATATTAATAGCCCACTGTTCTTTGGGTATTTGATGTATTAAAGCTAACTTTGCAAACTGGGTTAAAAAGTTATCAATAATTTCATCCTTGTCGTTAAACATAGGCATGGTTATCTGGACGGTACGTCTATCCTCAGTTCTTCTGCTCGAGGGTCCTAACTGTACGTTCAGTTCTTCTCCCCTCCTAGACTCCACTTCGATCCTTAGTCTTTCCATTGCTAATGTGTGTTCTCTCTCTTGATTCCTTTTCTCGGCCTTCACTTTCTCACTTTCGGCCTGCAGTCTAGCTAACTCAAGTTCTTTCTCTCTTTCCTTCTCGGCTGCCTGCTGTTCTCTGTACTCTTTGATACTACGTTCTACAAATTCAGATAACTGTGTCCCTTCATAACCTAATTCTTCGGATCCAAGAACTTTGAATTCTCGCGCAAGTTGCCGTAATGTTGCCATTCTTGTCTATCTGTCTTGTCGCTAACTCACTTACCTAGATTAGCTATCCCAAACCTGTTTTCTGCCTTCAAGAAAACAACTTCCCTATGAATATCAACGAATATTCTAACTCAGTAAAGTCTTACCTACAGACTTACTTAAAAATCACACAAGTAATTTAAACGGCTTTCGGGAAGTACCAAACTATACATTCTCCCTACATTCGTATCGTCTGCAACACATGTGCAAATTACCCTGGGGATACTTCCTTAATGATCTCTTCTCGCAAGAGTACTAAGGCAAAATATTTCTGGGTTACTTAGATACGGACAACCAACCACGCTTCAGCAATTTCAGGTACGGAATCTTAATATTTCTTACAATATCATGCAACATTTAAGAAATTCACAAATCGTGCATAATTTCAAACATATAAGAATAGGTGTTGACTCAATTCACACTCGTGGTTTCTTATTTTTAATATATACAAATCTATCAATGATACTGTGTTGTATTTCTTTCAATATATGCTCAGATCTGCTTTTTTCCCCTGTTTAAATATCCCGGAACGAGGCTCCCACTTATGTGACAAATTGGCGGCGTGCAAACCACACCATTTTCTTTCACTACAGTTCGTTGCTAGGGAATGACCTCCGCGGTGTAGTTTACCCAGTGTGGATAGATATAAAGAAGAATGCAGATCACTGAACAAGTATATTGAATAAAATAAACACGACGAGCCCCCTTTCAATGAAAAAATATAAAATTTAATCAGTTTATCAACAGAATTTAAAATGAAAAGAAATCAATGACTTGGTTACAAAAAAAGAAAAATGGTACTAACATGTACTCAAATAAAAAGAACAATTTTCTTTAAAGGTAAAATTACTTTCCACGTTAATATACTATCTTCATTGCCAATGAGATGTGACCTTTGAGTGCAACGATGAGAGACTTCATCACCTATTTTATGCGGACATCAAGACTTCCGTTCGTCCCTGCTCTGCCGATCTTTGTCTAGCTGTTTCGTCTTGGACTCTTGTCCGTCGAACTCTGACTTAACAATCGTCTCTGGACTTAGATTTCTGCGTAGAACTTGTTCTGGTCCTGTGATTGTTCAGGGATTTCTCATGTGAATCCAGGAAAGTTGTTTCCTTCAATAAATAAAATGTCTCGCAATAGACAATAGGTCACTTTCCCAAGTATATCTCTATTTTTACACTAATTCGGCTCAGAAAACAAAGAGCATAAATTCTGCCGCAGTAACTCATTGCTCCCTAACTGTTATGTTTACATAAACGGTCAATGCTTGTCCTGACCTTAATTCGGGCCACGCTAGGGAAGGTCAATTAAATTCAACTCAGCCGTTTGAACCCGTATGTAACCCCCAATGGTTTCTTACTCTGTTAAGTTACATATGGCTTAGACCTCCAAATCTAACTATTCTAAAATAGTTTACTCGACCAATTAAATATTACAAACTAGTATATAGATATACACTTAAGTGATCAATTAGATATTACAAACTAGTACATGGATATGCATGTACTGTTAGGTCATACTCATTCTGGACAGAGTTAATCCATAAAACTATGAAACATTACCCATCATTCCTAATCACTCTTATGTATCAAAGATTCAATCACATGCAATCTTGTCAACTAATCTAATGAAATTTTAATTACATTCAATCTTGTCAATTCTCCCAACGAATTGATAATTAGAAAATCAAAGAATAAAATGTCATGACTAGCATTTCACTAAATTCCTGCAAAATGAAAATCATACATACATACATCATATCAAAAATACATTTGCAAAATAGATCAACAAATGAAATAACATATTAAAATCGGGAAACTAAGATTGCGTACCTTTTGCCGTTTCTTTATTCGTTTCCACGAATCTCAGGTTCTGGAAATGGTGTATTGCGATGATCGTTTGTAATTGTTACCAATTTAGGTCGTTGGTACTGTTTTTCCGACTTTAAACGAAAATGACGTACATATATTTTGGATAAAATCCATCCTTTTCTTTGAACATTAATATGGACTTTTGGAAAGCCAATATATATTCTACTTTCAGCCATTTAAAGATTGAAATAAATTTCTGGTCGATATATCAAATGTTAAATTTGGGATGATTTTTGTTGCCTCCCTTTATGTTTGTGGCTTGTGTTATATATATTTATTAGTTTGTCTGTTTTAATTTGCTTTAATTTCATTACATGTTATTGTAATGTGACATTATTTACTGGACTTAACTTTGTCCAAACCTGGGTTTATTTCTGTTTGACCTGATCGACTTTTTATAATATGTATGTTTCATTTATGTAAACAACTAATAACACCTTCATTATTCTCTACGTGCATCAGCTCAGAATCAGATTATTATTCAGGTAAACAGAGGAGTAAATATTTTGATCAGGAACATGTTTTGAAGATTCCTATGTGAATTTTATAGGTTATTGTGTTGTAAATAAATAAGACACATTAGATAATTATAGAATGTTATTTTCCATTCGGTAATGATTGTTTTTATAAAATGTTAATTATGACCTGAGGTCAAGCAGAGAACTATATTATCTTGTTACTGTGAAGATTGTATCAGTCGTGCTTTAACATCTAGCACTCCGAGTTGCATTATGTTGTGACGAGTGTGGTCTGAATTTTATTAAATTTTATTAAATTATTGAATTTAAGAGATTATTACCTCTGGAAATGCAAAAGTGATCTGTCCGAAATCTTGGATAAAGACATTTATTGGAATTTATACTGAATTCAAACCTGGAATAATATTTATGTGATTCAACAGGAGACTGTTGACACATCAGTACTTCGGAGGCCATAACAGACACATCGTCATCTTCAATTCTCAATCTCTTTGACACATGAACTGAATTTTATTCAGAACTTTTTAGTACTAGGACTTGTGTCTTTACTTCTTGGAATATTTTTTGATTTAATACAAAGTACCGTAAATTTCGTTTTACCTCATTCTTCTCTTTGTATTTTGGGCAAATAATTTATTTGTGAACTTTTACAAAACTTGTTGTCTTCACTCTTTTCTTGACTGATATTTATTTTAAGAGCATAGACTCGTGACGATTGTTTAAATATCACTATCAGTTTATATTCCCAAACTGTGTAGCAATAATCCAAATAAGGAAGGTAAATGCACTAATAATTTCCTGTAGTTAAGTAGTATATCGTACTTTATCATCTGCAAAAGGAAAATTCTTGAACTTACTATATAACAAATGTGTTTCACTTGCTTAAAACCAGAATTAAGAGAGCGATGTTCCAATAGGCAGATCCATAACATGATGATATTTGTTTCGTACTAATAGTATTTTCAAGTGAATTTCACTGTTCTGTAGTTACTGTTGTTGCTATTATCTTATTTTAAGACCACAACAAAATTATTGTTTTTAATTCTGTGATCAAAATAATCTTTTATTGTTAAGTATAAAAAATGGCACATGCACAATATGACAGCTTGAATGCATGTGTAACCTTTACACACAAAAAGTTCATGGTCTGTCTAATGATTCATTCGTTGCACATGAATTACCTTACCGACGATATTCTACCTTGTCTTGCCCTTCATTTCTTCTTCCCTACGCCTATAAGCATAGTAACGTGTCCGCATTAAAGTGTCTGTGTGTGTCCATAAATATATATATATATATATATATATATATATATATATATATATATATATATATATATATATATATATATATATATATATATATTTATAAACTGACGACGAATATATATAAATATATATATATATATATATATATATTTATAAACTGACGACGAACAGTACGAAACTAGTAACTAACTAGCCTAAGCGCTTTCGACTCTTAATGAGTCTTTTTCAAAGGCAAATACAAAACATAGTTACGACAAACAAATAAACACAAAAACGTTGCGTTTGTAAACCTCTACATTTCTATCTTCACATGTGCTAAAACTATAAATACAACCAGCTTGTATAGACTAGTTGCGGAAACTGAAAACGTTGTATAATTCCCTAAAAGTCTACAAGCCAAAGCGACATCTATTTTTACTTTGTGTACATATGTAACGCAGATTATATCCCGGATATTTGATTCTATACCGGTTATTCTTATAGTAAAAATTGAAGGATAAGAAGATTTAGAAAATGTTAAATTCTACTAGTGCATAGTTTTCATTTTCTAGTCTTCTTGGTTTAGACCGCTTGGTTTCAATGTTCTAAGGCGGCGTATCCAGTATGATTCCTTTTCCTTCCTGGTTTCGGAACTCCAGCTGTGGTTGTTGGCAATAGCGATAAGTATTATATCACTGAAAGTGTGGCCAGGGGAGGAGAAGTGTTCTGCGACCGGGCTTCTGTACAGCTTTTTTGTCATCCAATCAGATCTATGAAGGTTTATCCTTATGTGAAGCTTTTCAGTTTCTCCGACGTACTGAAGGCCACAGATCTTACATGTGATGAGATAAATCACATTCTCTGTTTTGCACGTTTTGTTTGGACCATGTATGTTTAGTTTTTCTTTAGTCACTGTGCTAGTGAATGTCTTGGTCTCTATCATATGTTGACAGGTTTTGCATCTTTTATCGCCACAGGGTCCAGATTGACTAGGTTGGTTTTGACTAGCGATTGTTGTTAGCTTGGCCCTGACTAGGATGTCCTTTAGGTTTTTTGGTCTCCGGTAAGCTACTACAGGTTTGTTCGGAAGTATTAGGTTTAGTATGTCTGACGATTGCACGGTTGGCCAGTGGTTTGCGATGATTGTACCTATTTTGGGATTGTCTGGGTGATAGGTCAGAATAAATGGTATCCTATCAACCTTTGTTGTTATTCGCCATATGATTTGTATTCTTTATATATATATATATATATATATATATATATATATATATATATATATATATATAGTTTAATACAAACAATACTATCATACAGGTTAGAGAAATTAAATTCGTACTCTACCGAGTTTCGAACCCAGGTCCGCGAGTAAATGGCACCCATCGCCTTGCCTGCACGCACCAACCCATATACCGTCACGACTAAGCACGCATCACCAAAAAATGAGGGCACTGAATCGTTGTTATATAAGCACGTGCGTAGCAGACACACTCGCATGACGACCTAGTCATTAATTCTCATATATACACACAGTCGTTCCAGATTCCTATGAAAGAAATCAAGGTATATATATATATATATATATATATATATATATATATATATATATATATATATATATATATATATATATATATATATATATATATATATATATATGAAAGCAGTCATTTTGTAAGAGTATAATTAAAAATATATTACGCTAAGTATTAGACGGTGTATACCTATATATGGTTTATTTAAACCTAACGTTAATGGGGTAGGGGAACACACATACCATGGGGCGCCAGGGGAACGTGCCGCGGGTCCCCCTCCTTAATTTGATCCTGTATCAAAATTAATTTATTTTTACTCGTAAGATTTAAAGCAGACAAAAGTATTTGCTTTTTGATGTGATGGATGTGATGTTACTACTCGATGCTAAACCACATTCCTTTTCAATTCAGCTCTGACTGATTAACATATGCGAACAGGTGTCCGCCATTGCATGACGTCACATATCGATTTACATGGAGGACGGAAATACAGGATCTAGCACAGTGAATGCTGATGTTTAGTCGGAGTCGTGGATTTCATCACAGAACATGCCTCTGTTCGGAAAAAAGAACGATTCAGACAAAAAACCTGCCAAAGATGGTGATATTAGAAAGAAGTATGACTTGAAGGAAACGTTGGGGACGTAAGTAGTGACTGTTTACATATGTATATGTTGCATGACATAAAAGAATTATATTGGTACTGCCAGTGGCTAAGTAATACATTAACGGTCTGGTGTTTACATTTCTATCCGTGTGCAGGTGGCAGTGACATTTACACCGTAAAGATTGACAGAGCTGTCGATGAAGATGCGCTTGATAATGCAGAGGCTGTTCGGGTTTCTCTGATCGATTCTGTAATGATCTAAGTTCAGAAATTTTTAAAATTCCGTTTTCAGGTAAAGCAAAAATGACACATTTAGAAGTTTTTAATAAATAGACATATTCACTTTTAAATATAAAAGAATGACCTACACATGTCACAAAAATATGTTGGAATACGGTACAAATTGCTCATTGGTTATGGGTGTTAATGGCCTGGGAAGTTATTTCTTTATATATATATATATATATATATATATATATATATATATATATATATATATATATATATATATATATATATATATTAGAACACATTCGAAAATTGATGTGATATCAATTGAACTTTCTGATATGGATAACTGTGCGAAAATGGCTGTTTTTATTTTGAAAATTAAGTTTTGGAAGTTATCTTATTATTAACTTATTATTCTTGAATGTCATAGCTTAATCCCAGTAATTGAATGTGTATTAAGTAAAATTCGATTTATATATATATATATATATATATATATATATATATATATATATATATATATATATATATATATATATATAAATTACGATTTTACTTTGTAAGTATTGATATGTAGTTATTATACATTTTTTTTGTTCTTAATCAGTTATAGTGAAATTCTTAAGCATCTGATAGATAAATGTTATGCCTTTGGTTTGTTCATTGAAAATTTAAAAAAAATAGAAATGTATAGGTCACTTATGAGATTCCAAGATAGTATTACATCATAAAAACATGAGACATAATTTATGTAGTTTAAATATACTTTTTTGAGTCAGAAGTGTTCTTCAGTAGCTTGTTGATGTGAAAGGCAGAAAATGCAATATTTGCAACTTTTGATTCCACAATAAAAATCCCTTCTTCAAAAAACATAAATGGTCAATTTATGTGACTCACAAAATTGCAAAAAAATAAAAAAATATACATAATTGATGCTTTTTAGATAGTTGTTGATACAACATGCAGAATATTCAGTAGTTGCAACTTCTTTATACAGCAAAGATAAAGTAAACATTTCATTGTATTCAAAATTATTAATAAATATGATAACTGGTTTTCAAATTAGTGTAGGTAGGTAGTTTTTTTTCTCCATTTTTTTTCAACATTAGATGTATTTATAATGATCAGCATCGATAAAGTACTAAGTGCTTCAATGAACTGGACAAAACCTGCAGTTAGGTGCAAAAAAAATAATGTTTGACTTGTTGTCTTTAATGTTAAAAAAAATTACAGGGTGAGTGGGTGGGGAAGTGCTAGGGTCAGCAGTGAGAAATGTGTAAGGTCGGTTTATGTAAACACACATATTTCTTTTTGCCTGATCTTCTTGGTATTCATTTCAAATATGTAGTTATTTCCAAAGCGCTATCTGACGTTCTGTAACAGTATATGCATTAGACATGAGATGTTAAGAGAGAAGAATATTTGTTTCTTTGTCAGTTCATTGTTACTGTATTTTAAAGACTGTGTTACTTTGTTGATACATTATCCTGTCATTAGAAACATTATCTTTTAATACAGATCAGTGTAAGGGACAATGTATTAGAAGGACTTTAATCTTGCTGTCTTCTCTCTGAACATGATAATTTTATAATTTAGACCCATTACTCGAACCAACAGTTTATAGGCTAGAGAAATAGTTTCCCATTAGATTAAAAAGGGAAGAGAGAGTGAGCGAGAGAGTCAGAGGGAAGAGCCACAGGAGAAATCAAGTGCAAATGTAATTATTATTTACAGATAAATCTTAAGGAATTTAAATATTAATAAATATGGTTGTTACTTTGGACAACATGAGTAGTAGTGGTACCTACAAATTTCAACACAAGACATGAATCATACAGTAAGATACAAATAAAGAGTAGAATACATACAGGGTAATGTTTAGGATAATATACAATCATACATGCAATCTGGGCTTAAGTTACTGTAATATTTTATGGAGTCCTGAGGACCTCAACCTTTATATTTTATAGGGTCCTTACAAGATGTTAAAGGATCCGTGAGCATGAGCATGTTTGTCACTTTGTTTTATGGGTGTTAGGTGGCGCTCTACAGTTTCATATTTAGCATAGGGTTAAAATTTTAAAGAAAAAGATTTTCCCCGGGTTTCCTCACTAGTTATACTGGTTATTTAAAAGAGACTTTGTATATCTTAGGTATTGTTCAAAGAACCTTTAATTCCCTTTATTTTGATGTATGATTGATGGGTGTAATATGGGTTAGAGAGTACACAGCTTGGCCTTACTCCAGATGTGCACCTTTCAAAAAAGTGCTAGCTCTACTTGGTCATTTTCACTTCTCGAACTTCAGAGGTAAATTGTAAAAAAAGAGCTGATAACTTTTTTTTACATTTTATGTATTTGGTAATTCAGTCATTGCACTTTTAGAAGCTGATATTATCTAGTTTGGCAAAATTCATTTTCCATATATTAATAGCTGCCAAGAATAGTGTACTTTAGACAAATTTAGGTTGATTTTTGGAGCACAAGGTGGCAGTCATTTTAGTTAGCAGTTTCCTAAGATCATTTAAAATTTCCAAAAGAACAATATCCAAAGAAATTTCATCCACATTACATGAAAGTAGTATATAGGCATGCAAACATTCTCTCCACTGTGCATGTTTAAAATGCAAACAACTTCACCTTACATACATCACTCTCTCAAAAGTACATAATAATTGGTGAGCGCCACCTTAGTGATTATACTTTTTGATCACAATAGTTGAATAGTAGAATGAGTTTAATGAACTCGGTAAGTACTATGTGATTTTGAAAGTATTGAAATGAAATCAGTTATGTCAGGTACAGCTGCTCAAACTACCTAATAGAGATAAATGTCATGGCCATTTCGGAAAAAAAATTATATATGCAAGTGCAACACACTGAATGTAATATGGCACCCTTATTGTTTGACTGAAAGTCAGAATACCAGTTGGCAGTTATGTTTGGTTGGCAGATGAGAGGGCAGTAATCAATTCAGTGCAGTGTGCTTGGATATCACATTTTTTTAAGGTATGATATTAAGACATACTATACCTAGGCTTAAAATAATCCAATGCCTGAGTTAAGTATAGGTAGCAATTTTATTATGCTATGTGAAGTGTTGATTCTTAAAAGGTTCATGCCAGAAGGCAGAGAAGCATCTTGCCTCGTAGATTTATAGTACATGTATGATTTATAGGTAAAAAATGTAAGCAATGATATGAGCCCCTGTGTGTGACATGCAGACTCTAATTGCCTGTCATGCTTACTGGACACTCATAAAAATTCTTACCAGAGAATGAAGTAGACTTGAGAACTTGGGAGTCTGGCAGGTTGTCTTGAGTAAAAAAAAAGTGTGGTTCAAATTTGTGAAAATAAAGGAGATGTATTGTTTTGCATCTTGTGTATTTTTAACTTCAGCTTTCAGGTAAATCTTTCTCTGACCTCATTGTGCTGCAGGTTGATGATCATGACATTGATCAAGTGCTGATTTGTATAAATTTTGGAGTCTTCCACCAATGCATTGGAATCTTATGCATAACGGTTCCATTGCACATTCACTGCAATGCAGATGTTGCACTTCATAGATGATGTACAAACATTTGAATTATTCATTCTGCTTTGCATTATAAGTCCGTGATTTCTTGGATGGCTTCACTCATGGCTGGACATAGATTTTTTTGTCATTAATGTCTCTCTGTTTTGATGCACCTCTGATCCGAGCATTGAAAAACATTTTGAACAGTCTTTTTCCAGAAATATAAAGTGAGGAATTATTCTACATTTTGAAGACATGAGATGCCATTTGTTCGAGAAATTTAGACCTTTTCTATAGGCTGATAATCAGCTTTGGACAGCAATTTTGATTGTGTGGGACTGGACTTTGCAGATGGAGTTTTAATGCATCATTTTGTTTCATCAGAGACACACATTTGTGTGTTATCGGAAGCCCTGCTGTATTAGGGGTGATGTATACAGATACTGACCCTTTAGATTCTGGCAGTCATGTTGTTTGCATTTTTATTCTTTAAATTGTAAATTTTTTTGAGATAGCAGGGGCAGGCACATGCATTTATTTATGTCAGTAACAAGAAAAACAACTCAGAACACTCACTCGCTTTCAACAAATTAGCCAACACATATAAAATGGCATTACCCTGCTATAGAGAGACCTTAAGGTTAAAAGATCAGGTTTGGTTATGCAGCAGAGGTGTATCCTTTCACTGATTTATGTTACCCAGTGAAATAGGACCTGCTTATTAAACCAGGGATTTATTTATTGGTAAAGAGGCAACACTTCCTTTGCATGGTGGAGTAAAAGAATGTTTTAATAGCCTTACATTAATCCCATGCAATTCAGGTCAGATTGCCTTTTTATGGGCTTATTTCCAGTGGGGTTCTAGTTGTCATGTAAATTTTGAGGAGAAATGTTAAGAATGATGTGAAAAAAGTAAGTACTGTAGATTGAAATAACAGCTACCTCCAGCAGTATACCTAAAAGATTACAAATCAAGGGCACAACTGATACACATTGACACAACAATTCTCAGAAACAACATAAATAATTCAGTGACAATATAAAAACAACAAACCACAGGAACATAATTTTTTAGGACAGTATAAAACAACACAAAACACCACAATTTCAGTAACATTTGATTTAAAACAACACACAGTAATAATAATGATTAAAGATTGTTCTTTGTTTTTTGCCAGTAGGCCATCATCTAGTATATACATACCATTTAACTTTGTTAAGAAAATTGATGGTGGCATTTTTGATACATGTCGTAAAAAGCATCACATGTGCAGTCAGTCCATGCAAAAGATGTAATACTTGCATTTACACATGTACACACCTCTGCATGCATATATACATTATATAGAGTACAAAATACCATACATGTTGCTTTTTGAAATATAATAAAAAAAATACCTAAATATATTTGATCAATGACATGCATGTGTTTTAAGGAGACATAGAAAGTGTCTTGTATATATATATATATATAAAGAATACAAATCATGAATAACAACAACCCTTTCAAGCATACTGGATCCACCAAGGGATCATGTGTGTCAGGGATTAATTAAAATAGATGCAATAAACTGACAACCAACAGTACACAGTACACAGTAGGAAACTAGTAACTAACTAGCCTAAGCACTTTCCACTCTTAATGAGTCTTGTTCAAAGGCAAATACAAAACATATATACGATAAACAAATAAACACAAAAACCTTGTGTTTGTAAACCTCTAGATGGCTGTCTTCACATGTGCTAAAACTATAAATACAACCAGCTTGTATAGACTAGATGCAGGGAAACTGGAAACTGAAAACGCATAATTCCCTAAAAGGTCTACAAGCCAAAGTGACATCTATTTTTACTTTTTGTACATATGTAACGCAGATTATATCCCAGATATTTGATTCTATACCGGTTATTCTTATAGTAAAAATTGAAGGATAATAAGAAGATTTAGAAAATGTTAGGCTAGTTAGTTACCAGTTTCGTACTGTTTGTCGTTGTCAGTTTATTGCATCTATATATATATATATATATATATATATATATATTGCATCTATATATATATATATATATATATATATATATATATATATATATATATATATATATATATATATATATATATATATATATAAGAAGTATTCAAAAGCTTTTTGTGGTAACAACATTAAAACCTTACACATGAAATATGGATAATACTGCATCTGATAATGCACATACATGTAGTACACAGTGAAATGGAATGAGATGAAAGTAAGAGCATAGTTTGTCAAGTTCAGTGATTTTTTGAGGAGAAATCTTAAGAATGATGTGTAAAAAATAAGTAGATTTAAATAACAATAATAATTTTTACTCAATTTCAGCTGGGCTTTTAAAAAAAAAGAAGAGTGTATATGCTTAGTTCTTAATGGCAAATGTAGTGATACTTTTTACAGAAATTCAAGTCTTTCACTCTAGTGGAGTAGATGTTCCTTCTGATTCAATATGTAAATTATGCCAGATGCCCTTATTTTTTAATGTGATTTTCTATATTTTGTCACTGTAACTATAAATACTCCTTGTAATTTGATACTAAATTGCAACATTTACTTGCTGCCTATGTGATTTATGTTGCACTAGTTTGTAAATTTCTTTGCGGTCAAGACTAAACCAGGAAGAAAAAAAACTTTAATTAATTTAAAACAGTCTTTCATGATAGAACAAAAGAGTCTTACTCCTGCTTCTCACTTCCAGATCCATTGATTTGTTACAACTTCATCTTTCTGCTGATAGTTTCACTCTTTGCATGTAATTCACAAAATGAGTTTTCAATATCATATATACATTACTTTTGTTTTCACTGTTTGACAGTTCAATTTAAAATTTTTCATCCCAACACAAGCTATTCATTTAATCTAACTCAACCGAATTGAGTACTGATCACTCCTTTAATTCTTTAATTCTTCTTGCTGTTTGAGTTGTGTTTAGTATCAGGATTGAATCAGATACCAGTAATAAATACTGTCTTTGAGGTACAAGGTGTTTATATTGAAATACAGCAGTATTCTAAGTACTGTACATGTATTGTTAATGAGGTAAAGATAAACCCAGTATATGAGAGAAAAATCTGGTTTTTCAGTTAAGAACAAAAGAAACAAGGGCTGTAGATAAATGTAAATAAAGGAAAATGAATTATATGCATATAACAGAGTAAATGTGGAGTGAAAGAAGAACAGGAGGATGTACCTGAAAGAGTCTGATGCATATAATTAAAAATAGACAACTGGGGGAATTTGATATAGAAGACTGTCCATACAAAAAACATATTATAGCAACATACATTAGTACCAAACACATAGCATTCACAGGATGTAGGGAACCTCTAGCCAAGGTCACAAAATAAAATAAGGGGAATGATTCTGATAGGGAAAATGAAGCCATATCGGAGGAATGAACCTTTAGATACACTAGGGAAAAAAATTTCCCATAAAATATTTTAAATAAAATTTTTTTTGATCTAAATTCTTTTTGAAAAAAAAAACAGTAATGCATCAGAGGGGCAAACAAATACACATGAAACTTTTTAGATAGTTTTTTTTTCGGTTAAGTAGGGTGGGGCATCTATCAGGTGCCACCCCCTCCAAAAAAGTAGATAAAGCATCATGTTTGCTTATTTCATGCAGACAGTTGACCTAAATAAGTAAAACTAAATTATGAAATGTATTTATATTGTGAACAACTTAAATAAGCAAAACTAAATTCTGAAATGCATTTATAATAATAATAATAATAATAATAATAATAATAATAATAATAATAATAATAATAATAATAATAATGAGGACTTTATATAGCGCCTAATCTTTAGAAGCTTTATAATAGCTTTACAACATCTGACAACACTTAAAAAGAATAAAATACATATATAATGATATGATTACAAAAATAAAAAAAAACACCACAAAATTACAAACAGAAAAACATGCTGTAAATTTTTTAAGGTAAGGATACATTATAAGGATACATTATTAGGTCTTTCTTGTCTGTTCTTGCAGTTGAAATAAATGAGTTTTAAGAGCGCTCTTGAATGAATGGGAACAATTTCATTTTAAGCAGCCCAGTTGACTAAAGTTAGCAATGTGATGCTCTTGCTGTCTGCAGAGTCCAAATTGCATGATAGAACTACAGTAAAACCTGTCTTGAACAACCACTGGTCTAAGAGACCACCTGTCTTGAGAGACATCCTTCCTAATGCACAGATTTATCAGTTATGTAGTGTTATGACTTGTTACGAGAGACCACCAGTCTTGAGAGACCATTATTATTTGGCCTTTCAAGACAGGTTGTACCAACATTGCTATAAATGCTTCCAGATAAAGGGTCACTAGCAGATGATATTCTGCTGATTTTACCAGAATGATGGGCAGTCTGGCATTTTCTCCTATGTGATCACCAAAATTTTCTATTTTTAACAAAGCACACTGAAGCAAAGTCAACTTATAAATCACAAATATTGATGAGACAAAACTTGATTTATATTCTCTTTATTTATGTAATTTTCATGAAAGTATCTTGAAATTCAGTGAATTTATTTCAACTTTTGAATACCAAGTAAAGTCAATGGTAAATCTGCCAGTTGACCACAAATATGGCAGCTGATGTGTTTCAGGAACTATTAAGGGTTCCACTGATATTCAGGCTCGGCTGCTAGCCACTGGCTTGTCATCACAATGAAAAGAGCTGATCTGTCTCTTATTGATACTGATATTCTTCTGTGAAACTAAAAGCCCATGAGGTCTGAGCCATCATTACCTCATGGGTTTTTCTGAATCTTTCTTTCTTGGAACATGTCATGAAGACAGCAATTTGGTGATTCCATACTACCATCTTCTTCTCTTACCTCATCCAAATAGCACATCAAAAGCACATTATTTTGAGGTGACCCATAGATGTGGCATATGTGACCCAGAAGGACACCAATAATTTTAAAATTGGATCTCTCCTGCAAATGTTGATTTGTTACAATCCATTTTCTCTGCTTTTGATGAGTTGCACAATAGGGATGGGAAAGTATTTGTTTGGGTGGGGTAAAACTAAATTTGATTATGCAGTAGCGTAGCTGACTGTCACTATTGTCAAATGTTCTCCTCCCACCCCTCTCTGATGTCCAGGCATAAGGCTCTCCTCCCACCCACTCTAATATCCAGGCATAAGACCATCTTCCCACCCTGCTCTGATGTCCAGGCATAAGGCCCTCCTCCCACCTTGCCCTGATGTCCAGGCATAATGCCCTTCTCCCACCCCACTCCAATGTCCAGGCATAATGCCCTTCTCTCACCCACTCTAATATCCAGGCATAATGCCCTCCTCCCACCCGGCTCTAAAGTCCAGGCATTAGGCCCTCCTCCCACCTTGCTCTGATGTCCAGGCATAATGCCCTTCTCCCATCCCACTCCCAATGTCCAGGCATAAGGCCCTCCTCCCACCCCGCTCTGATGTGCAGGCATAATGCCCATCTCCTACCCTGCTCTAATGTTCAGGCATAAGGCCCTCCTCCCACCCCACTCCAATTTCCAGGCATAATGACCTCCTCTCACCCCACTCTGATGTCCAGGCATAATGCCCTCCTCCCACCTCGCTCTAATGTTCAGGCATAATGCCCTTTTCCCACCATAATTTTGAGTGAGCCAGTAATGGAGAGAAGAAAGAGAAATTTGAGTGAGCCAGTGATGGAAAGAAAAAAAAAGATAATATTTTTAAATGAGTCCATCATGGTGAGAAATTCCAGATTAAGTTAACTGAGGGAAATATATTAGCTTTTGCGAAACTTATGATTTCACATGTTTATTTGTAATGCTTGGTCAACCAAGATATATATTAAAAATCTTTGATATTACACGTCTTTTTGTGTAACATTTGTTTTTCTTCTCTGAAATCTACGATATTGATTGGTATCATATTTCATCAAAGAAACCAGGTTTATAAGAGAAAAAAATTGATTCATCTTGAAAAACCATGGGATATGAAATGACACACCAAATTTGTTCCCACTTTCATATGTTTTTATTAAGTGTCATTTGTTTTGCAAAAAAAATCATGTTTAAAAATACAATAGGTTTGGCAGATTAATGGGCATTTGGCATGAAAAGCCAAGTTTTTATTCCAGAATGCCAAGTATTGCAGAATATTATTAGGCATTAAACAATGGTTTTTCTTGAACTATTGTAGTTTTATATATAAAGACGAACTACTTGTGTGTGTATTAATATTGCAAGTTTTTTTTTTAACAAACTGTTACATGTATCTAGCTGACATATTTATTTACATAATTGCAGTTTGGTTTACTGCCTGGAAATGCTTACAAAATTAGTTATCAATATTGCATCTTGACTGTGGGATTGTGCATTTTCTGCAATTTTGTATCAGACCTGACTCAAATTAACGTACAAGAGAAGTCAATTTTAAAACTCTGGTGAACAACAGGGAGCATAAATGATTACCACTGTTCAAGTTTTATACTGAGAATACTAGTACTGCTATCAGTACTTGCTATTATTATAATTATTAATAATAATGCAAACCAGCTGTGTAACCTGTATAATAATTAGTAATGCTTACAGGGGTGATTTAAACAATTTCTATGACTTGTTTTTAAAATTATATTTAACACATCCCTGAAAGATAAGCTCATTAAATGTGACTCAAAATTGGAAGAACTTTGATATGGATTAAGGATTTGGTTGACTACTGTACATAAATGTATAAGTAATTATTTTAGCATTGTTCCCATAGTTTCATATATACAACACTGTACCTATATATATATATATATATATATATATATATATATATATATATATATATATATATATACAGTAGCTTAGTAGAGTGTCACATAATCAAAGGGTCACAGGCTCTTTACCTTTTCAGGTAAGCCTTAAGATTGGCTACCACATTATGTCCTTGGGTAAGGCACAGGGCAGAATTCCTCAGCATAATCAAGCCAGTAATATGTTAAAAGTGCAGACAAGACCAAAGAGAATAGAACACAAATATTCTGCATTTATAATGCCATAAAAAGAAGATGCAACTCTTTTATGGTCAAAACATTCCTATAAAAAAACACTTTGATGTGGCTATAGACAGTCTGAACATGCCTTGTTACAGGAGGGAGTTGCATCTAAATTCAATCTAGTGTGTATTCTAGGATTGAATGTTACATCTAAATTCCATCTAGTGTGTATTCTGGGATTGAATGTTACATCTAAATTCCATCTAGTGTGTATTCTAGGATTGAATGTTACATCTAAATTCCATCTAGTGTGTATTCTAGGATTGAATGTTACATCTAAATTCCATCTAGTGTGTATTATAGGATTGTATATCGTCACATCAGCACAATTTGGTTCCACTTAAAATAATAAAGGTCTAATAAGTGAACATAACAAATTGCAAAAGAAAACATTAGGAAGAACACCACTTTTTTTAAAACCTATCAAAATGCATCATTAACACTTAATTTTACAGGATACACAAAAAGCATCTTGTATTTTGTGTTCACCAGACCATACTGAACTTACTTGTTATTAGCCCTCACCAATTCTACCTTGTCTGTAACGCCTGTTGCTATTTACAATTTCTCATAAACTGCTCAATAGAATTTGGCCAGATTTGAAAAAAAAGCATTTTGGCAGGAATCTTTTTAAGATTTATTAAAATCATGCTGGTCTGCCTTGAAAGATGACTGCTTCTATGAAAAATAGATAAATCTTTCATCGACTTCTTAAAACTTGTGTCACTAAAAATATGGCTAATGTTACTAAAAACATGAACAACTTTTAACAACTGTTTCTCAAAACTGCTCATTGGAGTACGACAAAAGTTGAGAGGTATCAGTTTGGTATGAACTCTAACATTTGTTTAAAAATATACTGATCCACCATATTAGATATGGCAGATGTTACTAAAAATAGAAAATCCTATAAACAGTGCCTTAAAAGGTTTAACTGATTTGTTGAATGGTGTCATGGACTTATTATCATTTAGAATTGTTGGATGGTGTCCTGGACTTGTCATCTTTTAGATTTGTTGGATGGTGTCCTGGACTTGTCATTTAGATTTGTCGGATGGTGTCCTGGACTTGTTGTCATTTAGATTTGTCGGATGGTGTCCTGGACTTGTTGTCATTTAGATTTGTCAGATGGTGTCCTGGACTTGTTGTCATTTAGATTTGTTGGATGGTGTCCTGGACTTGTTGTTTTTTAGATTTGTTGAATGGTGTCCTGGACTTGTCGTCTTTTAGATTTGTTGAATGGTGTCCTGGACTTGTCGTCTTTTAGAATTGTTGGATGGTTCCTGGACTTCTTGTCATTTAGATTTGTTGGATGGTGTCCTGGACTTGTTGTCATTTAGATTTGTCAGATGGTGTCCTGGACTTGTCATCTTTTAGATTTGTTGGATTGTCTCCTGAACTTGTTGTGTTTTAGATTTGTTGGATGGTGTCCTGTACTTGTTGTCATTTAGATTTGTTGGATGGTGTCCTGAACTTGTTGTCTTTTAGATTTATTGAATGGTGTCCTGGACTTGTCTTTTAGATTTGTTGGATGGTGTCCTAGACTTGTTGTCTTCTAGATTCATTGAATGATGTCCTGGACTTGTTGTGTTTTAGATTTGTTGGATGGTGTCCTGGACTTGTTGTCTTCTAGATTCATTGAATGGTGTCCTGGACTTGTCATCTTTGAGATTTGTTGGATGGTGTTCTGGACTTGTCGTCTTTTAGATTTGCTGGATGGTATCCTGGACATGTCTTTTAGATTTGTTGGATGGTGCTGATCCACCATCCCATATGGTCACCACCAGTAAAAAAAATGAAAAACCTTAAAATGAGAGCATACTGACATGAAGTTTTTTTTAAATGATTTGATGCACCATCAAAAATGGCTACCTTTAATTAAAATACAAAAACATTGATATAACTTAACAAAAACTGCAAAATAAAAATTTGCCAAATGAAGAAGGAATCTTGTCATTGATAGCTCTCAATATGATGGTGATTGGCCATCAAATATGGCCATTATTAATGAAAACAAAAAGTAAAAAACAACTTTTACAAACACCATTCACATAATTTGGCAAAATTGAACAGATTTATACAAACTATTACAAACCACTGACATGCATATACTTGCCACTACTAAACATAGACAAACTTAAGGCAGTTTTTTCTCAGGAACTCCTTAGTATGGATTTATATTTTACAGACAGTTGTTATAGCTGTAAGTGGTATTGGCTTTGTGGGGATTCAGAGGTAGAGCAAACTGGCTTCTGGCTATGCTTTCCATTGCTTCATTTCACTGAACCAATCCCTGATAATAACTACTGACTGGGCTTGAATTAAAGTGTTGTTACAGCTAATCACCCATGTGATACTGACTGGGCTTGAATTAGAGTGTTGTTACAGCTAGTCATCCCTGTGATACTGACTTGGCATGAGTTAGAGTGTTGTTACAGCCAGTCATCCCTGTGATACTCACTGGGCTTGAATTAGAGTGTTGTTACAGCTAATCACCCCTGTGATACTGACTTGGCATGAATTAGAGTGTTGTTACAGCTAGTCATCCCTGTGATACTGACTTGGCATGAATTAGAGTGTTGTTACAGCTAGTCATCCCTGTGATACTGACTTGGCATGAATTATAGTGTTGTTACAGCTAGTCATCCCTGTAATACTGACTGGGATTGAATTAAAGTGTTGTTACAGCTAGTCATCACTGTGATACTGACTTGGCATGAATTAAAGTGTTGTTACAGCTAGTCATCCCTGTGCTACTGACTGGGATTGAATTAAAGTGTTGTTACAGCTATTCATCCCCGTGATACTGACTGGGCTTGAATAAAAGTATTGTTACAGCTAGTCATCCCTGTGATACTGACTGGGCTTGAAAATAAAGTGTTGTTACAGCTATTCATCCCTGTGATACTGACTTGGCATGAATTAGAGTGTTGTTATAGCTAGTCATCCCTGTGATACTGACTGGGCTTGAATTAAAGTATTGTTACAGCTATTCATCCCCATGATACTGACTGGGCTTGAATTAAAGTATTGTTACAGCTAGTCATCCCCATGATACTGACTGAGCTTGAATTAAAGTGTTGTTACAGCTATTCATCCCTGTGATACTGACTTGGCATGAATTAGAGTTGTTACAGCTATTCATCCCTATGATACTGACTGGGCTTGAATAAAAGTATTGTTACAGCTAGTCATCCCTGTGATACTGACTGGGCTTGAATTAAAGTATTGTTACAGCTATTCATCCCCATGATACTGACTGGGCTTGAATAAAAGTATTGTTACAGCTAGTCATCCCTGTGATACTGACTGGGCTTGAATAAAAGTATTGTTACAGCTATTCATCCCTGTGATACTGACTGGGCTTGAATTAAAGTGTTGTTACAGCTAGTCATCCCTGTGATACTGACTGGACTTGAATTAAAGTGTTGTTACAGCTATTCATCCCTGTGATACTGACTGGACTTGAATTAAAGTGTTGTTACAGCTATTCATCCCTGTGATACTGACTGGACTTGAATTAAAGTGTTGTTACAGCTAGTCATCCCTGTGATACTGACTGGACTTGAATTAAAGTGTTGTTACAGCTATTCATCCCTGTGATACTGACTGGACTTGAATTAAAGTGTTGTTACAGCTATTCATCCCTGTGATACTGACTGGACTTGAATTAAAGTGTTGTTACAGCTATTCATCCCTGTGATACTGACTGGACTTGAATTAAAGTGTTGTTACAGCTAGTCATCCCTGTGATACTGACTGGGCATGAAAATTGAAACAGTTGTTTCCTTGCTCAAGATAATTCATGATTACTAGAATTTTCCTTCAGTCAGGAAATAAATATCTTAGAGTTGGAAATTTTTGGCAGTATCACACTGTCTTCATCATGTGACTTATAATGGTCATGTGATATCAGGAGACTGGTATAAATGAGTGATAATTCAAGCCCCTTGTCCCTATTTAATATTGACTGCTGCATTTGGTAATAATTCAAGCCCCTTGTCCCTATTTAATATTGACTGCTGCATTTGGTGATAATTCAAGCCCTTCTCCCTGTTTGGTAATGGTCTTTGCCATTGGCTGCTAATTCAATCCCCCCATCCCTATTTAATATTGGCCTCTGCAGTTGGGTGATAATTCAATCCCCATGTCCTTATTTAGTATTGGCCTGTACAGTTAGGTGATGATTCAAGCCTCTTGTCCCAGTTTGGTATTGGCTTCTACATTTGGGTGATAATTCAAGCCCTTCTTCCTGTTTGTTAATGGTCTCTGCAATTGGGTGATAATTCAAGCCCATCTTCCTGTTTGGTAATGGTCTCTGCAATTGGGTGATAATGCAAGCTCCTTCTACCTTATTTAGTATTGGCTTCTACATTGTAGTGATAATTCTAAGCCCCATTTCCTATTTAGTATTTGCCTCTGCTGTCATTTTTCAGTTGCCTCCATCACCTTTATTTTTTCATGTCTTGTCCTTAGGTATGATTATCTGGATCTGACTAGAATGTTCATTTTTTACTACAATGTTCATGTATTACAGATGACTTCCTGTAACTTAATGATGTCATCGTTTCTTTAATCCTTGTTTCTAACACTCTGTCTGTTGACCAATATAGTCATTCTCACATTTTGTTCAAATTGTCAGTTTTGTTCTTCACTTGTGTGAGTTATTCTGTGAGAACTGAATGGTTTATGATATAGATGAATCCCATGTTGTTTGAATATTCAAACTAGGCCTTTGATGTACAGCGGATGCATGGAATACTAATGTTAGTTTTATTTGGGCCACTTGTTTTATTTTGAGTTGTTTTCTTCTTCAGATTGAAAATCCACTCTGGATAGCCATTTACTGGTAATGTAGTTTTTACATGCTTTACTTCAAATTGATCTGACTTATTAGTAACAAGTAGATTAGTTTGGTGCAATAAGGATTTCACAGAATTGGAATATGTGTTTTTTAACCACCCATTCCCATAATATCTGAATTTGAATATACCTGGTAAATTTATCTATAGCCAGCAATCTCCATGATAACCAAGTATGAATATACCTGGTAAATTTATGTATAGCCAGCAGTTTTCATGATAACCAAGTATGAATATACTTGGTAAATTTATGTATAGCCAGCAATCTCCATGATATCCGAATTTGAAAATTCCTCGTAAATTTATGTATAGCCACCCATCCCCATGATATCCAAATTTGAATATACCTGGTAAATTTATGTATAGCCAGCAATCTCCATGATAACCAAATATGAATATACCTGGTAAATTTATGTATAGCCACCCATCCCCATGATATCTGAATTTGAATATACCTGGTAAATTTATGTATAGCCAGCAATCTCCATGATAACCAAATATGAATATACCTGGTAAATTTATGCATAGCCAGCAATCTCCATGATAACCAAGTTTGAATATACCTGGTAAATTTATGTATAGCCAGCAATCTCCATGTTAACCAAGTTTGAATATACCTGGTAAATTTATCTATAGCCACCCATCCCCATGATATCTGAATTGAATATACCTGGTAAATTTATGTATAAGCCAGCCATCTCCATGATATCTAAATTGAATATACCTGGTAAATTTATGTATAGCCACCCATCCCCATGATATCCGAAATTGAATATACCTGGTAAATTTATGTATAAGCCAGCCATCTCCATGATAGCTGAATTTGAATATACCTGGTAAATTTATGTATAGTCACCCATCCCCATGATATCTGAATTTTAATATACCTGGTAAATTTATGTATAGCCAGCAATCTCCATGATAACTAAGTTTGAATATACTTGGTAAATTTATGTATAGCCACCTTCCCCATGATATATGAATTTGAATATACTTGGAAAATTTATGTATAAGCCAGCCATCTCCATGATAACTGAATTTGAATATACCTGGTAAATTTATATATAGTCACCCATCCCCATGATATCCAAATTTGAATATACTTGGTAAATTTATGTATAAGCCAGCCATCTCCATGATAACCGAATTTGAATATACCTGGTAAATTTATGTATAGTCACCCATCCCCATGATATCTGAATTTGAATATACCTGGTAAATTTATGTATAGCCAGCAATCTCCATGATAACCAAGTATAAATATACCTGGTAAATTTATGCATAGCCAGCAATCTCCAAGATAACCAAGTTTGAATATACCTGGTAAATTTATGTATAGCCAGCAATCTCCATGATAACCAAATATGAATATACCTGGTAAATTTATGTATAGCCAGCAATCCTCATGATAACCAAGTATGAATATACCTGGTAAATTTATGTATAGCTATCAGTTTCCATGGTAACCAAGTATGAATATACTTGATAAATTTATGTATAGTCACCCATCCCCATGATATCTGAATTTGAATATACTTGGTAAATTTATTTATAAGCCAGCCATCTCCATGATAACCGAGTATGAATATACCTGGTAAATTTATGTATAAGCCAGCAATCCTCATGATAACCAAATATGAATATACCTGGTAAATTTTTGTATAGACAGCAGATTCCAAGTACTGCTTGATAGAGGCCAAAATTAGGCCACAAAGACTTCTGCTGCATAATCATAGGAGTCTGTTGATTAGAAGATTTATTACTTGCAGAGAGTCACTAACTTGATCAATGATGCTGTAAACAGCTGTCTGGATGTCAGTCTGTATATATTGCCCATAACAGCACTTATATTCTAGCCAGTCTGGATATCAGTATGTATTGCCAATAACAATACTTTTATACCAGTCAGTCTGGATATTAGTTTGTATTGCCCATAACAGCACCTATATGCCATTCAGTCTGGATATTAGTTTGTAATGCCCATAACAGCACCTATATGCCATTCAGTCTGGATATTAGTTTGTATTGCCCATAACAGCACCTCTAACCAAGTCATTCTGGATATTAGTTTGCATTGCCCATAACAGCACCTATATCCCATTCAGTTTGGATATTAGCCTGTGTTGCCCATAACAGCACCTGTAGCCCAGTCAGTTTGGATAGTAGCCTGTGTTGCCCATAACAACACCTGTAGCCCAGTCAGTGTCATTATACTCAGCTGGTTAGCCATATGGGATCCTAGATAACATTTTAGCATTTGGTAGCTTATGACTCCATTTTGTGCATCTTTTTATATCTTTGAAGCTTTTTGTATATTAAATTGGTGGTGGTTGTGGTTGTGGGCCTTAAAAATGAACTATATTGTAAAGCATTTATGCTTTTGTATTTCAGTTTTGTATCCCATGTCACATAGCACATAGCATTTTTCTCTGCTAAATAATCCATAGGAAGTTCTCATCCCAGCTCATCTTTCTGTCAGAGTACATGGTTGATTGTGACTCCTGAGACATCAGTGGAGAGTATGAATAGTTTCCCATGTTTGAATTTTCTAGGAAAGGTGTTCTTGTCATTGGGCTTTTTATTTATTTTTTTTTAATACATTTACATATTCAGTTGTCTGTATGGACTTCACATCATTTTCTTAAGAGCTTGTTTATAGGGTACTAGTTTTTATTTTGGATGTTGTTTTTTGTTTGTATAATAAGGTCAGCCAGAAATGTATTTTGTAGGTGTCTTAAATGTTTCTCAACACTTGGACTAAACATAAGAATATCATCTGTAACACTGCATTTTTTCCAGGTAATGCATTTCCAAGAATCATCTGGAAAATCACTGGTGCAGATACCAGGCCAAGCAAAAGGTTACATAAATTGACATGTGTATGAAAGCTTACTGATGTGTTTTGCATTTAGTTCAAGAAGCATTATCCTGAAGCCAATTTGACATCCATTTGCTTCAACTGTACCATTTGTTTATTGAATGTCACTTAACAGTGGTAATATAAAGATTTCTGGCTTTGTTGAGGCATGGATAGTTCACTGCAGATTGAAACTATATTTCATTTTGACAAGAAAAATGAGACTAAGCTATGTAGAATTAGATGGTTTGATGACATACTTTTTCATTTCCTCTTCATGGTGTTTGTATCATGCTTTAGCATTTCCTCTACATGGTGTTTGTGATTTCATACTTCAGCATTTCCTGAACTTGTTCATGATTTCATGCTTTGGCATTTCCTGAACTTTGTGTTCATGATTTCATGCTTTGTCATTTCCTAAACTTGGTGTTCATGATGTCATGCTTTGGCATTTCCTGAACTTGGTGTTCATGATTTCATGCTTTGTCATTTCCTAAACTTGGTGTTCATGATGTCATGCTTTGGCATTTCCTGAACTTGACGTTCATGATTTTATGCTTTAGCATTTCCTGAACTTAATGTTCATGATTTCATGCTTTGGCATATCCTGAACATGGTGTTCATGATTTCATGCTTTGGCATTTCCTGAACTTGGTGTTCATGATTTCATGCTTTGACATTTCCTGAACTTGGTGTTCATGATTTCATGCTTTGGCATTTCCTCTACTTGGTGTTCATGATTTCATGCTTTGACATTTCCTGAACTTGATGTTCATGATTTCATGCATTGGCATTTCCTCTACTTGGTGTCCATTATAACATGATTTAGTGTTTCCTCTGCTTGGCATTCAGTCTGTATTTTCTGTATAAAGGGTTAATCTTATAGAATCTTGGATGAACTGGTTGAATATCCATATACATCTGTACCTTCAAGTTTAGTAAGGTCATTGCAGGCAAAATAAGATTTTTTACTGAAATTTGTTCTTTTTTAAATCTTACTCTGTAGGTCTGCCTCTTTTAAGTTAAGTCCAGATTCTTATGCAATCTTGAGGATTATCTTTGCTACTAGTACTATGTGTGTTAAAAGTAATGTACTCCCAGTTGTCAGATCACTTTCTCTGGTAGATACATGTATGTCTGCATCATTGATTGAATACAAAGTTGCTGTTGTTTTTCAAGATCATATTTCAGTGTCTTATTAGATTCAGAAATCTTACTGTAGTTTTGCATGCTTAAATATTGTCATTTGTTCTAGCTTCAATAACAACCATGTGGATGGAAGGTGAGCCAGTGGTGCATTAACACAGTTCTTGTCATGTTTATGATAGCATTTAATGGTCACTGTTATACTGCTTTCTGATTGTGCAGGACCAATTAAACTTGCTACTGTCTGAGTTATTGTTACCTCAATGTCTGCTAGTAGCTTCAACTCAGAGGCTGTCATTCCATCATAAAGAGATAAAATTATGTTGCATAAATCATTTTTGCATGTTTTTCCTCAAGAAAACCTTTCCAAAATTCATGTTATATTGCATATTTGCAGACTCATAAAATGTATGATGTTCGGTGAGCCGATTTAGCCAATGCTGAATGGTTACAGTTCGAAGTGGTTTCTGGTGGTCACCATTAATGCCAATAATGAAAGGAATTTTAGAGGAGTTTAATGTTCTTGGCACTCGACTTGCTTAGATTGACTGAATGAAATTATTGATACTTTTACTCCTCTCTCCATCAATACATTTATTCTTGATTCAAATCAGAGTAATGGTCTTTTGAATATTTGAAATTTTGGCATATTGTGTAGGTACTTGATTTTTTATTACACTCTTATTTTTCCAATGAAGGGGTGGATGTTTTGTCATTTGTCCTGTACACATTACTGACCTGCAGTTCCATGCAAACTAGTTTGGTTTTCCACACTTGATGTATGTTTATTTTCTTCGGTAAGCTGGCCATTTTGAGTGATCCCTAAAAATTTGACTGATCTTGTTTATGGGATGATTCAGACATACTTCTGAGTGGCATGTTCATTGTTGTTATTTTGAAATTTTGTTGGTAACCGAGTGTTGATGTGTGTCAGCATAACATGATTTTGGTTTGGATTTGGCCCGAATATATTTCACAACATTTCACTTGGTCACAGCTTTGGCATACATAACACATGTCAGGCATGTGATTAAAGGATCATAAATAGAATTATATTTTTAATATTGACCATTAGTTCTGTTTTGCAAGAAAAGATAACTTTTTGAACTATTGCATCTTAAATAATGCACATGCTGTGAACAATATTAACATCAAAACAAGATTCCATAATTACTTACTGACAGAAACTATTGATATACCAGTACAGAGAAAAAATACCATGGTATAGACTACCTGAAAAAATATGCCACAGTAAACCAGTATTCTGGTAATACCTCACATTACTAGTAGTAGTGATATATATTAATGTATAGGTATTGTCAGTCAAAAGTAAAGTACTTTGTTGGCTTTATTATCATTGAACCCTTTACTTTGCATTAAAAGTTGAGTGATTCTCAGCTTGGTATCTTCTGAAACATTGTCAGTGAAATTTGGAATGAGGTTGAAGTGAACTCCATTGAAATGTGGCATGTTGGTATTCTTTTTTTTCACAAATTAAAGCTTGCAGAGTTGAATATCACTGAATAAGTAATTTGATGCATGTTAAATTCTGGCCCTTACATTTCTTCCATGATAGCTGCAAATAACATATGTCAGGTGACAGTCATAAGTCATTATCATTCCATGAATTAGGCAGTGGAGTAAAAAACAAATCCAGTCATACTGCTACAGCTAAATGTAGATTCCAGATTGAATCAAGAATGCCAAGACTTTTGGATCAGCAGTCGGATGGTCTAGGCCAGGGGCGCACAATACATTGATTGCGATTGACCAGTTGATCGAAAAAGTAATGTGTGTAAATCATGTAGCATTAAAAAAAATAGACGTCAGCCTACATGTTTTGCATTTTTGTGGTAGGTAGATCATTTTGGCTTGGTCATTTTATAAGTAACTTGCATTCGGAAAAAGTGTGTGAACCCATAGTGTAGGCTGTATGGGGAGGTAGAGCAAACCAATCATCCTAATGTAATTAGGTAGTTCGGAATATAGTTACACATTGCCTCAGTTGACTTTTGTGACTGGTTTCGGAGCCTGGCTGTGCTGCAGTTCCTTTAAGAGGGCGCTTGGCCCTGAGCTGTGCCTTTTGCTACTAGTGCCATGTTATTCAGGGTGTGAGTGTGGTGCCATCACATTCCATACAATGTGGATGTCCTACATTGCTCCAAAACCGAAGACCTGCCACGAGATCTCCCACTGCAGCCCTTGCCCCCTGCCCAGCCCACCACCCAAGAGCAAGCCCATCCTGCTTTATTTGAGCTGGGCAGGCCTAGGTCAAATTATGTTCAGTTATTCCTATGGATGTCCCAATGCCAATGTTGTGTGAGTTTCCTGAGCATTTGCTTGAATGTTGAAGAGTTGTGAATTTAGAAATGTTTGCATGTTGAAATTTTGTGTACTTGGCCTACTTATATGGGTCAGAATTATTTCCAATCAGCTGAATGTAGGCCATCCATTACATCTTTTAGCACTGAGTAGTAAGGATGGTTGAAGGTTTTTGCCTGCTGTCCAAAGGATCATGTTTGCAAACACCATGACACTGTCTTGTGTCTGAAGCCACACTGACTCTCAAGCAGGAGCCCTTGATCAATGTGATGCACAAGGCAATTCAGCAATGTTTTAAATGACACATTGCATTGTTATTTTGTGTCTGCATAGAGAACAATTAAGGTTCCGAACTAAAATATTACGAATTTTCCTCATGAGTGAATCATTGTTTATTTTGTGAAACTACACCTGGGTGTAAATAGCACAAAGTATATGCAAATAGATGTGATTCACCTGTGAAATTCATAATATTATTATTTGTGTTCTCTTTTAACTTTTATTTAGCCCAACAGTTAATTACATTGTGCACATTACTCGGGTACATCTAGAAAAATAGTTCTTCAATTTGGAAGAACAAATATCTGGTTTAAGGAGTCTGTAGGAAGAGTCTCTTTGGAGATAGGTAAGGCACCTTCTGTAGGAGGGAATGAAACTTTGGTGGGTAGATTACCTCCTTCAAGTTAGGGAGAAGTTAAATGCCATTGTTCATAGTACCATGGTGATGATTTCTGAGAGGAAGTTAAGTGCAATGCTTGTCTTAGGGTATATGTCCTACATATAATGGATTCTTCATGTGTGGTGTAAGATTATGGTTAGTGACACAATGCTACTTGCCCAGCAAAATTTGTATCTTAATATATACAGGGCTGTCTAACAATGGATTTTTTTAGACCACTGTTTTCATTTATGTATACTTATACAATATGTACATGTATTTTTCATGACTGAAGTGGATTGTCTTGTGAGCTCAACTGTAAAATTAAAGTGTTAAGTCTAAACAATTATAAGAAAAGGGCAAGGCTAATATCCAAAATATCCAAAGAAGTTTTTATTTATTTTGTTAATGCTGTCCATGTTTTAATGGTAGTATCCTGTTTATACAGTATGTAACACGTACTGTATATTGATATGGACACTTCTTTGAACCAACAACACAAAATGAAGAATTTGTTTTCTTCAGATGTAAATTAACCTGGAATTAGTTAGTGCTGTAAGTGGTACTTGTATATCCTGGTTTGTTAGATAAGTTAAGTACATGTTATTGTATCATTAACTTGTATATGTACAAAGATTATTCTATTGTTACTTTGTGCAAAGATTATTGTATCATTATCTTGTACAGAGATTATTGTATCATTATCTTATATATAGATTATTGTATCTTTTCCTTGTACAGAGATTGTATCATTACCATGAACAACAATTGTTGCATCATCACTTGTTGTATCCATACCATGTACATCAGATGTTGTATCCATACCATGTACATCAGATGTTGTATCCATACCATGTACATCAGATGTTGTATCAGTACCATGTACAGCAATTATCATGTCGGGATTTGGGATCATGTACAACAATTATTGCATCAGGACCATTGTACAACAAATATTGTAGGTTTTATAGGTTATAATTGCAAATATACTGGCAAATCAGATGCAGAATCTGTACATAGGTAATTCTCAGCTAGCTACAAAATGAAGAAACTGTACATGGGAAGTACTTAGCTGTCTATCAGAAGTTATTGCTGTGGCAACATCAAATGATTGTAGAACATTGAGATAATTTTTGACAAAATTTCTTTAGTATATATCAGTGCTTCAGAGGTAATCAGTTTTCATTGAAGTTGCAGCAAAACTTTTTTTCTGGTTTTGTTTCTTTGATTTTTTATATATATTTCCATCGTATGGTTGATTGTAGTCATTAAACATTTCCTCCCTCAGAGTTGGTCGCTTGTTGAGTTGAACTGTTGAGTTGCATGGCTGCTTTATATTACAGCATATAGTATCAAGGCCTGATATCAGCATAATCGGATTTGGATATAACAATGCACTGTTAGGGTGGTTTGTCAATATAAAAAAAGGATTTGTTTATCTAACCACTGATTCCAGCGCATTTTTATATCCAAGTTTGCAGCTTCCTATCATGGTGCCTTTGAATTTCTCCACTCCGTACCCAAGACGGTATATGCTGGTTTTATCAGCCAAACATGTTGTCACCAAAAATATCACCAGATGGTATATTTTGTCACCAGTATGTAAACAAAATTGCAATTTGTGACATTGGGGAAGCCCAGCGCAATCACTGTTATTGATTTCATTTCCGGTTGTTGCCATATAAATATTGCCTGCAAACACAAAATCAAGAGACTTGGACAAAATGCAGTTTGCAAATTTAGACAAGTATTCTGAGTATTTAACCAGAAAAATTGATGAAGATTTCAAAGAGATTTAGAACTGTGCTAAGGTTGCTAGAACTTAGAGTTAGGATGTGACTGTAGCCAAGCGCATGTAAGCATGTGATGTCTGGCTTAGTGGGGACTGCAACTTCTGCTGGTGGGACTGCAATTTCTGCTGGTGGGACTCCTATTTTTACCAAATTAGGAGTCCTGGACTCCTAGTTTTAAAAACCTAGCAAGACCTTTGGAAACTATACATGAAAAGTACTTATTACTGGTTAAGTACATGCAAAAATGATTGGACATCACTGGTAGGACTGCCATCATAATCATGTTGAATATCTACTCTCCTGACTCAAAATTGGCAAATGTTTACTTGGTGAGTGAATTTTTCATTGATCAGACAGTTGTATCTCATTAGTATAAAGCATGTTCTGTTGAGAGTATTGCCAATGTTATTAAATGCAAGTCCACACTTTCTTCATTTGTTTTGTTTAGTCACCTATGTGTTTTGGTTTTGGTGCATTATGGTACAGCAATGCAAGTTGAGTTTCTTAGTGCCAAGGCAATTGAAGCAAAGTGCCTTGTCCAATTATCAGACCAGCGGGCTGATCCAATGGTTGGATTCGAACCCTCATCCTTTCAATCATGAGTCTGGCACACTAACCTATCAGTTACCATTGCTCCCTTCATATATTATACTTAAGACTTTTTACTAATAACTATGCTTTCCCAAGAGAGAGCAGACTGATTTCAATACTTGTACTGAAAAATGTTTACCTGAGGGAGAGCAGACTGGTCTCAATATGTAATTACTTACTATTGGTGTTAGAAGGAACATAGAATAAGTTTTTAAAAAAAGATCTTTAACACTAGAGACTTTAGGTCATTAATAGTATATATTCAGCTTTTACATTTCTTTAAATAAATCGAGTACCAGTTAATGTTTATTCAGGGGAGTTTCTGTCCTTACTATTTGCCTGACTCAGTGATTGGATTTTTAAAGATTTTTCAGAAACTAAAAATATAATATTCTATGATGCCACCATAAATATAACATTTTGTTCTCAAAAGAGATGATGAAATTGAAATTTACATGTAAGAACTAGGTGGGTCTGAAATGAAGGGAATCTTCTGCTTGCATTGATCAAGATACTTCCTCATTCAACTTACCTAACAGGTAGATAAATATAATGGCAGACATTATCAAATTAGCAACTGATAGTGGTATATTGTCTTGATCAAGTTCAGTTCTGACCCAGTTCTTACATGTTGTAAATTTAAATTCCATTGTCTTTTTTGAGAACACAGTATTATATTTATGGAGACATCTTAGAATATTTTTTTTTTAGTACTTGAAAGACCTCAAAAAGTCTGCTCACCTGGTCAATCAAATATTAAAGGGAGAAACTGTCCTGAATAAAACACCTACTGGTGCTATCATGTTGCTAAAGAGTGAACAAGAAGAGTGCTAAAATTTGTATTACTCCAGGCATCGGTTTCTGCACAGATAAAAGCATATACATGTACCCTCACTGAATGGCATCCATTCAACTATTCTTTCTTCCTATGTCCTAGGCAACAATTCAGAGTGGGGTTTCATAGCATATTGAGATGTGAGTGTATCACTCAACAAGATGCATTATCCTGCCTTCATACTTAAGGGACAAATTTTATATATCAGTTATATATTCACGTATTTGTGTTTAGCTCTGGTAAGGAGATGGATCTTGTTATACCCTCATTACAAATGTAGGCCATTGTGTTATATATTTCATGCTTCACTGTTTTTGGTTAGATTTTGTTTTTTTTTCTTCAAATTCAGTTCATGATAGAAATATCAAACTATTATTGTATGTTTCTCTTTAGTCACACACACACACACACACACACACACACACACACACACACACACACACATACACACACACACACACACTAATAATATACAGTACCAAATTTCACACATTGGTGGGATAATGCATCTTGTTGAGTGATACACTCACATCTCAAAATTATGTCACTGTCACTTTTATTTTATTCTTCACTGAATTTAGTTTAATTTGAGGTTTTTTTCCCCTGAATCTCAAACTTGATGAATTTTTTGATCGTGTAGTACTAGACCCATGCCACAAAAGAATGTTGCTACCATGTACAATCACATTTTACTGACTTGGGTTAAGTTTTTTTTGCTTATAATCATGACTCAGTCATACTCCTTCCCCCATGGGTTTGAGTTTTTTTTTTTAAAGAGTACATGTATACCTGATCCATCCTATATGCATGTCATGAAAGTTTACTGAGTGGTGCCAGTCTGTTGCTATTGCTTATATCCTATGTCAATGGATCAGAGGATCATGTTGCTATGGATTGGATCTGTGTCAGTGGAGAATAGGATCATATTGCTATGACTTGGATCCTGTGTCAGTGGAGCAGAGGATCATGGTAGTCTCCAGTGCCACACACTACTTTGGCCTCAACTTCATCAAATCAATTGGTCCGATTTAGGGCCCTGTCTGGTCATTTGGCTACTCATTCCAAGCTGCATGTTACTCAGTCTTACTGTTCTTCATATAGTTACAAGTGTACTTTGTCATTAATCACTAATGTGGTGGTCACCAGACCTTACTTAGGAAGTAGCTTCTTCAGGCAGTGCCAAGAGTCAATTGAGTCAAGTTTTTAGGTTCCACAAGTATATCACACAGTATTACACAGTATTACCTAAACACAAGAAACAATATATTAATGTAAATATATGTCTCATTATTGGGCTCAAAGACATTTGGGATGCACATATGAAGATATTTTCAGAAAATCAGGCAAAACATTAATTATTAGTTTGAGACCTGTTTTCAAAAGAACCAGGTGTGTTTCAGTCGGTAAATCAGATGAAGAATCTGACATGAGACAGGGAAATCGGCAAATGGGATGAGGAATCTGAGAAAGGGAAATTAGTTAAGATAGTTCAAGTACATTTATTCCTGGATGGAGAGCCAAGAAGTATAAGAATACTTCGTGCTGGCTGACTACTTGTAGCTTCACTATACTTTGCTCAGAGTGGAGATACCTACTGCCTATTTTTAAGCAAATCTCTCAATTCGTCAAGAGTGGTTGTTCAATCTAGAGATCTGGATGACTCCAGTTCAGCAGAGATGCTAGAAAATTTCAGCCCTCAGAATGTTGTAAGTGAGAAGAATTGATATTCACTGTGATGGGAAGTATTGGTGTTTACTGGGGTTTATCCCTAGTTCTTCCTCCATGAGTTGTGCTTGTTGCCAAAAATAGTCTGTCTTGCCTTAAATAGCCTATCTTGCCATATATAGCTTATCTTGCACAGAGAAATAATGTTAAATCCAAACAACAACTGCAGCAACAACAGTTACATATTATTTACATGTCAGTACTTGTAACAGGATTTGATCTGAATGGATGTTTGGATTGATAATTAACCGCACACACACACACACACACACACACACACACACACACACACACACACACACACACACAACTAAAATAAAACTAAACTGTTCATGATAACAGGTACGGAATTAAAATCTATAGATACTCACTACTAAATTAAACTCATAATAGCAACTTAGAACAATTAAAAAAGTTCACATTTCAAATCCACGTAGTGGTAAAGACAACATTTTATGCTATGACATTAAAACTGAATATGCTTCACTTATCAAATCAAATAAAAATGTAACACTTACCCCTATGACTGTATAACAAAAGAACATACAGTCCTTGACAAGATCCAAAAGACTAATGTACCAATTAGATAAGAACCTTGTCTAAAATCTCCAGGGTAAAGAGTATTAGTAAGGGTAAAATACCAGTATATGCTGTGCTTTTAGTTTTTTTTGCTGCAAGCGATCAAGAAAGGGATACATGCTGGTTCAGTCGCTTAACTAAAAAAAACTTAATTATTCACCCTAGGTAACATTGTACACATGTATGATGAAATGATCAAATCTTTCTAATGCGAATCCAAGTTATTTCTTGCCTTATTCTGTGACAATACTTTCCCCTTTAAAGAAAAATGTAAAAAAATTTAGGTTGCACAGAATGAAAGAAATTAACTACTAATATTGCTTTACAGTGTCTAAACTCCAGGTTATAGAGTAATATAATTTTCTATTTACATCTTATACAAATAATCAGCACCCATGTCTTCAACACCTCATAATCAGCACCCATGTCTTCAACACCTCTAATTGCCTCACTTTGAAAATGATAGGGTAGTGCTAGCTCTAATGCATCATCTGAGCAATGTCAACCTTAGTTTTGTTTAAATACAACAATGGTTGATGGTCCATTTTGAGAATGAAATCTCTCCCAAAAAGATAAGCACGAAATTTACCAATATCCCATACTAAAGCTAAGCATTCCTTCTCAGTTACTGAGTATTTTTGTTCACTAGACAGTAACTTCCTACTGGCATATGGCTACAGGCATTTTTATCATGTCTTGTTCCTGCAATAAAACTGTTCCCAACCCAATATTGGGAGCATTGGTTCTTATGATAAAAGGTTTGCTGATGTCAGGTAGCTTTTTGATGGGTGCAGTTTAAGTCAATTTTTCCTTTAATGCATTAAATGTTTTTTCCTGAGATGGTCCCCATAACACTTTCTTGGTTTGCCCTTTATTAGATTTGATAATGGGCTAGCACTGTCAGCTAAGTTAGGAATAAATTTCCTGTTGAAACCTGCAAGCCTAGAAAAAATTAAACCTTGGATTTGTTATTTAGTTGAGGTGATTTCATAACTACTTCTGCTTGCTTGGGGTGAGGATTTAGATGCCTGGCTGAGCAGACCATGTGACCCAGGCACTCTAAATCAGTATAGCCAATATGCATTTAGTAGGTTGCACTGTGAGGTTGATTTCACAGTCTTATGAAAAGTTAAGACAAAATGGTTAGATGCTCCTCCCAAATATCTGTGTACACAAAAGATTCATCCACAAAGCTGTCAATGCATACCAAGCCCTTTAGCAATCAAGTGACAATGTGTGGCACTGGCTCCTACCAATCCAAATGGCATCACCTTGAATTGGTTCAGCCCTTTTTTGTGTAGCAAATGCTGTCAATTGGTGGGACATCCCGACAATCAGTACATGCCAATACAATTTTGACAAATCAAATTTCAAAATATATTGGTGACCTGATAATTTCCCAAGAAGATTCTCCATGTCTGGCATCGGTTTGGCATCAAACACCATCACTTTGTTTGTTTGTTTGATTGATGAAAGTCCATACAGAAGCGATTAGTACCATGTTTTTCCTGACAAGGACAACAGGAGATGAATATGGTGAATTAGACAGTTAAGTCGCCTCCAAGTCACTAATCTCTTCCTTCACTGTCTCTAACTTATCAAATGGAACTGGGTAACCCTTAATCCTAATTGGGTTAGATGTTATTTAGCTTTATTTTTAGCTCTACTAGAGTTGTGCATCCTGAGCTATCGGTGAAAAGATTAGAATACTTTCCTAGGAGCTCTTTGATTTGTTTAAATTGATCTCTTGGTTACTCTGCACTTGCATTCACCTGATCTATCCCTTCCCTTACACTATGCAAGGGATATTCCAAATTAGCATCTATCTCAGGTTCTCCTATTTCCCTTTCTAATTCTCTTTCCAATCCAATCTTTCACTTTGTAATTTTCTTTCCAATACCAATCTTTTCTTTTCCAATTCCCTTTTTCTGTCTTTGAGTTGTTCTCTTTCCAATCTTTCCCTTTGTAATTTTCTTTCCAATACCATCTTTCCAATTCCCTTTCTTTTGCCCTTACATCACTTTCTCTTGTTGTTGTCATTTATGAACTTCCCAAGATTTTCTCCTTCATACCCCAGTTGTTTTCCCAATTCAGCTACATTCTTAAGGGAATATGATCTAGGTAAAGAGGTTTAGAGTTTGTCAAACTAAAACTAACAATCTTATTAACAAGATAGCAGGAACTAAACAAATGTGTACATGTTTGGAACCCCACACCTGCTAAGATTTCACTGTCAAAAAGTCCACAATCCATAGCCTGCCTATGGTATAGTAGTTGGTAGTTCATTCAATCCAAAGTATCCCACTTCTGACACCATATATAACAGGATTTGACCTGAAGGGATTGAATGACAACACAAGGTGATGAAAGATGGAAGCTTATGAAATGAATTGATACAAATATATATATATATATATATATATATATATATATATATATATATATATATATATATATATATATATATATATATATATATATATACACACTATCCTCTATAAAATATGCAGTATAATTTTATCACACTCCAAACACACCACTCATTTGAGAACCTAAAACAAACATTCATAAATGGAAAAACAAAATGTGATTCACATATTCAGAAATGAGGGTAAGATGATAATGTACTCATGTACTAAAAGTAAGATTCAAATAATCTCATAAATGAAAGTACACATCTGTATTTAATTGAAACAACATCATCAATTGAAATAAACATGAATCAACATAACAATTGTACCAAACACAAGACTTGTGAGGCGGTCATTTGTACAATTCACATCCATGATTGACTCATATATATATGTAAAATCTTGAAACATTTTAACCTGGTTTATGTGTCCATTGTCAGACCATAAAATTCTCTTGAAATTTTAGGTTAACTCACACTTGTCTTGGCCACACACATCCTTCATGGATCCACCATGTGCACAAGTTTACAAATCAGTAGTTCTCTCCTTGTATATGATGTAATGTGATTATGATTTTTTTACGAAGCTTTAAAAAATTTTCAGTCATATTGCTATGATGTCTGCAGTGTGGCAGTTTATAGTGATGTATAGCACTGGTGCATCATGCCGAACGAACGTGTAGCATGATGTCCCACCCAGTCATATTATCCTGACACCAGGCTGACCAGTCTTAACACTAACTCCTTAATGCTGAGTGTTGAGTGAGGCAGCTGTTTGTACCATTTTTGTAAGTCTTTGGCATGAATTGATCTGGGATTGAACCCACAACCTCCACATCCCAGGCGGATGCTCATAGGGGTAACCACTAGGCCACCAGAGTGGTTTTGTCCTTGTATGACCTTGATGGTCATACCTGCTTCTATACCCATACAGACATACAGATGGCCAGAATGACAGCCTGATAATACTCATGCACATCATACAGCGAAGCTAAAATAAAACCAAACTGGCCATAATAACAGGTACAGATTTAAAATCTGTAGATACAGGTTACTAAATTAAACTCCTAATTGGAGCAATTAAAAAAGTTCACAATATTTCTAATCAACGTAGTGGTAAAGTCAGCATTTATGCTATGAAATTAAAACTGAATATGCTTCAGAAATCAAATAAAATTAAAATGTAATACTTACCTCTATGGCTGTAGAATGAAAATGGAGAACATACACTCCTTGACAAGATCCAAAAGACCAATGTGTCAATTAAGATCCAAAAGACCAATGTGTCAATTCGACAAGAACCTTGTTTTAAAACTCCAGGGGAATGAGTATTAGTAAGGGAAGAATTACCAGTGCATGCCATGCTTTTGGTGTCTCTAGTTGCAACAAAGGGATACATGCTGGTTCATCTTAGCTAAGTTAAAAATTATCCACTCTAGGTAATGTTGTATGTATGTATGATGAAAATGGTCATATCATTCTGAGGTGAAACCAGATTATTTCTTGCCTTATTCTAATGCCTGACTAGAAAACAACTTTTAAACATAAGGGTGACACCCACAACACTTCCATATTTTATTGCTGTGAATAAACACAAGCCACTACTAGTGCAAACAGTTAAATCAGATTATAAGGTTAGCAATAAATGAAGAAAAAGAAATTATGTTTTTTACACTGGCAGACATGCAGTGTGGGCTTGTGTATGCTGTTGCATGCAGTTTAGTTTCATGTGCATGCTGATGCATGCAGTTTAGACAGTTCTAATGTGTACAGTGTAGTGCTGTTGTCATGGCACATGCTTGTTCTTACTGTGCCAGTCCTAAAGATAAAACACTGCATGTGTTAGTTTATCTTTATTAAGTTATTTATCATGTATGTAACACAGGTCACTTTCACTTATTGCTTATATTGGTGAAAATATTGCAAGAAACAGCAATGTTTTTAATAATTTTGTGTAGTTCTTTTTCCCACCATCATTTATGTAAATTTGACCTATTATTAATAAAGATGATTACCAAAATATGCAGTTTGTTTTAATTTATTCAGGCAAATGTTGGCTGTGCAAGAATCAAAAACGAAATAATGTAGGTGTGCAAAACACTATATATTCAAGAAGTTGGCATGACCTACTGTTTTCCTTGATTGTCCAAAGGGCAAAGATACTTTATTTCATTGTTGCATCTGCTTTGCCATTGTAAAATCAATACAGAATTATATTCAGATATATGCCGAAGAAAAAAAAACCTATAACATTTTGCAGATGTTTATGAATGCCTCACAGGGATGGTTGGGAGGGGATGTTCAGGGTAGGGAATACTTGTTAAGGTTGTCCACCTTAAGAGTTGCTTGTAAAAGTTGTGCTGAGACAGCAGCACTGCTTTCTAACAGCTCTAGAATTGCTATTAAACACACTGTCCTCTAACAGCTTTAGAGTTGTTATTAAACACAATTCCTTTAATAATGGAGTTAAGGTCATATTTTAACCTGACAATGAACATGGTGATTCCCAACCCCAAAAGATATTTGTTTGAATCTTATTTCCACATTTTTATAAGTTTTGCTTCTTAAAAATCCATGTGACCCTCCAGAATGTCCTTGTGACCTGGGGTTTGGGAACCACTGAACTAGATAATTGCATACAAAATATGTTATGATTAAAATTGTGAATGAAAGATGTTGAAAAAAAAAAAAGTGAGACAAAGAAAATGACGCAGTAAATCATATCTTGAGCGAATAGTTTGTGTGGTATATTTTAAAAATTGATCAAACAAATTCAATATCTTGTATGATAAATTTAAAAAATGATCAGTAGATTGTATATGGAGCCAGTATTTTATATGGTACATTGAAAAAATAACCTTACAAATTCATTATTTTGTATATTTAAAATAAACCATACAGATTCTACAGTATTTGTGTGATGTGATGTGATTATGATTTTTAACATAGCTTTAACAATTTTTGTCATATTGCTAGTGTAGCAGTTTATAGTGATGTTCTAAGCACTGGGGCATCATGCAGCATACATGTAGCATGATGTCCCACCCAGTCACATCCTGAAACCTGAGAAAGCATGCCAGTAGCTTCTCGTGGGTTAGTGGTTCTTTTTGTGGATTTCCTGGTTTCTTCCTCCACATTAATACTGGCCGCCATGTACTAAACCTAAGCCCCAGAACAACAAAAACATAATCCTGAAACCAGGCCGAACAGTCCTAACACTACCCTCTTAATGCTGAGCATCAAGTGAGGCAGCTGCTAGTATCATTTTTGTAAGTCTTTGGTATGACTCGACTGGGGATTGAACCCACAACCTCCTGTATCTGAGGCGGACGCTCTAACTATTAGGCCACCAGAGCGGTTTGCCAGTATTTGTATTATATATTTATCACCTAGTTGGTACACTTTGCCTATAGTGTGTGCAGTTTAATATTTTTGATATTACACGTGTTCATTTCACTTTATGTGATTCTGATTGGTGCAAATAAGCCCCTTTAATAATTGTTCAGTATTCTCTTTACTGATTGGCTGCTATTGTGGGAGAAAGTTTTTAACCCCATTTTCTCGAATTTTTTTTTTCATTGAACATTTTTGGCTGTTAGTTTTTGAATCAACTTGTAAAAGGGAATGGGAAAAAAATGGTCACATCTGTTTCAATATTGCTAATTTATCCACACAGAGATTTGTCATGTATAACATATTATAACCTGAAAAATGGCAAAACCCCCAAGACAAGAACAATAACAAGTAAAACTACGGATATTGCTTAGATGAGTTTGGGGGTGGGGGATGCATGGGTGGTATATTTGTAGCATGGAATCCACCTTATATATATATATATATATATATATATATATATATATATATATATATATATATATATATATATATATATATATATACACAAGCCTGGTTTAAATGTTAACTTGTGAAAGTAAGTAAACTCACCTTTGTTTACAGAAGAATATAGACATAAAATGGTCTCCCCGACTGACAGAATTTTATCCAGCCACAGAATATTTGTGCGGTAAATGGGTAATGCAAGTCAGACTCAGTTATTTTCATCTTCTGTGAAATCTAATATTCCAAATCAAATACGGCACATTTCCGCATACAAATGCATTGCAGTAATTATGTGTATTTATGCATCCAGTAATTTTCTTTTCACAAAACTTTTGCAACAGTGTAATGTTTAGTTGTGGAATTTTCAAGGTAAACATTGTTACTGTCTGGTGTTGGTCAACTCAAACTGGTATTGTGTTCCTATCAAACAATATGACATCAGATGCATTGGACATTTTGTGTTGACCTTGTCTTTTGTAAAATGCTCTGTTTATTTGGCTGAACGATTATTCTTTGATTTATTGTTGTCAAAAATGTATAATATGCTTTTACTATTTCAAGTTTGATTGTGACTATTTTTTTATGCACAACAAATGAACAGTACAGCATCTGTCAGAATGAATGAAATTATTCATTCTTCTTTTAATCTAAATAATTTCTACTGGAATTAAACTATGTGATCAAAAGAATCTCAAATGGGTAATGATTTAATATTAAACTTATGAAATTCTTTAAATAATTCCAGCTTTTGCGAGCCAATATTTTGTATGGCATATATACAAAATGGCCCTTAAAATCCAATATTTTGTATGGCATATATACAAAATGGCCCTTAAAA
This sequence comes from Potamilus streckersoni, assembly GCA_016746295.1. Lineage (NCBI taxonomy): Eukaryota > Metazoa > Mollusca > Bivalvia > Unionida > Unionidae > Potamilus > Potamilus streckersoni. The sequence continues at coordinate 342,515 of JAEAOA010000553.1, read as the reverse complement.
TCCAATATTTTGTATGGTATATATACAAAATGGCCCTTAAAATCCAATATTTTGTATGGTATATATACAAAATGGCCCTTAAAATCCAATATTTTGTATGGTATATATACAAAATGGCCCTTAAAATCCAATATTTTGTATGGTATATATACAAAATGGCCCTTAAAATCCAATATTTTGTATGGTATATATACAAAATGGCCCTTAAAATCCAATATTTTGTATGGTATATATACAAAATGGCCCTTAAAATCCAATATTTTGTATGGCATATATACAAAATGGCCCTTAAAATCCAATATTTTGTATGGTATATATACAAAATGGCCCTTAAAATCCAATATTTTGTATGGTATATATACAAAATGGCCCTTAAAATCCAATATTTTGTATGGTATATATACAAAATGGCCCTTAAAATCCAATATTTTGTATGGTATATATACAAAATGGCCCTTAAAATCCAATATTTTGTATGGTATATATACAAAATGGCCCTTAAAATCCAATATTTTGTATGGTATATATACAAAATGGCCCTTAAAATCCAATATTTTGTATGGTATATATACAAAATGGCCCTTATAATCCAATATTTTGTATGGTATATATACAAAATGGCCCTTAAAATCCAATATGTTTGTATGGTATAGTTTTGAAATGATTCTACAAAATGTATTTAGGGCCAGTGTTTTGAATATGATATTTTTAAAAATTTGGGTGACAAAACTTTGATCTTGTCATCAATAATAATTCTTTGTTTGAGAATCAGTGAATAAGTATTCCTGCCATGGAACTTGTTTGGTCTGACTTGTAACCTTATTCTTGTGTGTATGTGATATATATATATATAAATAGATAGATTTGGGTCCAATTACCTGTATGACACATCTATGTAACATTTATGTAAATTCCTAGAAAATGTGCAAATACATAAGCTTTACTGTACCTTTCTTTCTGACAGCATATTGAACAGATATATATATATATATATATATATATATATATATATATATATATATATATATATATATATATATATATGGGTCCATTACTACTACTACTATATTATGAATATTATAAAATTAACTTTATTTAAAGAGGGTGTCACATGGAACTCATTATGACCCTCTGTTACATGCACTTTTACTTACCTAGTTCATAATTGAACACAATGAAAGGCAGATACAACTCAAAATTGTTTCTTAAAAGAACAACATCAATATACAGTCATACTGAAACCACTCACACCCCCATTAATAATAAGCAAAATTTATATGTTGACATAATAAACAAAAATAATATTTTGTTTGAAAATAATCCAACTAGGTGCATAGTGTATAAATTACAAAAGTAATGAATTAACAAGGTGGAAGGTTAGATTAAATTTATGCTTGAAGTAGTGGTATATTTATCAAGTCCAAACAGGTTCCACATTTAATCTAATTTTGAATTAGATTATAATGAAATGCATTTATATTAGTATTTCCTCCAATTTCCTTTTAGATTCTATTCCAAATTAGTAACCTGAAAATTGAATATATATTTCATAAAGAGTTCTTTGTGTTTGGAATGGAAAGGTAGTTAGCTGAACTTGATCTTTAATTAGGAGTTTTGCTTTGCTTTCTACCATGTAATAGTTGAAAATATGCTGTAATTGAGAAGTAGGAAACTTGTAATTGCAAATTACTTGGGCATGTTGGCACATGCAGAATCAGGTACAGTCTCATTATTTCTGTTACCTTAACCCTTTCCCTCAGGTTTTGCAAAGTAGAAAATCCAGTAAGAAAACAGCTCTATCACATTGACATGTTGAGGTTTTGTATAGTAGGAAATCCAGTAAGAAAACAGCTCTATCACATTGACATGTTGAGGTTTTGTATAGTAGGAAATCCTGTAAGAAAACAGCTCTATCACATTGACATGTTGAGGTTTTGCATAGTAGGAAATCCAGTAAGAAAACAGCTCTATTACATTGACATGTTGATGTGCAGTGCCATAATGGGACTTAAGCTGAATTTTAGATCATTGATAAACTTAAGTATAAAAACAGGAAAATGTAAAACAAAATCATTTTACACAGCTATAATGAAAGACTTTTAACAAGTCTGCCCACAAATTTTGACATCACATAATTCAACCCTTTTCACCTTACATACACATTGATACTTACTTTTATGTGGCATTGTTATTTTTAAAATACATTATACCATTTCATAACTTTTTCGAATTTGAACATATTGTGTGTGATTTTAGCATTACTTGGCTTTATCATTATTGGCGAAATCAGGGCCTGAATATTTTGTTGTGGGAGCATAACAAGAACATATTGGTTTTATCATAATTAAACATTTTGTGTGGTTTTAGCACCTGAACATTTTGTGTAGTTTTAGCATCATGTGAACACATTGGTTGTGTCATGATCTGAACATTTTGTGTGTGGTTTTAACATCACATGTACACACATTATTGGCTATATCATGTATAGGAAATGGGAGCCAAGTTCCATTCTCAAGGAACTACATAAACTCTTTATATTACATGTACATGCATGTTTGCATTGTTGTTTTTGAAAGCACTTTATATAATTTTTGGCTATCAGGCTTAGAATAACACATGTACATACATGTTTGTATGGTTGTTTTTGAAAGCACATTTAATTCGTATTTGACTATATCAAGTGTTATGTATTGGCTCGTTAAAAAAAAACACAAAGAAAGAGTGAAGACAATAAGCTTTGTAAATTTTAACAAAATAATTTATTGTCTTAGAAAACATGAAAACATGAAAATATTTAATACATTAAACTTACGATTTACGAAAAGATCCAAATTGTTTGTTCTAAAGGTATGAAACATAAGTCATGTCAGCAGTTCTAAATTAACACAGTCTGAAGATCAGTTCCAGTCTAAAAAGGAGCAAAATGCTTTTCTCATGACACGTATGTATGAGTAAACTGTCAGTAATTGGCATTCACAGAACCCCATCACAGTTTTGTTTATATGAAAGTGCTGGAAATTTCCTTTATAAATAACTACATGACTTTTATATTTTTTTAGTTTTCTCATTCACTATTAAATTTGATACCCCCATTATAAATTGTTCTGCATCATGATGTCCATATATTTTCTGTTTGATTCTGTACAAATAGCTATATCTACTTTGATTCTGTACAATAGCTATTTCTCCTTTCATTCTGTACAATAGCTATAGTTTTCCAACATCTGCAGTTACCAACCTTTGTAAGTAGCAGTTTGGACCAAGAAGAGGCATATTCATTTTGGGCTTAAAAGTTCAAAGATCAAGGTCACATTGGGCTAAAAGTAGGAAAACAGTTTCCATATACATGTAATAAGTTGACTTGCATACCAAACACCTTGTCCAAAGTTTGTAAATGGCTTGCATTTTTGCTTAAAATGTTCCTGTTGATTCCAGGTTCTTATAATAAAATATCATTATCACATTGACCTTGAAGAAAATTAGTTTCATTTTTACATGGTTTATCAAGTTCTTTATGACCTACTTTGACCAAGCTTTGTTAAAGTTACATATTGAAACTAGTTAAATATTGAAACCAGTATAGATTGGATCCATTGTAGATATTACACATGTATGTATAAATTTAACATTGTTATGTATATGTAACTAAATTGTTTATTTGTTAGTTTTCAGTATTTTTGTTTCTTATTCAGTTACATGTCATTGTAATGATAATTTTGTCAAGAGATGCATAGTGTATGAATATTGCAGCAAACATGATCAGTATGCGAATTTATTAACAGTTATGCATAGTGTATGAATATTGCAGCAAACGATCATTGTGTGAATTTATCAACAGTTATGCATAGTGTATGAATATTGCAGCAAACATGATCAATGTGTGAATGTATCAACAGATATGCAAACTGTATGAATATTGGAACAAACATTTTCATTGTGTGAATGTATCAACAGATATGCAAACTGTATGAATATTGCAGCAAACATGATCAATGTGTGAATGTATCAACAAGTATAATGGTGCATTAGGCTTCCAGGTGCTATCCATGAGATATTTCTGATTTCCTGACATGGTTAAGGAAGAACATCTTGTTTGAAATGATTCATGAGAATATTGATGCACAGATACTGTTGCCATACTGATACAGAAGGTTGTGAATTGATGCAAAATGATTCTTATCCATGCCAAATTATTCACTCATCATAATTATTGGCAGTTTCCCTATTTTATTCTTTAAATTAAGAATTCGCTTGAGAGTGGTCATGTCAAAAAACATGGTCAGAGAATCTGAGGTAAACTTTTGCCCCCCGAAAGAACAGGTTTTCATAAAACAACACAAGTTATTTTATCAATTTTTATTGAAGTATTGTATTTGAGACAGGTAGATGTGATTTGATAAGGCAGAGCCTGTAATTTGGTATTGATAGGCAACAGCCAAGTATATACGGTTACCAGGGTTCTAAATAAGTTTTATAGGGTGCAATTTAGTTACTTAAGGCAGTGTTGTATTTATCAAAGTTTTATAAAAAGGTGCAAATGTATATAAATCTTGAAATTCTCTTGAAAAAATTATTGTATATTTAATAGGGGTTGTACATTTGTATTTACAGCTAAAATTATAGGCTCTGATTCCTGTTATATATGCTGCAAAATTGAGTTTTACCATCTATGGATGTTTTCGAAACTAAAGTTGTCATTAATGCTCTTTAATCCTACAAATTCTTTGTGGGCCACATCAGGTACAGATTCATATGTTCACAATGGCCAAAATAATTTTGACAATTTGTCAAGCATTTTACTGCTGTTTTTCACCACTGTGTCCCAAGTGGGATTAGGTTACAATTCAGTATGACAGGCAGCTGAAACAAAGACGCCCTTTTATTGGCTGGATTGTTTGTTTGTAGATTGACTGTATATTATTAATGGCAAGTGTCCCTTAGTAGTCAAACATATAGTTCAATGAATATTTGTTGTGAGATTTGATGTGATGTGATGATTTTTAAAGTAGCTTTAACAATGTTTGAGTCATATTGCTATGATGTCTGTTTTGTGGCAGTGTATAGTTATGTCTAGCACCGGGGCATCACATCATGCCATAGACATGTAGCATGATGTCCCACCCTGTCACATTATCCTGACTCCAGGCCAATCAGTCCTAACACTAACCCTTTAATGCTGAGCACTAAGTGAGACAGCTGTTAGTACCACTTTTGTAAGTCTTTGGTATGACTTGATTAAGGATCGAACCCACGACCTCCAGTATCCAAGGCAGATGCTAGGCCACCGGAGTGGTTTTGTTAGATTTGAAGCTCTCTTAGTAGGTGTAAAGTATGTAAAATAGAATTTTTTTGTTAGAGTTTAATTTGGAATTAATTAACTGATAAAGATATATTTTGCATGTAATTTCCCCCTTAGTATAACATTTTTGGAAATTCCAATACACATTAAAGACTGCAAAGGATTGTTTGTTGAAAGTGGATTTATAATTTGATTATAGAATTTAGGTTTTGTACATTGTGTATGTAGAACAGGGTCAAAAAGAGGTTGGCAATTAACACAATCTGACCATTAATTTAGTTCTAGTAAAGGTCTTCAGAGAATGCTTTTTATGAGGTCCACTAAGATCATTTACAAACTTGGGTTAACCATAGTTGATTGAGTCATCAAGTAGAACTAGAAGTATTTGAGCATAATTTAAGAACTAGAAGTATTTGAGTATAATTTAGAGTGGGGAAAAAAAAACCCTTTCATGTGTCTAATTGCCCCAAAGCACAGTTGCATCAGGCCCTAAAAGTGCTGTTGGAGAATGGCTGCAAGAAAAGAATATAATGAATTGGATATTCTACTCCTGGGCTTGGAACTAATTTTATTTATTTTAATTTGATGAGGCATGTTTTGATCAGTGCAGAACACAATTTACAACACCATACAGAGTCATAACCATCAAATAGCTTAGTGACTAAGATTAATTCATTGTGCATTTGAAAATTGGCTTGTCTCAGATTGAGTCTTCTCACAGGCATCTAGTACTATCAATGAGCAATAATCAAACTTGGAATGTGCTTTTGCCAGGATGAGTCAGTTATGTTTTGTTATGACTCTGTTGTCTTAAACTTAAAAACAGAAAAGAAGTGAAACCAACAAGTTTATTAGAATCAGGAGTTAAATTGATGTTGAGTTACAAAGTGAAAATTTAAGAGGAATTAAGTATCGGATAATCCTAAGTTCTATCACAAGTCCAAATGTATAAAGTGTTTTGAATGAATTCCAATATCAAATGTGCTGGTGTACCAATAGTCTTGAATAGGTTGATGTACAAACAGTCTTGACATATAATAATATTATCCAGAATGTCTTTGAATGATTCCTCAACAGTACTCACAACAATGTAGTGTTTTAGTCCAAAAATGTCAATGAGCACTTTGTAATTCCAATAAATAATTTGTAAATAAATTATTGATCTCTAATTGTATTTGAAAGCAAGATTAAATAATTTCACAGACTGAAATTAAAATGGGAAGAAATATATATTTTTGTACCACAACCTTGTATAATTATCTGAGAAACAATATCCAGGATGTGGGTCACAAGTTCTGTTTCAGAACAGTCTAAGTTTGTACATAAGGTTAGACCTTAAACTTGAATATCAGTAAACAGTTTATTTATAATTACAAATGTGACAAAATCAAGTGCTCACAAGAGCTCTGTACTTGATCATGAACAAAGGTCAAGCACACAGTGTTATATAAATATGCATAACAGCTTAAAGTTAAATTGTTTTGCATGATTTGAAAGATTTTGTACTAATTGTTTAGTCAGTTTGTGCACAAAGTACATGTTCATAGATATCATGTTTATCTAAAACCATGAGTGACAGTGACTTATTACATACTTTGCAGTGTCTATTAGTACCTACATACCTGACCAATGCAAATTGTCTTTCATTTATGCCAACAAACAGGAAGACTATCAAATGGTGATTGTTTTAATTAAACAGGCTGAGTGTCTATCAGTACCTGCATACAATAAAAATTGTAGTATAGTTCAGCCTACAGGGAGGTTATAGTACATATCATGTGAAATAAAGAATCAATAGTTGAAATAAATGCAACAGTGTTTTTGCTGAAGATTTCATCTTTTCTTCTTTATATTTTCTGTCAGTGACCATCAGTCATGAACCATTGCATGGTGCCCAAGCTATTCAAACTGAATAAGATCTCTATTGACCAATGAAATTAATTGACTTGTGATTGTCTGTCAGTGAACATACTCTATCCATTAAGCTTGGGATATGCTTGCTTTAGCACAAAGTAAACTTTTATGACCTTTTATCTTTTTTCTGTGTTCTTATTATCTGCCTGCAGACATCATGAAGGGACTTAAATGTGCCAAAGATGAAATAATAAGTTTCATTGGGAGAAGGATATAGCCCTATTGGAGTTTACAATGGAATGTAATTTACAGTAGCTTAGTTTATTGTTAATGTTTGATCTCATCTGACCTTCTCACAGAAGTTAAATGGTTAAGAATAGATGAGAGAATAGATTTTTTGAAAACAGTTGTTGTTTTTAAATGTATCATAGGAGATATTTCAAAGTATAAGACTAATTATACTACAAAACATTTTTTCCTGAATATCAAAGATTTAATTTCAGCAACAATTTAGAATTACTGATACCTTTTATTGCACAATTTAGAAGAAATCTACAGTATTTAAATATATAACTCGATGCTCACATTTAATTTGCTGATTTTGTTAAATCCTTTAAAAAATTATGTACAGTATTTTAAATCTACATACTGACAAACAATTAAAAATAATTTAAGTTCAAGATTGAGTACTAGGATTTATGGAAGTATTACTCTTCAAATGCTTGTTATTTTATAAAGTCAGTATATGAACTATCTGTACTGTTGTACCTAATGACATGTTATGAAAAAGTATAATACTAATGTAAACTTTACTACATGCAGAATAGCATAAAGATATATCTAAGCTGAAACGATCAACTGATATGTTTAGATCAAGGTTAAAGCGTGCAGTGCACCAATTTTAGAGAGGCATCAAAGTAGAGAAGAACAGGGGTGCAAAAATTAGACAAGGGAGTTAAAATGAAAGGAAACATTTTTTTTCTTTGCATGGAAATGTTTTTATTTGGTAACTACTTACATCAGTTTCTTTTGTGCTTTCTTATCAGCCAATATTTTAATGATCAGGGGATGGCATTATATTGTCTTTATGCTAGCCTCAGTATAGATGAAGATCTCACTAAAGTGATATTGTGATATCTTCAGTCTGCCTGTAGCCCATGTAGTCTTTTTTTGTCTGTCTATAAACACTTCTTTGTGGAACTTAACCAGATTTGACAGATACTGTAGCTTGCCTATCTGGTGACCATCTATGAGAGGTATTTTTTTTACCCCCTGCCCTAGACTTCTTGAGAAGGGTCAAATGTAAAGGTAAAATATTCAGAAATTGCAAATATAGACTTACATTAAAAAAAAATTAAAAGAAACCTTTTACATATATTTGTGGTAGGAGTACACAAGTTTCACCAAGTTAATGTTCTGCATTTTGAACCAAAAAATGTGTTTGAAAAATTAACTTTTTCAGTAGAATGTAATCTCACCAAATTCCAAACATCTGGCAGTCTGAAGGCATAGTAATGTATTACTAAGATCTTAAAGAAGACCTGATTTTACCATCTCTTATAGTGCCACATTTGAACAAGCCAATCATTGAGTAACAGCCCTGCATCATGTCAGACTTAACAGGCCCTTGTTTATAGTCCTGTATCTTGTCACACTATGAAGGAGCCTAGCAGCACAGATTTATAGTCCTTTATCATGGTCTTAGTGGTTAGAGTGTCCACCTCAGGATGCAGGAGGACATGGGATTGAACCCCAGCAGAGTCATATCAAAAACTTAAAAAAATGGAACCTGCAGCTGCCTTAATTGGTGCTGAGCATTAAGAGTTTAGGGCTTGCACTGGTTGACTTGGTGTCAGGATAATGACTGGGTGGGATATCATGCTATATGTCTTCAGCATCATGCCCAATGCTAGGCATAACTATAAACTGTCATACTGCAGACATCATTGCAGTTTGACAGAAAAATTGTTAAAGCTATGTTAAAAATCCAAATCACACACCCTGTATCACGTCACACCTGAACAAAGCAAGCATGCTACTTCTCCTCCGGTAGGGTAGTGATTTTGAGTACAACTATTTCTAATGGAAGGAAAGAAAATATTTTTATGTCAGACCCAACAGTAATCACTCTAAAAAAAAGTATCATAAAAATGATAATACATCTAAAAGTATTATCAATGCTAAATTATATTATAGTCTTTTATTACCATGTCATATTTATGGTATCTTATCTTCACTAACTGCATTTGAAGAGCTGTGTGAGAGGACTAGAGCTTGGTTTGGTTTTAACTCTATTTATCAGCACATAGTTGGCTATAGATGATTTATTTGGTAGAGGAAGAACCAGGGAATACCACCAGAAGAATGGCTGGTCTAGGCAGCCTTTGTTGCATTCCCCCATTAGTCGAGTTGAGACTTAAAAGGACATGGAGATAAGCCAGTCATCTGTAAAGACAATTGCCTTCAAAACAGCTTATACCCAGGCCCCCCCCCCTTTAGAGCACTCTAAGTTTTTCTTGCTCTGTTCTTGGTTTTGGTGGATTTTGTTGTGATATTGAACTTATCTACAAAGAGTTGGCTAAGGCCTGAATAAATCCTGCTAAGGTAGAGTACATAGTAGACATGCATGCACAAGAACTGTCTTGTGAAAATCAATTTTTTTCTTGTATTGTAAACCATTTTAGTTCTGTACACAGGGCTTTTCATGAATAATCAATACATACAGCTACCCTTTTTGGAAGCTTTTGAAAGATATCAGGTTGAGATTTGTCACAGTTTTCCATTAAAGTATAACAAGAATGAAGATTTGGAACTCTACATGCATTATAATACAGTATAGAATACAAATTTCTGTTGGTAAATATAATTCTACTGATTGTACCAGTATTTTTTACAGTGCTTTACAGATATTGTCAATATGGTGACCTTATTGTAAGTGTTTATGTACAGATATTGTCAATATGGTCATCTCATTGTTAATGGTTATGTACAGATATTGTCAATATGGTGACCTCATTGTAAATGGTTAGGTACAGATATTGTCAATATGGTGACCTTAATGTGTTTAGGTACAGATATTGTCAATATGGTGACCTTATTGTGTTTATGTACAAATATTGTCAATATGGTGACCTCATTTTAAATGGTTATGTAAAGAGATACAAATCATATCTCAAGTGCAAAGTTTAGGTGGTGCTCTACAGTTTCATATTGTGCATATTATTAGAATTTTATAAGAATTTTCCTGGTTTTCTTCACTAGTTATACTTGCTATTTAAAAAGGACTTTGTATATTTTAGCTATTGTTCAAAGAAGCTCAATTCCCTTTATTTTGGTGTATGATTGATGAGTGTAATATGAGTTATAGAGTATACAGCTTGGCCTTACTCCAGATGTGCACCTTTCAAAAAACAGCTCCATTTAGTCATTTTCATTTCCAGGACTTAAGAGGTAAATTGTATAAAAAAAAAAGAGCCAAAAATTTTTTTTTATATTTCATATATTTCTTTATTCATCCATTGTACTTTCAGAAGCTGTATTGTCTAGTTGGTCAAAATTTATTTTCCTGATTTTAATAGGTATGAAAGATAGTGTACTTTAGACTAATTTAGGCAATTGTTTTTAGCACAGGGAACAGACACTTTAGTTGTCAGTGTCCTAATATAATTTACAATTTCCATAGGAGCCCTGAGTGGCTGAGTGATCTAAAGCACTGTCCATTATGGATCACTGCCATCTCACCTCTGTCTGCATGGGTTCAGTCTAGAGTCTAGGATTGCAAATGTGGATATGTGAGAAAGCTTGTCGGTAGCTTCTGGTGGGTCAGTGGTTCATTCTGGTGATTTCCCGGTTTCTTCCTCCAACATAAATATTGGCTGCCATGTATAGCCTATTGTGTGCTGAAAATGGCATTAAATTCAACATTAACAACAATAGCAACAATTTCCATAAGTACAATAATTAAATAAATGTCAGCCACATTACATCAAACTAGCAGAGATATGCCAACATTCTCTCCACTGTGCATGTTTAAAATGCAAACATCTTCACCTTACATACATCATTGTCTGAAAAGTACATGACAACTGGTAAGTGGCCCCTTAATAAGCACATCAGATGTCATCAGTAGTCAGCAGACTGATATTTTTAAGAAAACTAACAATATTTTGGGGTGTTGGAAAACAAATCTTTGTAGTCAGCTGTAAGATAAACAACTCTTTTTAATTGACAGTTCTCTGGATAGTATTAATTACTATTGTAACATTTTTCTTCAGAATCTGATTCATTGTTCCAAACTTACTATTTTATCATGGCATGAAGAAACTACATTCCAAATAATGTTCTACTCTTGTCTTCATTCCCTTTAGAATACATAAAACATATGCTGATAAAAAAAATCAGCTAATTCAGAAGCCAGGCTAGTGATCACAATTTATAAATCTGTTGGGTTTTAAATTATTTTTATGTCATATATGTGCTTATTGGATGAATCAATATGATGCTAAGACAAGTTCTTCTGAAACATGCTGGCTCAAACTTTTGGCCCTGAGTCAAGGTCACAGATTTTACTGCAGTGCTTTTATCATGGGCTCCACAGAAATGCCCTGAACTTCCTGTTTGCCTTATCTGTCAGTTATTCAAAGAAACTACTCAAAATATCAGCCAAGCTAACAAATAGTTAAAAATAATACAGTGAATTTCCAAAACCTATTGTACACACTTCATAAATTTCTTACACATTAATAATTTTCATTGAACATGGGGCTATCATAATTCCAAATGTTATACAAATTGGTCAGTAATAAAATTATGACTGTAGGTTTGATCAGTGTTTTCTTTATTCACCTATTCCACCAAGCACTTATATATGCATTCTTAATACTTTAATACTTTCATTCATTTTCACCCTACTGCAGTTTTTATGGACCCTAAATGATTGCATTTATGGATCCCAGTGACTTCCCATGTCCACTTTAATATTTGACCCTAATGACTGTGTTTATGGACCCCCAATGACTGCATTTATAGACCCCATTGACTTCATTAAAGTGGGGTTCCCAAGTCAGGTTTTTGGACCCCAACTTGCATGTTATAATGGTGTTCCTTTAATGGCTTTATGGACCCAAACATTGGTATTATAGTGGAGTTTTCTTCTGGGCTATATGGACCCCAACTACATTATTCTGGTTAGGTGTCCTTGTCAGCTTTACATACCCCTACAACTGTGTTTTATTAGATCCCCTGTCAGTTTTATGGACACTTAACTACAATATTATTGTAGGGATCCCTGGTATATGTAAGTGTGAATTGTTTTTTTGCAAGGTAAATGACAATAAATTTCAATCAGTTGATCAATAGTAACATATCAGCTACAGAAATGCTTAAATGCTCACAGAAAATATTGATAAAAACACAATAATGAACTGCAGAAAGTTACATATCTATAAAACAACAAATACTTGTCAGTGATTATTCCTGGCTCTGTTCACTGAATACAGGTATAAATTCTCTACAGCTGAAAATTAATAAAATTGATTAAATGTTATCCCAGCATAGGAAGGACTTGCAGCTACAAAACCCAGACAGTGTAAAAAATAGTGTCTAGAGGACTGTACCTTGAGTTTTATATTACATTACCTGGCAGGTGCAAACTACATCTGACATGTTTAATGAAAATTACATACTTAATGGAGTAATCAAGCCATTTACACATTAATATATCCATGTGATTTTTTTCATCACCAAGTGCATGATTGAACTAGTACTATTGCATGGAAATAATGCAGTTGATAATTTGGGTAATTCCAATTCACATTTACTATAGTAGTAAATTTTAGAAATTTATGGGATTAAATTCTACTGAAGAAATTGGAGTTGTAATGAGTTCTTTTTTGTCTACAAATACATCAGAAATTTACTTTGAGAAAATTCTATATTAGCCTTGTTATTGTTTGATTTTTGCACTGAACATTATCCCTAGAGTACATTGCAGTGCATTTGCTATACACTGGTAGCCAGGTTCACTTACTTTCCAATATCCATCAAAGCAACCAGCTTTTTTTGGACCGCCACTGACTCCCTTGGTAAGAGCACCAACAAACCCCTGTGAATTTAAAATCTTAACTTGGTTACTTCCATTTTTATGTAAGGCCTTGTAGTAGCAGTTATCAATAAATGGTCATGATACAATACAGTTATCAATAAATGGTCATGGTACAATCCAGTTATCAGTAGATGGTCATGGTACAATACAGTTATCAATAAATGGTCATGATACAATACAGTTATCAATAAATGGTAATTTTACAATACAGTTATCAATAAATGGTCATAGTACAATACAGTTACAGTTGTCAATAAATGGTCATGATGCAATACAGTTATCAATAAATGGTCCTGGTACTTTACAGTTATCAATAAATGGTCATGGTAAAATACAGTTAACAGTAGATAGTCATGGTATAATACAGATATCAATATGTGGTCATGATACAATATAGTTATCAGTAATAGTCATGATACACTATAGTTATTAGTAATAGTCATGATACAGTATAGTTATCAGTAATAGTCATGATACAGTATAGTTATCAGTAATAGTCATGATACAATATAGTTATCAGTAATAGTCTTGATACAGTATAGTTATCAGTAATAGTCATGATACAATATAATTATAAGTAATATTCATGATACAATATAGTTATCAGTAATAGTCATGATACAATATAGTTATTAGTAATAGTCATGATACAGTACAGTTAACAGTAATAGTCATGATACAGTATAGTTATCAGTAATAGTCATGATACAGTATAGTTATCAGTAATAGTCATGATACAGTACAGTTAACAGTAATAGTCATGATACAGTATAGTTATCAGTAATAGTCATGATACAGTATAGTTATTAGTAATAGTCATGATACAGTATAGTTATCAGTAATAGTCATACAGTATAGTTATCAGTAATAGTCATGATACAGTATAGTTTTCAGTAATAGTCATGATACAGTATAGTTATCAGTAATAGTCATGATACAGTATAGTTATTAGTAATAGTCATGATACAGTATAGTTATCAGTAATAATCATACAGTATAGTTATCAGTAATAGTCATGATACAGTATAGTTATTAGTAATAGTCATGATACAATATAGTTATCAGTAATAGTCATGATACAGTATAGTTATCAGTAATAGTCATGATACAGTATAGTTATCAGTAATAGTCATACAGTATAGTTATCAGTAATAGTCATGATACAGTATAGTTATTAGTAATAGTCATAATACAATATAGTTATCAGTAATAGTCATGATACAGTATAGTTATTTGTAAATGGTCATGTACAATACATTTATTGGTAGATGGTCATGATGCAATATAGTTATTGGTAAATGATCATGATACAATACATTTATTGGTAGATGGTCATGTACAATACATTTATTGGTAGATGGTCATGATACAATATAGTTATTTGTAAATGGTCATGATACAATATATTTATTGGTAGGTGGTCATGATTCAGTAGAGTTATTAGTAGATGGTCATGATACAATATAGTTATTGGTAAATGGTCATGATACAATAGATATTGGTAGAAGGTCATGATACAATACATTTATTGTTAGATGGTCATGATACAATATAGTTATTGGTAAATGGTAATGATACAATACAGATTTAAAACTTTTGCAGAAATGTAGACTCAAGCTTGATCTTTGGTTCTACTAGTCATAGACCAGAAAGCTTATGGCCTTTCATCTGCCCATTTGATAACACTACTTCTGAACTATTTGGATAATTGGCATGAAATTTACACACACATTTATCCCATGGTCTGGTTAGTCCTAAATGAAATCATGACATTCAGTATTAGATCACCACTGTGGTGATCTTGAAAATATCAATATGGAGTTTTACTAAAATATTCTTATGATGTCTGGTTGGTCCTAAATGAAAATGATGCATATTTATGTCCAATATGACTACCATAGCAGAAGTTATGGTTTTGCTACTCCTCCTGAATTTATGGTTATGGCAGCATTCATCAGTTTCTTATTTTGCATAGGGTTCGAATTAAAAAAAAAAAAAAATTCCCATGTTGCTCACTGGATATACTGGCTATTTAAAGGAGACCTTATCCACCCACCTACAACAACATTTAAGTTGTTGAATGGACACTGGCAGTAATTTTTATTTTAATCTGATGTTGTTATATCCTAAGAAAAATTCATCACCTTTATGCTAAATACTCCTATCATGTAATATGAACTTTATTTTCTCCATAGAATGCATGTTTTATTGGTAATATAAACATAATGTTAAATTTCTGTTTTTTACATGCTTCAGACAGTTACAGATTTTACTGTAGAGCAGATATTTTGCTTGGTCTTTGTTGGGTTTTGGAGGTGAAAATTGTTTACATTATATGGCAAAATTATTCTCTCACTTGGAAGTTTAACTTGTACTTATTTCAATTGAACTATAAAAGTACACCAAGTTATACAATATACATTGCTTTAAATGACAATTATGTTGATTTTTATGTGGTCATTAAAGTTTGGGAAACCAGCTGACTGGCAATTGAAACATAGGATTCCATTTCTATGCTTCTTGCCAAAATCGAATGTACAGTGATAATTTCTCTTTCACAGGGGAGCCTTTTCAGAGGTGCTTCTAGCAGAGGACAAGACAGAAAAGGGAAAATTTGTTGCTGTAAAATGTATTGACAAAATGGGCCTTCTGGGAAAGGAGGAATCACTGGAAAATGAAATACATGTTCTACGCAGGTGAGTCAGGAATTAGTATATCATATTTAGCTCACCCATATGAGGTAGAGCTATTATATTATGCAGCATTAGGTGAGTGTTGACAATTTTAAAAATGCCCTGGTATTGGGTGAGTTAGACATGAGCTGTTGTACTACCCTGAAGTGGGGTGAGGTAGACAACAGCTGTTTTACTACCCTGGTGTTGATTGAGGTAGACAAGCTATTGTACTGTCCTGTAGTTGGGTGAGGTAGATGATGCTCTACTGCCATGTAGTCGGGTGAGATAGACCTCAGCTTTCGTAGTACGCTGGTGTTGGATCAGCATTATTGTCCATGCAGATAAAAGCATATGGATATGTACAGTGATTTAAAAGTCAAAGTATCAAGCCTGGAACACATGCAAGTATCTGTGAATAAATAAACATATATTAGATGTAAAATACCATCCTTCATTGAAAAATTCAACTGTGAAAATGATGCAAAATTACAGAAAAGTAGGAGGTATTTATTATACTAGAAATTTAATTTTGTAAAGATTTCATCCATTTGAGACATTGACTATGAAAAGAAGAATTGTTTGTGGTCAGCTTGCCTTATGTTACTGGGAATGTTGTTCCATACCTGAGTAGACCAGTATATTACAAACTTTTTTAAAAACAATTCCTTCCTTGGCCTTGGTATAATGTAATTATGGACCTTAAATCTGGAGTACCATCAGCATCTATTTAATTAAAGATACTGCTTAGATAGACAGGAATGGCTTTTTTTGGTTAGTTTATACATCAATTTGGCCTCCTAAGAAATATTCTTTTATGTATTGTTAAAATCTTTATATTATTCATTGCATCTTGGAAATTGTCTATACAATGAATTAAATGGCAAGCTCTCTTTTGAAGTCTTGCATTTAGCTCAGATGTTTATCATATTGTATATCAGCTGTCAACCCCAGAATCATGAAATTTGTCTTAATATTACTTCTGCATTTCAAAAGCACAGTGGGTCTCCATGACTTATATTGCACTATTAATTGGCTGTTTAAATTTGTTTTAAGTTTATTTCATGAGCTTTGTTTATAATAGAAATCATTAAAGTAGATGAATTTATGCATCTCTGTTAATACCACACCCCTACAACAAAAGACATTTACAGACATTGTTTCTGTCATGACCAAATAGATTTTCTGTACCATATGTAGGTACTGAATTCAGTGTCATAAAATAAGTATTACATCTCATATGAGGTTTTCCAAAAAGTTTGTAACATAAGTCACCAAAAGG
This sequence comes from Potamilus streckersoni, assembly GCA_016746295.1. Classification (NCBI taxonomy): domain Eukaryota; kingdom Metazoa; phylum Mollusca; class Bivalvia; order Unionida; family Unionidae; genus Potamilus; species Potamilus streckersoni. Next base: position 325,305 of record JAEAOA010000553.1, on the reverse strand, counting down.
ATGTAATGTAAGATACCAAAAGGATATAACATAAATTAGGATGTAACATAAGACACCAAAAGGATGTAACATAAATTACCAGATGGATGTAACATAAGACACCAAAAGGATGTAACATAAGATACCAATGAAATCTTTGCCATACAATATACTCAACATCACTGAAAATATCCACCTGATCTTATGATTATATGATAACGGAGACCTTACTTGCTATATTGAAAATGTATGTGAAAGCTATAATCATTAATTGGTCTACAGGTAACCAGTTTTGCATCTTGAAAGATTATAAAGCACAGTAGAGGACTATCAAGATGGATTGCCACCAACCTAAAAGTTTAAGTTGACAATGTTTTAACATCTCTGTTATGCATATTTATTGAGTTTATGTTCTTAATTTGATTACTGGTAATTTAAATATTTGTGTCCTTTATTATCATTATGAAAGGATTTTCCTGTCCCATTTGATGTTTTTGTTATCACCAGTGATCTCGTTACATCGTCTAATGCAATTAATGGATAGTGGAGCATTATAAAAATAAAATAAACACTGCTTAATGTATAGTGGGTCAAATTTTCAGATGTGATTTTTAAAAAGATATAAAAACAACAATAACCTCAGCTTTTTAGTTCTAATGGCCATAGACCAGAAGAGCTTATGGGATGGTGTGATGCTCATTATATGTTTTCCATATGTCCCTTAGCACATTTGCTAGATCCACTTCTCTGAAACTACATGGACGATTGCAATGAAATCCCATGTTCTAATTGGGCTTCAATGACAATGATGTCCAGTATGGTCATCATGGTGGCCATTTTGAAAATATATTTATTGTGACTACTCTTGCAGAATGGACAGTTGTATAAACATGGACTTTTGAATTGAACAACTTATTATAATGGCTTGTTTGTTCTAATGGTGCCATTCAGGCATTCAATATACTTGTAATATAAGATGGGATTTTCACTGTTCAACTTCTTGTGATGTTTAGTTGGTCATAAATAAAAATGGTTCTGATATGACTTTCACAATAGATCATCCTGAAAATATTATCACTATTTCACTTAGATGGCAAGACTTTGTAACGTTGTACTTTATCAAAAGACTTATTATCGTTTATCTGGTTTTAAACAGAAACGGGGCAAGTGTGATATTCAATGTGGCTACCATGGTATTTATCTGGAAAATCTTTTTATTATTATTCTTCCAAAATGGAAAATGATGTCAAGCTAACAGTATGTCCACCACAGCAACTAATCTGAAAATCTTGTTATCGCTGAAGAATATCAGAAGTGGTTTCAATATTCAGTATATGTAGTTACAAGGAAGAAAATGTATTCTAGGAAATTCTTTTGATCTTCTATGATGTCAATCCCTTATAGTGACTCTTTTTTATAAATTCATTATGGTATCCCTGAATAGATATAACAGAGAATATTATTTATTAATGTTACATACCAGCCATGCCATGTCACAGTCTCTGATAGTATTGTTATGATTCTATGGTCTTAAACAAAGATATAGAAAAGAGTGAAACTAAGTTTTGTCAAATTCAACAAATAATTTCCTTCCCTGTAACACAAAATTTCAAATATAATGTGTTATTGCAAATTAAATCCCAAAGAATCCTAAAATTTCTAACACAAGTCAAAATAATTGAAGTTCTGAAAAAACTTTACCGTATTCCAAAATAAATCCAGTGCAGAAAGAGTTGATATTCCTGTGATAGCCTGAATAGTAATGATGTGCTAACAGTCCTTCATTGAATCACAATAATAATACTCAAGATTATAACCTTTATAATATGAATTCAACTATCAGTCCAAGTCTCAGTTAACAAAAATATTATTTAAAATTATCACTATATTTAAGTGAATAAATGATTTGAATAAATAAATTCCAGCCTGAATGAAATGATGGACACAAGAATAAAACTGATCTCTACTTCATATGTTATTGCAGGAATGAATAATTTTTCCAGTAAATAAGGTTTTATATTCCTGCCTGACATGATCATAGTAGGCATTTCCTAAAAAGAACCAACAAACTATTACCTAATTCGTAAAGGTTCAAAATGTTTACATGATAAAATCCTAATTACTATTAGAAGGTCTGCTGCTAAAATTATAATAAAGAACATTGTAAATATGATGTCCTTTACTCAGATCAGGATCATAATCATAAAATTTATCCATCAAACAGAAAAAAGATAAACAATATTGATCTCAAAATTGTCACTGATTTTGGACAAGATCAGCTATAAAAGTACAGTTCTACAAAACTACAGCTTATCATAAAATAAAAAAACACAAAACAACCTAACAAACAATGTAAATTAAATATACTTAACATTGTGTGTGTGTGTGTGTGTGTGTGTGTGTGTGTGTGTGTGTGTGTGTGTTCTGTCATTATCAGAACAAATCTTGCCCTTGAATTTCCTACCATTACCAGGCCAAATCTTGCCTATGAACTGCAAGACATTTTCAGACTTAATCTTGCTATGAATTTGCTTTCATTCTTGGACCTAATATTGTCTTTGAATTTCCTCTCATTATCAGACCTAACATTATCTTTGAATTTCCTTTCATTATCAGACCTAATATTGTCTTTGAATTTCCTCTCATTATCAGACCTAACATTATCTTTGAATTTCCTTTCATTATCAGACCTAATATTGTCTTTGAATTTTCTGTCATTATCAGACCTAATATTGTCTTTGAATTTCCTGTCATTATCAGACCTAATATTGTCTTTGAATTTCCTCTCATTATCAGACCTAACATTGTTTTTGAATTTCCTCTCATTATCAGACCTAATCATGCCTATGAATTTCCTGTTATGGTTTTTGCCACTAAAATAGTTTCTGTAAATGTCTCTTGTTGCATGAATTTTATTGATGAGATTTTAAATATTTGCTAGAATGAAATTTTGTGTCTAATACATTTAAGATTGGTATATTTCCTTTGTGATAATTATGAAAATGACAGCAGCATTTCAAAAACAAATATATTATTTATGGTCAAAGAATTTCTAGTAATCACAATGCAATTGAGATCAGCAGAGTTAAGTCTGATGATGGAAATATTTGACTTTACTGACATAATCAAGTACTTATAACTGAATTTTTGCAATTGAGGAGCAAGGTGTTTTCATTGATCATCTAGTTATCAGAAGCATTTTACCAACTGCTCAAGGCATGATTGTACAATGGTGTACATGAAGCTTGTGTTAATAACTTTTTTACAACACTGCTTACCAGAATTCAACCATATTTTAAAGAAAGCATTCTGACATGGAGATGTTTCAAAATTTAAGTAAATGATGCTGATCCTTATTCAATAAAGGCCATCATTAGTAAAAATAGAGAAGTATATTCATGTAAATGTGAACTTCTTGAAATTTAAGTTCAGTGGAATTTGACCAAAATTGGCCAAAAGTATCTTGGCATGAAATCTTTTAAACATGATCAGAATGATTTGAAATCTGCCTCAAATAAGGCTACCATAAGAGCCCTGAGTGGCTGAGAGGTTTAAATCGATCTCCATTATGGATCACTGCCATCTCACCTCTGTGTGGCTTTGAGTCTCAGATTTGGCCAATGTGTTTTTTTTTTTTGAGAAAGCTTCCCAGTAGCTTCTCATGGGTTGGTGGTTTTTTCTTGGGTTTTCCTGGGTTCTTCCACCATCATTAATACTGGCCGCCATGTATAGCTTATCATTTGCTGAAAAATGTTGTTAAACCCTACAACAACAACAACTAAAAATGGAAAAAATATTAATGATGTCTCAAAAACTGCTGAAAACAATTTGATGAGATCTGACAGAAAGCATCTTAGCACTAAGAGGGTGTTCAATTTAGTGCCAAAAAATGCAATTACTGTTAGTACAAACAGAAAAACTTTTATAAATTTTTCAAAGAGCATCATGTCATAGAAGGCTTTTATGCAGAAGTTGCCTGCCAGAAGATATAGCAAGTGTTGCTTAAAATAGACAAGATATAAACATTGAAACAACAACTTCTAAAAATCTCCTAGGCAGAGATTGACAAAATTTTATTGATAGCATTTTGGTAATAACGGCTTTGTAATTTGTATGAATTATGTTGATTTGCTCTCAAATATGGCCACCATTGCTCAAGATAGGAAAACCTTTTGAAAAAAAACAAACAAACCTAATTTAACAAAATTTTACAAAAATGGTTTGTGAAGGAGGGACTTGATTTTGTTAAATGATGTCAATCTGACATCAAATGTGGTACTGCTGCTAAAAATAGAAATACCTTTAATACTCGCTACTACAATAGAAATACCCATAATACCTTCGACTAAAAAAAATGCCCATAATGCCTTTGACTAAAATATAAGTACCGATAATAAAACAATGGCTAATTAAACTTGACTTAAGCATCCTAGCATGATTGACTTTCAGTTCTATAAAAATGAATTATGGATGTCATTACAAAAAGTGGAAAAACAGTTAATGAAATTTATCTCCAGAAACGGCTGAACAGAATTTTACCAAATTTGAGGAGCTGTGATGGCAAAGTGGTTGTTAGTGTTTTAATTCCACTGTATTGAAGACACCTTATTCCAAATTGCCTTCACAAAAAATATTCTAATTTTGTTGTGTTGTCATAAAACTTCAAACCAAACCAGATCATGTTTGGAAGATTTTATTATGGCCTTGTAATATTTGATCAATGATGTTGGTATGTAGTGTTGTTCTGATTATTGATTATAATCGATGATCAGTTGGTTGAGTGAACCAATAAGATAATCAGTTGTGAAACTCTATAATCGATTGAATGCAAAGGAAGACTACTTCTTTTCAAATGCATATTAAATGTGATGTGATGTGATTATGATTTTTAACATAGCTTTAACAATTTTTCAGTCATATCGCTACGTTGTCTGCAGTGTGGCAGTTTGTAGTGATGTCTAGCACTGGGGCATCATGCTGCAAATCAGTAGCATGAAGTCCCACCCAGTCACATTATCCTGAGACCAGGCCGATCAGTCCTAACACTAACCTCTTAAAGCGGAGCGCCAAGCAAGGCAGCTGTTTGTACCATTTTTGTAAGTCTTTGGTACAACTTGATCGGGGATCGAACCCACAACCTCCTACATCTGAGGCGGGTGCTCTAACCACTAGGCCACCAAAGCAACAAAATGCAAAGATTAGTAAAACTCCTGGGTAAATGGTAAGATGTATATTACTTCCACTCTACTACCATTGAACTAAATTATTTATTCCCTTCACTACTTACATATATAAAACATACCATACTCTGAAGTTGTAAACTTAATGCAGAGCATAGTCATGATTACATGATTTTGCTGTTAAATTTTAGAGTTAATGTTTTAAAATATGATTATTTGTTTCAGTTTAAATGTAAAATCCTTTTGTAGTATTTGTTCTTCTTTTCTTTAAATGATAGACACATCATTAAGTTAAAAGGGTTTTGGGAAAGTGTTTTTTTTGAGGGGGGCGATTGCAACAATTTTTCAGTTTCATAAAACTGATCAGCCATAAGAAGCAGCTTTCATTTAAACAAAGTTGTAGAACAAAAATAACATTTTTAAAAGAAAATGTAATATTTTATCAGATTAAAGTATAAATGTTACTAAAAGTGATTACTCCAGTACATTTATTAACATTTTGAACTCTTGAGCAAAGATATAACAGCATAACAAACAAAAAGTAAAATTTACTCATAATAACAGATATTAATCGATTATCAGTTGGTTAAGTCAGAAATCAATTATGAAATTCTGACCGATTCCCATCACTACTGGCATGCCATCAAATATAAATACAAATAGAAAGCTAGAGGAACCTTGAAATAATTGTTTTCTAACTCATTGGAAGACACTTTAAGAGAAAGGATCCTACTGACTTAGATTTCTTGACTGACTGTATATGGCTATTCCAGCCAGTTAAGTCATCTCAGGTATTCTTGGGCTTCATTTACCTTTGTCACCAGATATTAAGGAATGTATGGATACAAGGACAAGAATACTTTTCTGGCCAAGAGCAACAGGAAGTTAAACCCCTTCCCAAAACACACACACACACACACACACACATACACACATACACATGCTCACACATGCATGCATACACACATAGAGAGTTTTAAATACAGAGCATAACTAGTTTATGCTGAAGACAGTATAAAAAAAAAATCCAAGTCCCAAATTTTGTAGAATTCTTAGGCAAAACATAAATTTTAGAAACTTTTTAAACTCATTGTGTGGAGACTAATTAGATTTATTGATTAAAACTTGAGCAATGAGATTGGAATGATATTTGTTTTCTATTTCAACATGAGCATCAATGTTCTCAAAATATACAATATCATTTAATGGGAAGTGACTGACAAAATGGAACTGGACAATTGTGATTAGTCTGTGTTAGCAGTATCTGAGATAAATCAGAAGCCAAACAAATTGTATATACTTAATGAGTTTTGTGAATGAACATGGGTTTAAATATTAGTCCTTTAGGGATAATTGCAATTTTAACAGAATTTGTTCAGTAACAGGTAATTAGTTTAGGGTATGTGACGTCCCTGCATTTGTGCTATAGTTAAAAATAATGTATTGTCAATTATATTTTAAATCATGCATTTGTTTCTGACAAGATGATTTACAGAATCTCATTTCTAATTTAATCAAGCTATTTTGGAAAGCATCCAGAAATAAATCCAAATAAAACGTTTCATAGAGCAACATTTGCAGCAAATTGGTCTGGAGATTCAAGCCAAACATTGGCATCAGTTATCATGGCATACAGGCTTTTCATGTTTGTAAAGTTGATGGTGACAATGACAAGGCCTTTACCAGCAATTCAATAAAGAACATAAAACAACTTGTCACAACAATCTCCAAATAGAATTAGACCAAATTTGAGAGAAAACATTTCTAAGCTGTACAGACAGTGCTGATCACCCATCAAATATGGCCACCAAAACATCTGTTAAAGGTTAAACTTTGAAAAAACAAGAAAGGTTCAACAGAATTTGACCAAAAAAAGTTGATAGAAGGCATCTTTCCATGAAGTTTGTTTAAACTATAGTAGTGATTCCAATCAGTTATTAAATATGATTTTTGTTACTAAAACTTGAAAATCTTTTAAGTGACTAATCAAAAACTACTTAACAGAAGTTTGCTAAATTTGAAAGAAAGCATTCCTTTGAATGCCTTATAAACTTTTGTGATTGATGCCTTTCTGTCATCAAAAGTGGCTGCTGGTACAGAAAATAGAAAAAAAAGAAACTTTAAATAACTTCATCTCAAAGGTAGCTAAATACAACTTGTACCATATTTGACAGAAATTATCTTGGCAAAAAAGCTTTTAGTGTTAATAATAATACTACTACTACTACTACTACTACTACTACTACTACTACTACTACTACTATTACTACTACTACTACTAATAATAATATAATAATAATAATAATTGAATAATAACATTATTATTATTATTATTATTATTATTATTATTATTATTATTATTATTATTATTATTATTAAAAATTCTTTTGATAGATTTTGTTGTTGTTGTTGTTGTTATAGAGTTTAACATCATTTTTCAACACAAGATAGACTATACATGGCAACCAGTATTAATGGTGAAGGAAGAACCCTGGAAAACCCCCCAGAAGAACCACTGACCCATGAGAAACTATTCCAAGGCTTTCAGGCTAAAAAGTGCCCAGTTAGCCTAGTCTGGACTGGAACTCATGCAGAACGGAGGTGAGATGGCAGTGATCCATAAAGGTCAGCACTTTTGACCACTCTGGGACACTCTGGGCCCCTCAAAGGTTTTGTACATATAATTCCCATCCATCAACAATGGCTACCAAGACCAATAACTATAATTTGATAGAATTTGACTGAAAGTATTTAAAGCCTTTAAAATTTTTACAAATTATGTTTATCCATTATTAATTTTGATTGTTGCTCAAAATAGAAAAACCTTTAAGCAGTTATTTCTAAACAAAACTGCTGAATAGAACTTTACCAAATTTGAGAGAAATTAATTTTGCCTGAATACTTTTCAAATCTGTACAAATTTTTTCAATTTGACTGCTATTACCAAAAATTGATAAACTTTAAAATGATCTCTTTTCACTCATTGGAATTTGATTAATTTAACTACAGCTGATGACAGAAGGTATTCTGATATGAAGGACTTTCTAACTTGTACAAATCATTTTGAACCATTATTAAAGAAAAAATACTTTTAAATAATATCTAAGAACTACTAAAAAAATTTGATTAAATTTGATAGAAATTGTCCTGGTATGTCTTTTATTTATTTGCATGTTGCCAGTCACCAGTCACACATGGAAACTGTGACTTCTATCATGTGTTAAAAATGCTACTGTTACAAAAGAAGGATGGATCTTGAATCTGAAAAAGTTGAATCAATATGGATTCTGATCACTGCAGAAAAAGCCAAACCCAGTCTAGTGGGTTTCATGGATTCATCCTCAAATATTAACTGGAATGAAGATTTTGAATTTAAATTGAGAAAATTATAAATGCAGAGAAAGAATTTTACATATTAAGTGACATAAATCAGGGCCTCCTAAATGAACAAATAAAGAAATGTTGGTTGGATTTTGTTGAACCTATTAGGATTTTGCAATGAATCCAGAAGGGTAACATCCAGTTCAAACACACTTATAGACCATGTATACAGAGATACTAAAGAAAATATTTCAAAATATTGGTTAAATGATCATTTGCAGTTTGGTAAGAGAAAAGAATATTCATAATGTCACATACAAATCTTTTAAAATTTTCAATAATGATAATTTCTTAAAGGATTTAGAGCAAATCCCCTGGGATACTATCAAAATTTTGGATGATATTGAAGATATTTGAAGCACTTGGTCTGATCTGATTTTAGAGGTTGGTGATAAACCTTTGAAGATGCAGAATTAAGTATGACCTGTTTGGCAGTGGTCAAGTTAGGTTGGAATTTACGGTAGAAGTGACTTCTTTTGGAATGAAATCGAAACGAGAGCTGAACAGGGAGAAATGGGAGCAAAGCAAGACATCCAATGTATGTGTGTGTTTTGTATGTGTGTGTGTGTGCATGTGTGTGTGTGTGCATGTGTGTTTTGTTTTCATTCTCCAGTTTGAATTATGCCCTCTATTTCCCAGTATGTATGTTTCCATATATCATTGGTTTTAAACAATTTTTTTTTAGAAGCATAACATTTTCTTAGTTGTATCAATTATAAAACATTTGGTGTATGTTTAACAATTATGATATTAATTTTCAGGGTATTTTGGCAATATTACTTTAAATGAGAACAATAGAAACTATACAATACAAAGAATTTTAACTGAGTAACTAGATTACAGTATTGCAATTGCAAGTTAGTACAAATGCCTAATCAAATACCCTTAATCAAAAGAATTTTTATTTTTTCTTTAATATTTATAAAATTTGCAGTTGAAAAGACTTTTAAACTTTTTTGAAACAACCCCTGTATCATGTACATGAGAGCAATGCACAACTCTTTCGGATCATACTTTTCATCATAATTTCTTTGTTGCTAATAAAACTTTACAGTAACTGTTTATAGACAATGTACTAAAAAATTACAGTCAGAAAATATGAATGAAGTAAGCCCATTTATAAACCCAATTGACACAGTCAACATGCAAGTCAATCTATTTTACAAAGAGGGGTTTTCTTAATGTAACCACTCTTTTTATAGCTTCGTTAAAATGTTCTGTTAATAGGATTGCAACTAGTCCTATAATGTTGTATTATTTGTCTTGGTGTAACATTGCATTGGTTAAATAATATTTGCTTTGCTATTTGATTTTTGGTTTTTCTTAGTCGTATTTTATAAAAATGAGTAAACTTATAATGCAGTCCTGATCTTACAGTACTTCTCAAATTCCACTACATAGCATTATCCTGTATGTTTCTGATGTACATAATAGCATTTAAATCTGAATCTTCAGTAATGTACTATTCAGACTGGGCTATCTATGAATTGTATATTTTCCTGAAAATTTTTGCTCTATGGTTTACAGAAAGAGACAGTCTAAGAAAGTGGTACTTCCCAGACTCAGAAAGGTTCGCCATTATTTTTTCATGAAAGGTTCATTTATGATTCCATACTGATTTTTAAGAAGAAAATAATGTACACACAGCAGTTGAAATATTCATGTTTCAGTTTCTATTCTTGAAATAGAGATTGTTATTTACATAAGTTTAAGTTCGAAACACAAGTCTGTATGTTTTTATCATCAAAAGGTAGGGTGGAAATCAGGCAGTAAATTAGGCCTAGGTACTAACTTACTTGGGAAAGGGTTAATGGTCAGTCAAAACACATGCCTGTGAGTGTGCAGAAGTTTGTTTGATGATATCAACACCAATTATTTGATGGCTTGAAGCCTTGGTATGCAATTAACCTTGAGCAAAAACATAACACTGGGAATAACATGGACAAGGTGAAGGAGCATCTTAAAAAGGAGTCATTCAGTGATCCTTGAAAAAAAAAAGCAAAGGGTGAAGTTGTTTTCTCTTGCCTAATAGAAAAAGGCAAAGTTTACATTTTTATGTGACTCAGTCACCAACTTCACACAGTAGTGTGACCCCAGCTTGGGTCACTGCAGAAAATTTTGATTCTATGATATGACCACTTTAAATGTAATAAAAATGAATACAAGATCTAAAGAAATTTGTGTGTGTGTGTGTGTGTGTGTGTGTGTGTGATTTAGATTTTTAATGTAGCTTTAAAAATTTTTCAGTCATATTGCTATGATGTCTTCAGTGTGACAGTTTGCTATGATGTTTCATACTGGAGCATCATGCAGCAGACATGTAGCTTTAAAGACCTTGGTATCACTCAGCCAGGGTTTGAACCTGCGACCTCCCACATCCGAGATATGCAAAATGATTATATATGCAAAGAGAAATTGCTACCCAAACATTCTTGATGACAAAGAAATCCCTCCTCAAAAGTATCTGGAAAATATTTAAGGAATTTGGAGCAGGGAAGTGCAAAACTAAGATGGATATTTTGCCACTAATTAATGGCAGCAACCATGTTTATGATCCATATGGCATTGCAAATATTTTTAGTGAATTCTTTGTAAACATTGGCTCCAAGATTACAGAACATAAGTTAGACTCGAATCATTCAGAACTAAAATGTTCTTGTTCCACATAAACTTACAAATGAGACTAAATTTGAAATCCTGGAAATTGGTTCAGAGTTTGTTTTGAATTACCAAAAGAACATTGATGTTTCTAAATCTATAGGAGTTGACCTGATAGGTCCAAGACTTCTTGAGGCAGCTGCATTTGCTATTGCTGATAGTATTACTTGTGTTATCATAGTTTGAGAACAAGACAAAATATCCGATGTTAGAAAATGGCCAACATAACACCAATACATAAAGCTGGATCAAAAAAGGATGTAAACAAATATAAACCAATCTCAATTCTTCCATCTCTTTCGAAATTACTAAAGAAGTAATATCTCAGTAATCAAAATGTACTTCTGAAAATCAATATGGCTTTCTAAAAGATAATTCTTGTCAAACTGCGCTTATCAATCGATGACATCTAAGTGGGCTCAAAACCTGAGATGAAGGAAAGTTAGTTTGCAGTGTAATGATTGATGATTTTTGAAAGGTGCTGTGTTAACATAGTAATGAAAAACTTATTGAAAAGTTAAAAATCTGTCAATATAGTGAAGATACCCTTAAGTGGTTCACATCTTACTTGAGCATTAGGTCTCAACAAGTAATATTAAATGGATACCTATCAGAAACTAAAATGATAATTTTTTGAGTGCCATAAGGTTCTATCTTGGGGCAATGTTATTGGATTTGTTTGTAAATGGCCTTCTCCTGATGTGTATGCTTATGATACAACTATGTTTGATGCTCAAAGCAACCAAGGTGAAGTTAAAAGGAACTTTTTCAAATATGGTGTAAGAAAATAGGTATGATCTTCAATAGAGACAAAACAAAAGTATTTTTGACAATTACATGGCAAAAAAATAAGATTATAAACTGAAATGCTGCATGTTCTTTATGGTAACACTATTTAGAAAATTACATTTTTAAATAGAATTTTTGGAATATTTGTACACAATAACTTGCAGTGGACTCATGATATAAATTATATTTCAGCATAAAAAATATTCTTATCTTTAGCTCCACAAGAACATCAAGGCCTTCATTATATTAAATGGTTCTTTAGCTGCACAAGGACATCAAGGCCTTCATTATATTATAGTTCTTTAGCTGCACAAGAACATCAAGGCCTTCATTATGTCAAATGGTTCTTTAGCTCCACAAGAACATCAAGGCCTTCATTATATTATAGTTCTTTAGCTCCACAAGAACATCAAGGCCTTCATTATATTACAGTTCTTTAGCTCCACGAGAACATCAAGGCCTTCATTACAATTATTTAGCTCCATAAAAACATCAAGGCCTTCATTACATACAGTTGTTTAGCTCCACAAGAACATCAAGGCCTTCATTACATTAATTTTCTTTAGCTCCACAAGAACATTAAGGCCTTTATGACATTACAGTTACATACAACTACACTTTGAATGCTGTGATATTATTTGGTGGCAACACATCTGCTACAAATATGAGAAAAATTTCCATGTTCCACAAAAGGGCATGTAAATAATTCCTGATCAGCAGACAGAAAATGTTCAAACTGCAGTGCATTAACATTCAAAGTATTACTAATGCATAAAAAATATTTTTGAGGAAAGCCAAAATAATGTAGAATGTTTTTATAAAATCTGCCTGTACTTTCCAAAACACCATTTTCAAGTTAAGAGAATCTACTGGTACCCAAAATCTAAGGTCATTAAATGACCTAAATGACCAAAATTTCAAAGTACCCAAACCACAAAAGGAAAATTGTATTCATCTCATTGATGTATAATTACAGATAAATTTTGACCATAAATTATTTAAAAAATGTACGATATGCATTTATCCATTTTTTATTTAATCGGTTAAATCAGTCACAGCTTAAGCAAAATGTTTCTTTATGGCAAGACCGTGGAAAAGTGGATATTGTTTAAAGATGCCAAACAATAAATCAGATTGTGTTGTGGTTTAATGCCATTTCTTAACATACTTGGCAGCCAGTAGTCAAGGAAAAACCCACAAAACCTGCGAAGAAGCACCGCCTCACACGGGAAGCTCCTTGCAAGCTTTCTCACATAACTGCTGTCAGAGCCTGGGACTGCAACCAAAATGGACAGAGTACAGTGATCTGTAAAGGCATTAGCTTCTTAAACTACTTGGCCACCCCGAGGACCCATTTCAGCCAGATGTAAAATGACCCATGATGAGAAATTTAGTTTGATTGCCTAATAGGTTTGAAGAAATCGGGGAAATGCACAACATTATATGTGATAGATATTTTTTTCACCCATGCAACGGTGAAATCTAGCTGTTTTGCCAACCTTAGTTTTCTTATTTCAGCCTGGTTGTCTCAGTCAGGTCATCTTAGTCATGGTGTCAACATGCTAGGAACTGCTTTCATAAAGAAAAAAACCATGTTGTCTTCTGCTTTGCTTGACGGAGTTGTTTTAAAGTCAAACAATAAAAATATATATATAACAAAACAAAACATGCAGTGACTTAAGGTCCCTCTAACTTTGAGAGCACACTATATTAAACATTTTGAGAAAGACATAAACATGCACATAAGTTGAGCTATTTGGTATTATGATAGAAACTGTTGGTCTAACTCTGTAAATTTTCAGGTCAGCAACATTATATGTAGCTAAAAGTACTTAATTTTAAATACTTTGTGTGAAATGAATTACATACTGTTAGCCACATTTAATGATGCTGACTTGAAAATTTAATGAGCTTTAGATCGGATAAAATTTGCGATGCTGTGTGGATTGCACTATGAGAGAATACAGTCTGCTTCAGTCACACAAATTATACACATCACTCAGACCATAAAAATGAAAAATTTAAATTTTCTCAAGAACTACTGCAAAGACTGCAACAGCTAGAAATGTGTTACATCAGACCTGCGTTCTTCAAACTTCATTTTCCAAATAGCTCAAGTTAAATCAAACATTGTAAGTAAATGAAAATTCTTGCACTTACCAATCAGTAGCTAATTCTTCAGTTCACATGTTATTCCATAAGATCTCCATATAGTATCTTGATCTAGTAAAAGCAACACTTGCCATATTTCCATGAAAGAAAATAAAGCAACACTTGCCATATTTCCATGAAAGAAAATAAAGCAACACTTGCCATATTTCCATGAAAGAAAATAAAGCAACACTTGCCATATTTCCATGAAAGAAAATAAAGCAACACTTGCCATATTTCCATGAAAGAAAATAAAGCAACACTTGCTATATTTCCATGAAAGAAAATAAAGCAACACTTGCCATATTTCCTTGAAAGAAAATACTAATTTCCAAGAATACCATGAAATTCAATTAGAAATCCCCTCTATATATTTATTTAGAGCAGTATGGTTGGTCTGTACCCAGTATTGTAATGCATCTTACCATTATCTCTCATAGAACATTTTCAAATTTGAATTGAAAGTTAAAAGTTATTTGTATAAAAGATATGAATTCATTATTATTTTCATTATACTCCCATCACTTAAATGTGATAATACAGAAATAATATCAAATGGTTTTATGTTTATATTTTCTTGTACATAGAACTTTTTTACATAGGGTCAACAGGTTTCCCCACTGCCCTCATTTACATAAATATGCAGTCTGTATTTTGAACAGTAGCATGTTACTTGAGGCCTTCTGACTTTACTTCAAGTGCCTAACAATTATAACTTTTTTCTTTATTTTTTTTCTTCTCTTTTCTAAGAGTGGCATATATTGCTAGATGGTACTTAGATAATTATTCAGGTTTTCATAAAAGAGTACAAAACCTGTTGACCTTTATATAGAGTGAGAATACTAGTACTTTATACTGTTCTTTGAATCTGTTAACTAAATTGTAAAATTGCAGGGTTATTTTAGTTCAGTTGGAACAAAACAAATTGGGTGAGAAGAATAATCTATATGTACCAAGGTAAGGAAATCACAGTTGTGAGGTTACTCTGTTTCCCTACAAGGCTGTGCCTGGGGAGACAAATAAAATAACAAGAGACTGGAGTTTCCTTGTCTCTGTTTGCAAACCCCAACATAGATTCTCTTAATACTGGGGTTTTTTGTTTGATTGCTTCAAAATACAGGAATGTAGACATAAGAGAAATGGACAACAGTGTAAATGAATTATATTTTTGCCATGTGCTGGTTTCACTTTGATATTTTATGGCATATTGTAAATTTCTGTTTATAATGACAAAGAAATAAAATATTTATTACTCGTTAATTGAAATACTGACATTTTACTATCAGACATAATTCTTGTCAAGGTTCTCAAAAGTAGATGTGTGCTGCCAAGGTTTATTGAATTTTCTGACTTGTTCCAGGCATACTTCAGAAGTTGATATGTTTGCTGAAGCATTCTAATTACAGTCAGTTGTATGGTACAAAGAAATGTGCAATAACCTGATCGCAAATTATATATTTTGTGCAGGATCTATACAGTGATGTGAACTACTTCATGGAAGGAAATATCATCTGACAATGTCATGCCTCAGGCTTGTTAACCAGTCTGTGCTTGGTGCCACAAAATGGTCTTTGATTTTATTTTCAAATGGTTGCTGTCTCAATTATATCACTATTCCATCTTTTAAATTTGATTTTTCCAGAGAGTGAAAATTATAAATCAAATTTTTGCTTTTTTTCCTCCAGAATGTTTGTTGCCATCACTGTTCCTTTGTATATTAACCCACACTGTGAGTACTTCATTGTGCCCTTCTGGCAACCAAAAGCACAGACTCATAATGTCTGCTTCCTGGACATCTTGTATGTAATTACTAGACTCATAAGATATTCTGCCCAAAAATGATTGCTTCTATTTAATTTGGGAAAGTGTGATGAGCTTCTTGATTTGTTTTTCCTGGGTCAAACCGTTTGCTGTGTTGCATTTTTTTTTTGTTTCTTCATCATTTAGCAAACTTAAACAGTTAGTCTTAAATTGACTTTGGTTTTGCTAGAAGCAAAATTAGCACATGGCTGCTTCTCTGTTGTCTTTGGATATAAAGTGACCAGTTCTGACTCACCCAACAAAATACTTAAATGTGTACCAGAGTTCATGGTAATGCAAATGTTAATATACTGTATACAAAATACCCCAATCCGCTCATGGCAAAAGATCCTACCTTTCTTCAATGTGACACAGAATAGAATACAGCAGGACCACAGGTTGAATACAAATTGACTTCATGCTTGTTTGTTGTAATTTTCTATAATTCTTCTACCACGGTGGCAGCCATCTGGAAATTCTTGTTATTGTTACTTAAATGGATTATCATCTAACATGGGGTTTTCATTTGAAGATTCTTTTTTTTATGGTGTCTAGTTGGTCCTAAATAAAAAAAATACAAATTGACCTTCTATATGACCATCTTGTTGGCCATTTTGAAATTTTGTTTTCTGAAATCCTTGCAGATGAATAACATTTATCAGTATGTGGTTTTCATCAATGGACTGCTCTTTGCTTTATGGTTCTAAATGAACTTTGTCCCAATCATGCATCCAAAATGGCAGCCATCACAGCTGCCATAAAATTATGCTGTTGCTACTCCCCCTGAATAGAGGTCATACTGACATGGTGTTTATACCAAAAGACATCTCACAGTGGCTAATTTTTCCTATTTGAAAGTGGTGTCAATCTACTATGTCCACTACAGACCACTAATTAATGTTTTTTTATTACTTTAGAATATGACTAATGATTTTAACATTCAGCAGTTATAAGGAAGAAATGATGATGTCTTGAATTTCTGGAATTTCTTTTTTTTATTTTTTGCGAAGTAGAATATTTATCCTTTCATGGGATGCTTATTTTTTTGAGGAGAAATAAATAGTAGATGGTTGCAAAAAAAACTAAGCTCATAAATTTCATTGCTTGCTGGTACAGGTATCCTGCTTCAATGTGAAGCAAAACAATGTGCTGGAAAAGATGGAGTTTAATGGCTGTAATCAGCTGAAGCCATCCTTGTGTGTACCAGTTATAGTGCATGGGGCACTATAGGGAAAATGTGAATTAGCATTAAAAACAGGGTCCTGACACTAATGAAACAATATTTATAGGGACAAATGGCACACTCTGGGACACTATAAGGACAATGGGAATTTTGTATAGAGACAATAGGAATGGAACAGACCCTTAGCCACCTCAGGCAAAGGGAAGGGAGTATATCATCACTAATCTTCATGGGATAAAACAAAACAAAGAGCATCCCTGTAAAATTATACAATAAAAAACACAAGTAAAAAGGGAAAGGGAACAAGAAAACAAAAAAAGGGGGAAACCTACTCACTCTGTTTGTGGGATAGTGAACACTTGAGGTTCCCTCTGTTTTCTTTGCCATTGTCAAGGATGAATAATATATGGCCTCTTTTTCTCCTCTTCATGCTGCATTGGTTTTTTTTTTGTTGTGGCTGTGGTTGAGGTGGTAGTATCCATACTATTCATGGAGGCATCCTAACCTCAGGCTTGACGTCACATTGGATGAGGTGAGGTAGTATCCCTCACTTCTTTTCCTTCTCCTCTTCTTTTTTTCCTCCACTTCCTCAAGTCTGGCACTGTCTGCCTCCATGGCAAGCTCACCCAGGAGGCACATGGCATACTCCAGGTGCATTTGGAACTCCAATAGCTTACTTATCCTGCTACTCACATTGATATGTCAAAGTGTGTAGCCAGACTGATGTGTACTTGACTTTATAGCAATGGAGCATGGACATTATTTCATCTCTAAAGACCTCTTATACCAGGTCTTGGGCTATTGATATCATCCTGACATTCATTGGGTATCAGGTTTGTCCTTACATGATGTAAATTGACATAAGCTTCGTTCAGCTAGCTAGTCTGGAAAACATGTTCTTTGGTAGATGAGTCAACCATGGATGGCCAGACTAGGAGACCCACCCACTTGTGGATTCGATAGAAAACATTATTTCTGGTTTTGGTTGGATCTGAACATTATGAGAGCTATGTTATGCTGAGAGACAGAGAGAAGTCAAAGAGCATATATTCACAGTGATTCTTTCTAAAACAAATGACAGACATTTTTTCAAAACACAATTTTTTTTATTCATTAAATAACTAACAAGTAATAATAACATCAAACTCAAGCAAATTATTTTTGACAAGGTTGACAACATTGTGAAATCTTGTTATATTTCCATTCATGGAAGTCATGAGGTCATTGATGTACACAACTTTTTCTAGCTAAAGACAAAAGATAGCCATAATGGTTACAAAACCATTGCTCAGACTACTTTCACATCATTTTCAGAAAAGCCACAATCAAAATAAGCTTCTAAATTTTCTAAAGGATAACCAAGACTAAATTGATGAAGAAAATATACATAATATTGTCCATACACCATGGAATCTGTGACTTGTAATTTCACATTATTGAATTGTGTCGTCTAAGCATTTCTTTTAAAGTCAATGATGTCATCTTCCAAAGGGGGTAATCCATACGAATCAAAATATTCCACACAATCCTCTTTTGGGATGTAGACAGCTACCCAGTGGGTTCCTGGGAGATGACTGTCATCTGTGTTGATGACATAAGCATGATGGTCTTGCGGTTGCAATAAGGTAGTTAATCATTAGCACACTCAACAGGATTCCAAGAAGCCATGTACAAATTTTTGTTCAAAAGGTAATAAAGTTCCCAGGTATTCCTTTTTTATTTTCTTGTTTTTTCACAAGTAATCATAAGTCATCAGTTCAATTCTGACTTTTGCTTGAAAATCTTTGTCAACTAATCATCTCTTCGCTTTGTCTTCTTCATACTCTGAGTAACTCTGAGTAATTGTTTCTTTGCCTTGTCTCCAAACTCTGAGCTAAGATAGATTTCTAGAGTAGTCAGTGGAGGAATGATACCACTCATGCAACACTTCTTCCTAGATGAGGCTCCAAGCCTCATCCATATATTTGTCCAATTTTTCTTCTTGGCTCATTATGAAACATTTATCATGTTGAAGTTGACTGGGATAATCATTTTGACATCTATAGCAATCTTTTTTGACCAATTCTGTAATTTCATCCAACAAGTGTTTGGCAAAACATGACAATGAATGTTGTTTTTGTTCTGCTCATCTTGATTTGACCACTATGTTCTTTTCATCTTTTTCTTTGGGTTCTGTTTTCATGGTATCCTCCTATTTCATGGATTCTTCACCAGCCAAAGAGGGATATGAGTCTTTCATAGTTTCTAATAATTGACTTCTCTCAAACTGTTGATTTCTATTGTATTATCGAATTTGACACACAGGATGATGTTCCCCATCTCAGTGAAAGCATCTACAAACTAAGTTCCACATGCAGTTGACCAGATTTTATAGAGTGAAAATGTCCCATGTCGCTGCCTTGGTCTGGAGTGAAATCAAAGGCCCACTAAGAGTGTAACCTACATACATACACACATAAAGACCTAATAATGTATCCTTATAACGTATCCTTACCATAAAAATTTACAGCATGATTTTTGTTTCTAATTTTGTGGTGTTTGTTTTTATTTTTTATATCATATCATTATATATGTCTTTAATTCTTTTTAGGTGTTGTCAAATGTTGTAAAGTGCTTAGAGCTTGTAAAGATTAGGCCCTATATAAAGATTTCATTATTATTGTTATTTTTATTAACCTCCTATATAATCTTTATACGAAATACTGTGGCTGGTGTCGGTTCCTAGTTGTCCGGTAGCTTCATACAGGGACAAGTATGATCTCAAGTAATTTGTCTTGGTAAAGTTAGGTTTGAGGGGTCTAGTACTCAAAGTCTTGCCTTCGCCATTGACTTTGATCTAGGTCACAAGTACTCAATGTGAGCTTGATGTTAAAAAACCCAATAAACTTAAGATAAAAGTCGTACAGAGTGACAAAAATACCTCAGATTACCCCATGACCCCTTCTGACATTGGACCTTTTCTGTCATGCTATATAAGTATGACTGAGAGGGTCCAATGTCAGAACGGGTCATGGGGGTAATCTGAGGTATTTGTGTCACTCTGTAAGACTTTTCATTAATATTTTTTTTTTTACATCAAGCTCATATTGAGTACCTGTGATCTAGGTCACTCTGTAGTGCTTAAACTGGAAAGGATTTTGATCGTGGGCTCTGCTGAGGGCTGCATTGCTGATGATACCAATAATTAAATGTTGGAGTAACTGTCCTTGGAACAGATGATCTTTGATCTTGGATCAGAGTACAGCAGCAGTGGTGAAGGTTTTCACATCTTTGCCTTGTATCGGACACTTGGCAGTCATTCTGCTTAAAGCATTGTATCAGATATTTGTCGGTTGTTCTGCTTAAGGTTTGACTGATATTTCTTGCTTTAGGTAATACTTCTATGAGATGCACATAAAGGCTGGTGTCTTGGATGATGGTTTTGTACGCGTTAGCATATGCCATCAAATGGAAAGCTGTACTGCTATGATTTAATCTCAGGCAAATATCCACTGAGGTTGTGAGGATTGTCATCGACTGTCAGGGCTGTGTCATTAAAATTATCCAAAAATGCAGTTTAGGTTTCCAAACCACACAAGCATCCAGATGAGTGTTTTTTAGCCTCTTTTCCATGCTTCAAGAAATTTACCAGGTACACTTTTTACCAGGTACTCTTGGTAAGGGTAAGTATCCATACTCCTGCTGACCAGTTTGTTACAAATCCACTTTGCTGAACAAGGAATGCATGAAATTGTTGATGCATGCAACTCTGTAAAAAAATAAAATTAAAAATAAAAGTTAATTAAAATAGGTTATTCATAATTTCAGTGTTCTAGTGTCCGAGAGTAACTGTTGGTTAGAGGAGTGTTTGAAAGAGGATGGTTGTAATGGTTAGGGTGACTGTTGGATGGGTGACTGACATTGGATGCAAGACTCCCATTGTTGTTCCTGTTCAAAGAGTTAATTTCATGGATGTTTTGGGAAGAAGGTAACCGATGCAACTGCTTAGTAAAATGGTCCACAATTGTTTGTCTCCATGTTGCAAACTCAAATTGGCAATGGCAGCACCGATGACACAATACACCACAAAGATTTGGCAGAAAAAGATGATTGCCATTTTAGGCACACATTCTCCACACCACATCCACATTGGGTTGCTTTTGTAGATCTTGCAGAGAAGAACTGGGGGAAGGAGTGGTTGCTGCTGTAGTGGTAGCGATTGAGGCTCTGTTGAAAGGCATGATGGTCACTTCTTTTTATAGTCGATGATTTGCAAAGCATTGATCCCATACTTGACGGATATCCTTTCTAATGTACTTTGACATGGCATTTTCCCACTCTTCATGTTCTTCATTTTGTCTTCTTTTTTGGTCACACATTGTAACTTGGTTAAGTAAAATGTTTCTGTTAACACTTCTCCATTCATGTCTTCCAATTTATAGACAGGAGGAAAATGACCATGCACTCATTTAGTGACACAAAACATTTCGGTGGTCCAATTGGGTAAGTAACCTTTATCAAAAGTGCGTTTGTTCTTGCCTATGCATATCCAGTCTCCAGTTGTCAACACTTTCTTGGGGACAGTCACAATCAGGGACATACTACACTCAAAGATGGTCACTTCATTGTTGAGAATCACTCCTTTGGGGACATGTCCAATACTCTAATGGCAAGATTGGTTGTACGATTGGACGAGGTGCAGTAAGTCACCTATGTTCTTGAGTATGTTGATGGGTAAAATATTTCCACATGCATTCTTTCAAGCTGTGTTGAAAACGTTTCATGATGCTGATTATGGTTTTGGGATTCTCGGTGGTGAAAAAATGAAAGTCATGTTTTTTTTATATTCATTTTGGAAAGCTTGGTTCAGAAATTCTGTGCCTTTGTCAGTTTGCCATCGAAGAAGGGGACTACTGCTTTGTTTCAACACCAGTTTCAGGGCTCGCACTAACTCGCTGCTTGATTTGAAAGTCAATGGCATGACCCAAGAAAATTTGGAAATCAGCTTGCCATTGATGATCAATGCCATCCACATGGGTGCAACTTCTGGAAAATTTTTGTCAAATGGGTTTGTATGTAAGGTGTATGTGGCTTGTTCTTATAACCATCATTGCAATTGAGGTAAACATACATTTTTCAGACTTGTTTTGGCAGCACGATGCAGTTTTTGAAGTCTATAATAACAAACAGGATGGGATGGATCATAGTAAATGTTGGCTAAAATCTTCTCCATATTTTTTAAGTGATCCAATCTTCACTGATGCTATTTTTGTTTTTGTGTGGTATTTTCTTGGATTGTAATTCTCTGTGTGTCTGAGAGCAATAGGTGTCAAGGATGATGTCTGAACAGGGATAAATCAGTGCTTTGATGTTTGATGAATTATTACAACAAGCTTTGTGTGTACATCATGTATGATGAATTATTACAAGCCTTGTGTATACCATCATGTTCTATGAATTATTACAAAAAGCCTTGTGAGTATAATCATGTCTGGTGAATTATTACAATAAACCTTGTATGTATGATGAATTATTACAACAAGCCTTGCATGTACCATCATGTACTATGAATTATTACAAGCCTTGTGTGTACCATCATGTCTAATGAATTATTACAACAAACCTTTTATGTATGATCATGACTGATTAATTATTACAAGCCTTGTATGTATCATCAAGTCTAAGTGAATTATTGCAACAAGCCTTGTGTGTTACATGATCATGTCTGATAAATTATTATAAGCTTTGTGTGTACCATAATGTCTGATGAGTTATTACAAGCCTTGTGTGTATGATCATGTCTGATGAATTATTACAGCAAGCCTTATGTGTACCATTATGTCTAAAAAATTATTACAACAGTTAAATAGGCTTAGTCTTGCTGTACTAGGATTTTGATATTGGGATGTAACAATTAAATAGACAGTTCTGTGATTTTTGTAGTTTAAAGATCTGAATGAAATTGTTCTAAAGAAAAGACAGTGAGACAAGAAATTAACAATAATGAAAAATAAATGAACCTCCTATTATATGCATGACAGTTGGAAACAATATTATTATTTGAAATATGTGTACAATACTGTTCCTTTCAAGTGCATTAATTGCATAATTGCAGATTTGTAGACATTAACCTTAAAAAGCAAAATTTGATGACTAAAGATGAAAACCCAGCATTCAGAACCAATTGTTAATAGCAGTGTTTTCCATCATAATTCTATTGGTACTTGAAAATCTTTTGCCAAGTTTAAAATTAAAATTAAAGTGTTTGTGAATGCAGGAACTGTCCTTTTATTTGTACTATTACAGGTTATGTTTTGGCTTATTGGAATTGGATGAAGTCAGACATGATCACTGATTCCAGAAGATTTTTGTAATGGTTTTTTTTCCTAATCTGCTACACCTAGGATCAAGTGCACAAATCTAGATTTTAGTACTGAGTGTACATTAATTAGTACTGAGTGTACATTAATTAGATCAAATGGATTAAATAGAACAATCTCATTCACCTGAAGAACCATTCAGCTCATGGCCAGAATGGTGCAGATTAGACACCACTGTTGGAAACAGTCCAAAGTGGTGACTTTAGTCAGTCCTTGGTCAAGACACTTTACTTTTACCTGTGCTTAACACACTAAACCGGACCAATCCATCACTCTCAACTAGGCCAACAAGTTGAATTATACTTGCAGGTAAATGAAATTTATTATGGCATAAGAACTAAATAACTGAAAACATGCCATTATTGCAGAAAGCATTGGAATTGCCAGAAAGTTAAAGAGACTGAGATACAAAACTTCATGAAAAAGTTAATATATTAACACTGGTTGTTCCACTGAAACTGTCTCTTTTTGTAACCAGCATATATGGATGAAGACAAAAATGCTGATGCTTAAAGATATTATACACACAACTGTGACTAAAATTTAATATAACAATACATATGAGTGTTCATTTACAATCTCCGTAGCTATTTAGTAAATTTTCAGGGATTAGAACCATAATTCTATTATGGCATCTGCTTGGGCTATACTTAAGATAGAGGATGGTGAATGTTTTGAACAGCTGATAGTCACTCAATGAATGGAGACAAATAATGAAAATACACAAATAATATTCCATTATACATTTATTGACATATAACACTAATAATGCACACACCTATACATTCCCACTACATCTTGTGATGATAAAATATTAAATGAAATAAGATTCTTTTTAAAAATCAAATCAAGTCCTACATTCAGCTCTTTTATCACTTCACTACATTAGGAACTCAGACAATTTTTCCACTGGTACCCTGGTCCAATTATCACTCCACAGTTTGGCTCCATGAATTTACACAATGTTTCAGTCCATACATCACCAGTACATATAACAACTAACAATTGAATACTATTCATGTTCCAATTCTTTGCTTCCCTGCTTATATTTTGAATTTTGCCTTCGCTGGCTTAAGCACGCGATGTGACCCTATGGAGACATGCACTTCCACACTTCTATCTCTATCCTTCACAAGCCAATATTCTCAGTGAGGTCTGTGGATAACATACCCTCTTCATGCACTTCGAATCCATCCTTCACTGGCCAAAATGCTTGGCTAAGTTTTATAGGGTCACCTAATCTTTTGCCTGCTGCCTGTCTGCCTGCCTGCAAAGTCCAGTTCTTTCTCTAACTGCTTCATATTCCAAAAACACATCAACATATGTATGACAGCTTGCTTTCCATGCAGCACTGGTACTTTGGTGAGTGTTTGAAGTGCTTACAGAAATATCCTTACACTTACTGTGAATCTGGTCTTAAATCAAGGCTGGAGGAAAACTCCCCTTCTCCTTTTGTTCAGAATTTTCTAAAAAAGAATATTGTCTAGGTCTCACATGTTGGGGCAAACATCTTTGCACCAGTGAAGCCCCTCCCAAAGGAGGATCTAGATGTTCGACTAGAATGTAGGGAGATGATGACCATTTCTCATGTCTCTAGCAGCATGCCTCAGGTTGCAGATTTCTCCTTCCTGTTCGGGAGGTAAAGCACTTTGAGAGTGGGTTGTGCTCTCCCATTAGGGAGCTAGAGAACCACAATACATATGTTGCTTCTGGCAACATGATTCCCTAATTCTGTTTGAGAAACAAAACACTACAGCCATTTATAATGCACACAGTGATAAATCAGTTAAAGACAAGATTTTCCTCATCTGGTACTCATTGGCATCTTGGTATGGGGAAAGGACAAGGACTGAGCGTTCCCTTACTCCCACCCCCCTTCTACCAACCCACCCTGTGCAGGATTCACAATGTATAAATTGAACTTAAGCTAAAAATGGGGACAAAATCAGTGTTCCATCCTTGGACTAGTGGACCTTGCCCTCACAGTTAAAGTGATGCTGCCACTTTTGTCCCACCATCACCTCATCAGCATGTGGCTTCCTTTTGGAAGGATTAAGGTATAACATCTTGGTTGGATGTTCTTGTCTCCCCGCTGTAACTCATGATGAACCAGGGACCATGGCACAGAGTGCTCCTATACCTCTTCCATCAAGGGACATTGTGATGCCCTTCCACTACTAATCACCTTGAAGCCTCCTTGACTATGATGATGATGATGCACTCTCTCGCCTCATTGTCTCCAGCAAGTCCTAGACAGAAGCTGTGGCAATGACACCTCTCAGGCCCACCTCTTTACCTTAGATGAGGAAGAGGAGGTCTGGTGCCACCAACCATCAGGCACACAGTCAATAAGGATTTTTCCAGTTTGGGAAAGATCTCTGGGGTACCAGGTCATCTAGACCTATTACTTTTCCACATTCATCCATGATTGAGGAAATATCATGGATGTTTTCACAAGGCCAATATAGCTTCACAACATTGAGGATAGTCTGTTCCCCCCTCAGTGTAGAGACCCCCTATCTCTTCTTTCAGCTACTGAGTACATTCCCCAAAGTGGCCTATCAAACCTTCTCCTGTGGATGCCAATGCGGACATTGTTGGTATTTCTGTGGGAGCCTGGATATGTCTTTCCATGAAAACAATTGATGCAATAGAGAAAAAAACTTGTTCCTTGTAACCATAGCATGCCAGCCTATCTTCAGCTACTTCCTTTAGTATGCAGAGAGAGTTCTCTTTAAATCCAGCCATAACCATGCGTACAGGATGCATTCATCTTGGCATGTACTCTGCTGCCATGGCATTATTGGAGGACTTTCTGTACATCTGCTATGATGCTGTATTGGAGTCATCTTTTATTTTTTTTTCTTAGCTAATTGAGTTACCCTCTTTAAATAAAGTCATATCTTAGGTCTTAACTACAGTAAAGACCTTCTAGAGGCTGCTCCTCTTGAGCATCATTTCTACCCAGGCTTCTCCAACCTTGCTGAATCACCAACTTTGATCTTTTTCTCTTCTCCTGGTCCATTGAAATCAACCAGTAAATAAAATCAGGCAAATTGCCATCAGGTGCCAGCTGCAAATTTTTCAAGTAGGCACAAGCCCAGGCCAATCCCCAACTCCTGCTAGACCACTTCCACTTCAGGTCCATGGTGCCCAGGTCACCACAGATATGAGAAAAAGTTCTCTGACCCTCTTTCTTTTCCTACTGGCGGAAATGGAGGGATGGATAGCCCTAGCAAATTAACCCCTCTTTTGCCATGCATGCCCTTCATGCACATCCCAATAGGTGCTTGTCCAGGTCTTTCAGGGGTTAGGTCAAGCTTCATGTATGATGTTTGGGTCCTCTCCATTGTAAATGTGGGTTATTTTCTCCAGTTTTGGGAACAATGCCCACTTTGAAGGACTCTTATTTTCTTTCCAATCTGTTTAAATTGAGGGAAGAGGTGCATACCCTTATGCAAAAAGGGGAGTCTTGAAGAATCGATCTCCCTCATTCTCACACATGGTGCTAAGAGAGGGATGTGCAAAAGGTCATTCTAACTTTTTTCTCCAATTGATGAAAGAATGTATTCATATCTAATGGATGGTATATTTTCAGTACAGAAATAGGTTATCTATGCAATAGTGGCAGGTAAGTATTGCATAAATAAAATTACTTGTAAACCCACAAACTCCAGAAAACAACATTTATAAATATGACCCAACAATATTTATAATTATGACCCAATAGCAAAAGAACTGTGATTTTTTTTAGGACTATTCACTAAATCAATAAAGCAAACAAAGTATACGCTGATCTGCCAGTTCCTCCAGCAGGTTTGGGGTTGTAGAATACGCCAGATGTGCCCTTGCTGCATGTCATACGAAGTGAATGAGTTGAGGCAACCTTTAAAGGTAATGGGAAAGCTGACCATGCTGCCCTATCTCAACAACTATCTATTTTAAAATACCACAACAATAATTTTATAGCTGGTATTAAAAAATCTATATTTACTAAGTGGCAGGCATAATGGATTAATGCTGTTAATAACCATCTGTTACAAGGGATGGGGTAGTAATTGCAGGAATTAGAACTGGTCATACTTATATAAACCATTCCTACATTATCCATCCACCTGTGTGTATTTCTTGCAGATTTTTTTTTACCATGAAGAACTTTCTGATAGATTGTTTAGATCTGTGTGTAACCTATTTCTTTGAGTACTTTTGACTCACATGTGTACTGTCAATCACCATTATACACATCATTTATATCCCCCCTTCATTTGGGAACAAATGGTTCTGGTGGCCTAGTGGTTAGAGCATCCCTTCATGGAAGGTCGTGGGTTCAAACCCTGGCTGAGTCCTATGAAGACTTATAGGAATGGTATTAACAGCTGCTTTGCTAGGCACTTAGCATTAGGAGGTTAGTGCAGACATCATGGCTATATGACTGAAAAATTGTTAAAGCTACCTTAAAAATCTAAATCACACACTCATTTGGGAACCTTCAGATGTTAGCCTCAATGACAATTAATTTGTTGTTTTTTTTCTTTTTAGTGCTTTATGATAATAAACCACTTTTTGATACATAAATAATTTATTATATAACTTTTTTGTGGCATTAAACAGCCTTATAGTGCTGGTGTGCTGTAATACCACAATATAATCTTTCAATCAATGATATCTTGCAAGATATTATGCATGGGCAGATCAGGGACTGTATTTTTTGTGTTGGGTCAGAAGTGCACATGAGTATGTAAGGTTATTCATTTTACCATTCAGGGTATAGAAGCATGGCAAAGCAATTAGTAATCATTTCAAAATAATTCCACAGTCCAATTTTTATGACTGGAATTAGAATCAGTGATAATGCTATTATTATCTGTATGAAACATAATCTGATTATAGACAAAATGGCTCATTTCTATATAGTCAGTTTGTGATTCTAAATATCATGTGATATTGAAAAAAAATATTCTGGAATCTTTTTTGATACAGTGTATATAGTTTACTTGCCCTGTGTTTGCTGTAGCCATAATGGCTCAGCAGCTTAGGTGTTGGACTTGCAGTCAGAAGGGTGTGGTTTGATTCCCACCACTGGAAATTCCTGATCATTTACTGTAGAGTATCTTTTGGCAAGGCACTTTAATGTCTTAGCAGGATATATTCTTTTTTTTTAAAAAAAATTACGTTATGAAACACATAAAACCCAAACTTTTTTTCTCACTGTCTGATGAAGATTTTCCTATGTTTACTGTCAGATGTCGATTCATTGATTTGATTGATTAAATTTAATTTGTATTTATAAATTTTTTAAAATATTTTCAAAGTTACCATGAATTGGTATATTACAGTGTGTATGAATAATGTTAGAAAAATGTCTTTACTGTGGAATATTTACTGCAGTAAAATTTTCCAGCCTTTTTCTCTAAAGTGTTGTGAATTTTTCTAATCAGTGAATATATTGGCTGATTATAGAGTTACATGCATGAGGTTATATTTACATTGTGTGTTGTCAGACCCATAATTCAGTGGAGTACCAGGGTACAACAAAATTGTGTGTACCATGGTATTTCCAAATATATCATGGTATGTACCATGGCACACTGCAATTATATTAGGGACCAGAATTTAATTTTCTGAGGCAAGGGTATTGCTGTTTCTGAAAGTGTGTTTGAATTGAAAATAAAAAAAAAAACTAAAGAAAGTGATCAATTTGTCTTTTTATTTAATTTGCTTCTGAAGTTCTGAAAGTGCAGATAGCATAGCTATGCAATCCATCAAAGTAAGGTGCAGCTGTATTTTCTCTTACCTAAATTAGTTGTAGTATTTCCAATATCAAAATAAAGAAAATTGTAGCTGCTTGAAATCTCCCTTAAGATACAATACTTGTTTCATAGCAAAGATTTCCATTTGGAAAATTACAAGAAATTCTTTTCTGCCCTGTACAAAAAAGTTAATCTCTGAGCAGTACCTAAATCCAGCATAACGAATCAAGAACTCCCTTTTCTCAAAGAAAGAGATTTTTTTTTTGCTATAATTTATTTGCACTTCTGGCAACATGTGAATTAACTTCTTGATGGTGGTCCAGGCAGTTAATTCAAATGTTATTATCTAAACTGAATGACTAGACATTGCCCATCAAAAGAAGTTTGCTGTATCTGACATTTCCCTGAACAACATGATAACCTATAAATGTTAATAAAGTCAGTGTAATGTAGCAGTATTGCTTATACTTCTTTGTATGGTTCTTTTACATGGCATGGTAAAATAAAACCTCCCACATTGTCTGGACTATTAGTTAAGGGCTATGTATTTTATTTTCTGGAGTTAATCACCAGGTTATAAATCTGTACACAGTTTTATACTTGCATCATAAAACTATTAAGTGTCTGCTCATCTATTCATCCATCAATCTGTTACCAAATTTGTTTATGCACAACAACTTAAGTTGTCCATCAGTTACCAGACTTTGAGAAAGGATAAAAAGTTGAGGCTAGGAAGACTCTCAAGATTCTTGGGTATGAGAAAGGTCCAAGGTCTATATGGACTGGAAAAGAAATATGAAATTACTCTATTTCTTCACCATCTACAGCTACCAAACATTTTGGATGGCTTGTGGAAGCCAATTGATTTTAGATTTAAAAGGTCAAATGTCAAGGTCACTGACTAAAATGTACAAATATTTCTTCATTATAACATAGCTCTGCACATCTGGACCCAAGTCTTTATGGATAGTGTGCACTTGGGGATAAGCCTATATCATTTGAAGGATGAGACACTGTTAAAGTAAGGGTGACTACTGCTGAAAGAATGAAAATGGATTCTGCACAACATTTTGAGTCACTAACCATATACCTTCACAAGAGTTTGTAGATGACTCGCACATTGGTTAAAAAAAGAAGCTTTTTGGTTTCAGGGTCAAGTGGTTAAAGGTCAGGGTAAGTGACTTGAAGAAGAATTTCTTTTTTGTAGAAAGGTATTGTCTATTGATATAAATATCAGATTACATCTTTGATTTTTTTTTTGTGAAATATGTACAGAAGGGACCAACCATATAGTTTTTTGGGGTGGAGGTTGAGCTGCAATAATTTTGGATTTCAGATAGCTTGAAAACTATTCTAGCTCAAATTTTTAGGGAAGAAAAACCTAAGTATATTCATGATATTAGTTGAGTAAAAGATTTGTCTTGAGATGAAAGAATAAAATAAAATACCCAGGTTAAAAGGAAGATCTCTGGCTACCCCACCTCCCACCTCTAGAAAATTCATTGGTTGTTCCCACAAGGTTCATGGTCTTAAAATCAGTGGTAACCTTGAGCTAGCATTATGGTTTGACTCATAAGACAAAATTTTTACGTTCTCTGTCTCTTCGATATGACTTATGAAAATATAAAGATATATGATAGCTCATTGTAAAGAACAACTTTTCCACATTAAAATTGCATCTAGATTACTGAAAAATGTCACTGTAAATACAAAATCCACCAAGAAATCATCAAGGGTTATGTGTGAACTAGAGCATAATATTTGAACATTGAATGACATGGTATTTCAATGCTAATGTTGGCATGGAGCAGTTTTTACATGCCTTCCATAAGATGAAGATAATGTTATGCTGTTGTCCAGCTTTAAATCCATCAGTTTTTGTCTGGCTGTTACTATTTTGCCATTTTGTTTTCCACATGATGACCTGAGTGATCACCATCATCATTTACCATGCTTAGTGGATGGCTTGGAAGAACTCAGTTGATTTTGTGATCAAACATCAGAGGTTAAGGTTACTGATGGCAAGAAAAAAGTGGTTTCTGCACATTAACATGAGTTCTCAACCATCTGCAGCTATCAAACTTAATGGATGGGTAAGGAACAGTTCAGTGTCAATGTCACTGTAAAATATCATTTCAAACAGTAAGTTATTATCCAACCATCCACAGTTTTAAATTTGTTTTGATTGGCTTGTACTTGGTGTAAATAAGAACTTAGTGTTTGGGTCAAAAGGTCCAAGTCAAGGTTACTATGACTGAAATTAGTTCATCATCTGTGGTTACCAAACTTTGTTAACAGCTTGCATTTTGAACAACCCTCTGTTTTATGATAAAAATGGTCAAGTTATGGGGGAGCCAATCAGTTTTGCTAAGAGAAGGTCAAAGGTTTGTGAGAGGAAATATAAAGTTTCAATGATTTTACCACAGTTTAAATGAAAAATCTCTTTGCTCAGAGTAAATGTCTGGTTTTAAAAAAGTAAACTGTATAAAAAAACTTTGAGATGAAATTAAACAAGTTTGTAGCTATGTGTGTGTAGTTATGTAGGATGTAGACTCTCTGAGTTCTTCTAATTCCTTAATACCCAGAATTATCTTAACTATTTATCCAATCCAGCTCAGTTTGTTCTTTCTTTTGTATCTTTTTTTAAAACTTGTATTATCTGAAAATCATTTATTCAAGTATACCTCCTTAATGGAACTAATTTAGCAGTCTGAAATTCTATGATCCAATTGACATAGTGGTGCATTATCTGAAACTTGAAATAATTATGAGCATCTTGTTTGATTTCACAAATTGAGACCTGTTGGTTCAAACTGTGAGTACTGATCATTGATAAGTGGGTTGTGTTTATTGTTTGTTTACTAATCAATTAATCAGCTGCTTGGCCTGAGGGTGGTCTAAAGCACTGCTGTCCTTAGATCACTGCCATCTCACTGATCACTACCATCTCACCTGTCTAGGATTCAGTGAATTTGGATATGTGAGAAAGCTTGCCAGTAGCTTCTCTTGGGTGGGTGGTTCTTTTGGTGATTTCTGGTTTCTTCCTCCACCATTAATACTGGCCACCAGTTAAGCCTAACAACGACAACAACAACAACTAATCAATTAATTGACTTGTCTTTAATAACCCTTTTATTATTCAGTTCATGGCATTAATTTTGTACACAGTAGCTCTGATCACATAGACCTTTTGAAGGCTTCATTCAGCTATGCATGCATTTAAAAAAATAAACATTAGGAAGTCACTTTACTTATTACACTGTACCTGAATGACTAAGCCATGGAATATTGTTAGGAGTTGTATGATCAAAAATATCCATGTACTTAATTTTTCAAAAAGTAGTGCCCTGAAATAAGGCATATTATGGTAAAATGCCCATCTGTGTATTAATGTCTTTAAGATCAAAAGGAAACTGCCAAGGTCACTGTGACAGAAAGATGAAGAATTATAGGTATTGACACAATACCATTAGTTCTGTCACTGATTTGGACCAAATGTTTTGAATCACTTGCATTGGTGCAGAGATTCAGAAGCCTGATGACTTTGGAGTCAAAAGGTCGAAGGTCATGGTTTTTCTATGAAAACAGAAAAATGGTTTCCACACAATAATGTTAGTTATGTATCTTAGACTTGGACAAAACTTTAATGAAGAGTGTTGATGTTTGGGTCAAAAGGCAATGTCATTTTAGTACAAAGAAAACTGTTTTAAAGTTGGTGCCTTTATTACATATCCATTTAATCTTAAATGGCTGATCTGGCATTTGTTGTTCATTCTGTGTTTCCCTATCTCACAATAAAAATTTCTGTATTGCACACCCAGCCTTTGACAACCTTTAAAACTAGAATTATTCTCAAACAGTTCACTTATAAAATATAGAGAATGATTTCTTGCTTAAAATTTGAAATTATTATCAATACACATTGATAGTTTAAGATTTGGGTGAAATGGCAACTTATGCCATTGTGGATAATGGAGGAGGACTTCCATAAGTAGTGATGAGCTATTTATGGGCACTTCATGGTATCTGTTGCAGAGGAGTTAGAGTTGTTGTGGTGTAAAAGAGTTTTGATCCAAATGTTTGACAATGAGTACTGATGAAGCTGATGTACATTAGGTGGCGCTCTACAGTTTCGTATTTAGCATAGGGTTAAAATTTTAAAGAAAAAGAGTTTCCCTGGGTTTCCTCACTAGTTATACTAGTTTTTTAAAAGAGACTTTGTATATCTTAGGTATTGTTCAAAGAACCTTTAATTTCCTTTATTTTGATGTATGATTGATGGGTGTAATATGGGTTAGAGAGTCTCTCTCTCTTTCTCTCTCTCTCTCTCTCTCTCTCTCTCTCTCTCTCTCTCTCTCTCTCTCTCTCTCTCTCTCTCTCTCTCTCTCTCTCTGTTCAATATGCTGTCAGAAAGAAAGGTGAAGTAAAGCTTATGTATTTGCATATTTTCTAGGAATTTATATAAATGTCACAGAGATTGTCATACAGGTAATTGTTATGTTACAGAGATTGTCATACAGGTAATTGTTATGTTACAGAGATTGTCATACAGGTAATTGTTATGTTACAGAGATTGTCATACAGGTAATTGTTATGTTACAGAGATTGTCATACAGGTAATTGTTATGTTACAGAGATTGTCATACAGGTAATTGTTATGTTACAGAGATTGTCATACAGGTAATTGTTATGTTACAGAGATTGTCATACAGGTAATTGTTATGTTACAGAGATTGTCATACAGGTAATTGTTATGTTACAGAGATTGTCATACAGGTAATTGTTATGTTACAGAGATTGTCATATAGGTAATTGTTATGTTACAGAGATTGTCATATAGGTAATTGTTATGTTACAGAGATTGTCATATAGGTAATTGTTATGTTACAGAGATTGTCATATAGGTAATTGTTATGTTACAGAGATTGTCATATAGGTAATTGTTATGTTACAGAGATTGTCATACAGGTAATTGTTATGTTACAGAGATTGTCATATAGGTAATTGTTATGTTACAGAGATTGTCATACAGGTAATTGTTATATTCATCGATCATGTTACAGATTGTCATAGTTCTTATTACAGGCTGTAATAAAAGGTTAATTGTTACATCCATCTGTCATGTTACAAACAGCAATGCAAGGTTTTTGTGATGTTTGCATAATTTTTTTTTCTTATGATTGAAATTTATTTAGATTCATAAGACAGTCTTTTTTCTTGTTATTTCAGATTGAAACATCCAAATATAGTCCAGCTATTAGATGTATTTGAGGATAAGAACTATGTATACCTGGTAATGGAACTGTAAGTATCAATTTGATCGTTTTTTTTTTACTGATAGATTTATTTGTAAGTTGATCAGTGTTCTGTTCATTAAAAGTAGTCCTTTCAACTGATCTTAAGAAATTAGGTCAAGGTGAACTTGCTAGCTGTCTAAATTGGAGTCCTTCTAGCTTTCTAATTATGTTGTTGTACAACAGATGCAGCAGTATATTGGCAGTGTATAACACATCTTAAATATACTCCTACCTTTGCTTGCCAAATAGCAAAACACAGCCCAAAACATATCCATATTGCTGTTTTCCACTTTTGAGTGGACACATTTTTTACTTCTCAACCATTCATTCTAATTTGCATAACTTGCTTGTCCACATCTAAAATGCTCTTGTATGCCTCTTAAATGCAAGAATGCCATAAATGCATCTACCATTGGCAATTTGCCACTTGAATGGATACACATTTTAATGCTTTTTTGCACTTGAATACATCCAACTTTGTCATATGATAAAAAGAAAATTAGAAATGAAAGTAAGGAAGTTCTTACTTCCCACATTGTCAAGTGATGAAGAGAAATGAAAGTTAGTTCTTCAGAAGCTTGTATTAGTAGTGAAGTGTGCAAGATTTAGCACCATGTTGACAATTATTCATAATTTGTTAGTGGTGCAAATCGGCTGATTAGTAAATTAAGATACATCGTACATTAAAAATGATCTGCTTTTCAAGAAAGGGCCAATGACCCAACAAGACAGTAATCTCTCACTCTGTGAGGATGACATTTTTGTCAGAGCCAAACAATTACCATTTACGTAAGATGTTAAATAATAGCTGAAATCACAGATTTATGTTCCCCATTAAACAGAAACCCTTGAAACAGACCCATTCATTTTTCTAGATATAAAGTTTAACTGATGCAAACTTATTTTTAGTGCCAGAGCCTAATAAACCCTTAAGACAACTTAAGCTACAAGCGTTAGTTTTATTTAGTCTCTAGGACTAATATTGTTGGATTGTCGGCAGGATTGACTTTGTTGGATTGTCCATAGGAAAGACTTTGTCTCTAGGACTGATATTGTTGGGTTGTCTGTAGGATTGACTTTGTTGGGCTGGCTGTGGGAAAGACTTTATTGGATTTTATGTGGTATTGACTTTGATTGTACGATTGACTTTTGTTGGATTGTCTGTAGTATTGACTTTGTTGGATTATCCTGTAGTATTGACTTTGGTGGATTTTCTGTATGATTGACTTTGTTGGATTGTCTGTAGTATTGACTAGATTGGATTGTCTGTAGTATTGACTAGATTGGATTGTCTATAGTATTGACTTTGTTGGATTGTCTATAGTATTGACTTTTTTGGATTGTCTATAGTATTGACTTGATTGGATTGTCTGTAGTATTGACTTTGTTGGATTGTCGGCAGGATTGACTTTGTTGGATTGTCCTGTAGTATTGACTTTGGTTGATTTTCTGTATGATTGACTTTGTTGCATTGTCTATAGTATTGACTAGATTGGATTGTCTGTAGTATTGACTAGATTGGATTGTCTGTAGTATTGACTAGATTGGATTGCCTATAGTATTGACTTTTTTGGATTGTCTGTAGTATTGACTAGATTGGATTGCCTATAGTATTGACTTTGTTGGATTGTCTATAGTATTAACTTTTTTGGATTGTCTGTAGTATTGACTAGATTGGATTGCCTATAGTATTGACTTTGTTGGATTGTCTATAGTATTGACTTTTTTGGATTGTCTGTAGTATTGACTTTGTTGGATTGTCCTGTAGTATTGACTTTGGTGGATTTTCTGTAGTATTGACCTGATTGGATTGACTAGATTGGATTGTCTGTAGTATTGACTTGATTGGATTGTTTGTAGTATTGACTTTGTTGGATTGTCTATAGTATTGACTTGATTGGATTGTTTGTAGTATTGACTTTGTTGGATTGTCTGTAGGATTGACTTTGTTGGATTATCTGTAGTATTGACTTTGGTGTATTGTCAGTAGTATTGACTTTGTTGGATTGTCTGTAGGATTGACTTTGTTGGATTGTCAGTAGTATTGACTTTGTTAGATTGTTTGCAATATTGACTTTGTTGGATTATCTGTAGGATTGACTTGATTGGATTGTCTATAGTATTGACTTTGTTGGATTGTAGGATTTACTTTATTAGATTGTTGCAATATTGACTTGGTTGGATTGTCTTTAATATTGACTTTGTTGGATTATCTGTAGGATTGACTTTGTTGGATTGTCTATAGGATTGACTTTGTTGGATTGTCTATAGGATTGACTTTGTTGGATTGTCTGTAGTATTGACTTTGTTTGATTGTCTGTAGAATTGACTTTTTTGGATTGTCTATAGGGTTGACTTTGTTGGATTGTCTGTAGTATTGACTTTGTTGGATTGTCTGTAGGATTGACTTGTTGGATTGTAGGATTTACTTTGTTAGATTGTTTGCAATATTGACTTGGTTGGATTGTCTGTAGTATTGACTTTGTTGGATTGTCTGTAGTATTGACTTTGTTGGATTGTCTGTAGGATTGACTTTGTTGGATTGTCTGTAGTATTGACTTTGTTGGATTGTCTATAGTATTGACTTTGTTGGATTGTCTTTAACATTGACTTTGTTGGATTGTCTGTAGGATTGACTTTGTTGGATTGTCTGTAGGATTGACTTTGTTGGATTGTAGTATTGGCTTGATTGGATTGTCTGTAGGATTGGTTTTGTTGGATTGTAATTTTGACTTTCTTGGATTGTTTGTAACATTGACTTTCTTGGATTGTTCGTAATATTGACTTTCTTGGATTGTCTGAAGGATTGATTGACTTTGTTGGATTGTCTGCCATAGCTGAAACTCTAGGTTAGAAATAAATAATAATAATAATAATAATAATAATAATAATAATAATAATAATAATAATAATAATAATAATGTCCTTTTTTTCAGTGGGTAACCCAGTTAGTTTAGCAGAATTCCCTTCATTACCCTCAATTATGTGCAAGTATTTACAGGTTACTGTACAGATTATTGCAGTTATTTAAAATATAATTTTCATAAAAAGAGACATTGAAGGAAAGAGAAAGGAAAATATAATGGTGGATATTGTGAGAAAAATTAAAAAGTAAGA
This sequence comes from Potamilus streckersoni, assembly GCA_016746295.1. Taxonomy (NCBI): domain Eukaryota; kingdom Metazoa; phylum Mollusca; class Bivalvia; order Unionida; family Unionidae; genus Potamilus; species Potamilus streckersoni. The sequence continues at coordinate 287,661 of JAEAOA010000553.1, read as the reverse complement.
AAATTGGGAGGATTGAAACAATGTACTTGTTAATGATACAGATGTATCATCTAGCTGTTTTCTTTTTTTTGTGATGAAAAGCAGATAATGAGTTTGCTTTTTAAATTTTTATTGGTAAAACACTTTCATTTTTCAAAATATCAATGCCTTCTAATTTTTGGGCATGAAATAAACTTTTTAAGCAGAAGGAAAAATAATCAAATTGTAAGAAACATAGGAATATCTTTTATTCAAAATAGTGAACAGATGACTGTCTGACTATGAAATCTTTTCCTCTGCCACTTGGACAGCCTTAGGGGTATTTTTTGTTTTTGTTTTTTGTGGCAGACTCTACCAGAAGTTCAAGTCTACTGGCTTATAGGACCAGAGACAAGCAGCAGAGAACCAGATTTTGTAAATAATTATTTATCTAAGATATCACTTTTTTCTCACCACTCAGCCACCCTATCTAAACAATTTTTAGTCATGAACTCATATGTTGAGAGGGCTAAAACAATTTTACTTTCAATACATAATGGTACATGTATTACATTCAGAATCAGACTTTGGTTTTATTCTTTTATACCAGCCATCAGATATTCAGAACTGTGGCATACCTGTCATCCATTGTAAGTTTTGCATAATCAATGCAATCGTGTTCAGATTACATCTTACACTCACTTGCATATTGATCACCCTTTTAGGTGCATTGATCAAAATAAAATACAGCAAAAAAAAGCTTTGTTTTTACTTTTTTGAAATTGTTACAGAGTCAGTCTATACCCTAAATAATGATATAAGATATTTTGCAAAGCACTCTACATCAATAGAACTTGTTAATATTAAATGACTGTGAAAAATGGTAAAGGCTAGGGATCTTTTTTAGCTTGAAAGCATGTGAGATAAAAAAGGGACAAAATCAAGAGTGCTTAAGAAATTGAAAAAGCAAATGGAATACAGCACTTACGTTTAGGACATCGTGTTGTAGTGTATGACTAGTCACAGTGGTGTTGCAGCTCTATGGTCTTAAACTAAGTAACAGTGAGAATAGAGCAAAAACCAACAAGTATTATAAGATTCAACAAATAATTTATTTCTCTAGAATACAAAGTGAAAATTTAAAAAAGAACTTTATTTTTGTGAATTAAATCTCAGCTTTTACTTATGAAAAGTTCTGTCACAAGTCCAGATGTATGAAGCTACAATTGAATTCCAGTGGTATTACAAATAAGTTCCTATATTGGATGTGTTGCTGCTTGCAGTCCAGAATTTAGAAGTGTGCCAATAGCTTGAATTGTGGCAATGTACTGAAAGTTGTTTGATGTATCAAAACAAATAATCCAAAAAATGTCCTTGTCTGAATTTGCTATAGTTCCAGATTAATGTTTCTGTTATTGTAGATGAGCATTTTGTATTTCCAATAAATAATGATTTGAATAAATAATTCCACCCAAATGAAAATCTGAACAGAACAATAGGCTGATTTTGCTTCAAGATGTTAAGGCAAGAATTAATTTTTCAGGTAGACAACATTAAACCACTTCCTTGATAACTTGTGCCCTGATAACTCGTGAACTCACTTAATGCAGGGTCAGGCATGGATTCCAAATTTTTAACCAAAAATACCAATATTTTGATCCCAATTGTTTAAACTTGATATATTTGTTTTATCATCAAAAGTGGTAGATAGGACCTGAAAATTTAATCAAAATTATGAAATATTGACTTTTAATAAGAAATCATATAATATATTACAGTTTCTTTTCAAATGACAATGTAAACTGTATACTCAAGCATGATAAGAAGTTTCACTATTACCTTTGGAATGAAATCACAACATGAATATTTTACTAATTGAAAAATACAAATATTAAATTTTGACATAGATGACTGTGTGACCAAATAAATGTTATATGTTTTTGATAAAAAGGAATCTTGTTTGGTATTGTATCAGCAATCTGGTTCCCTGCTTTGTAAACTCCTAGTTTCATGAAATATTATACAACACTCCAGGAACCAGATTATTCAATAAAACAAAAAGCTGTGATGTAATACACAAATGTTTTTACTACTGTGTTTGGTTGTTGAAACCCATTGCAATCATGTTATTGATCTTTCAGATGTTGGACATTTTGAAAATAAATGTGATATGTATATAAATTGAACAACTTCATCGGAAAAATGGCTTTATTGATGATTTTTCTTGACTTGATTATAAAATGAGGATTCAGCCATCAATCAACCCATTTCCCCCACCATCCCAACCCTGCGGTTTTCTGGGTGTCTAGTGGTTTTTTTGGAGGTCCCTCGGTAACTCGCGCCCTCGCTTATAGTGTAGTCTGTATTTTTGGCCCCAAAATGTGCACGCGTAATCGAGGGAGAGGAGTATATAAAAGCTAAGACACAATAATAGAGCCAGGATTAGGGTCAAAAGTTCATTTCTAGAACATTCCAAGTTGTCAACAAGATAATATCTATTACTGAAATCACAATCAAAAACATGGCAAACATCAGGTACACCATGTTTATTGTGAAGGAATGTATATGTCCTAGACATTTTTACCTCCATTGCTAATGATGCCTAATATTGAATCTATACTGCTGAGAAATATTAGCTACAGTGTATATATTATGTTGTTGGCAAAATCAGTGTCCCTGGTTAGGTACATCATGAACTTGATTATAGACAAAGGTCATTTACAAAATACAGTTACACATAACATATATAATCATGGAGATAAAAGCCAGTAATCAATACAAATTATATATTCATAACAGTGGAATGTTTGATGTGTTGGCTAAAGTGTGTATTATATATAAACAATGTAAATATGTTATCAGCTTTAATTCTGTTATCAAAATGGCATCACTATAATGCTGTCTGCTAAAGTACCTTTCCCAATGGTACAGTATATCTATATAAAGATTTTATAGGATGTCAGGAAATCCTAAAATTATAGTGAGAGATAGCTATACCAGTTGTTCATTAACTGTAATTATAAGTGAATTACTGCTTTGTTTATACAGAGTAAAATCTGGAATATGATCATATTGTAAAACATTGTGGGGATATTGTGACAGTGATATCAAGGTGGCACAGCAGTTGTTATTTTCAGTTGCATGCACAGACACGATAATGATAAATTGGAAGAGTACTGATAAATCATCGATTATTATTAAGGACACATCTTTTCCTATCCAAAGTCCCAAATAACATACTAAACTATTGGATCTATTTAACATTTCACCATATCATACAATTACATGTCAGTTTTATTGAAGGATATAGAAAATATTCAGTGGACAGTCCTGATACTACAATACAGTGTTAATGAGAACAGACTTGGTCATCTTTGTCTTTCACAAAATGTCACATTAATTAAAAATATACTGCATCTTCATAAGACAAGTAGTTAGGCAATCAAATGCCCATGTATTCTGTACATAGTTTATAGTCTAGTTAACTGGCCTGGGAAACAATTGTATGATGTGCATTGGGGAAGGGAAGTATCCAATTAGCTCCAAGTACCCATTGGAGTCAGGTAAAGAGGGAGCTACATTTGACACCAAATCCTATATTTCTGAACATTTCAAGTTTGCAGAAGACATGTCATGGGTGAGTTCTTCTATTTCATGTTTAAAGAAATTACCAGGTAATAAAGATTTGTGGACATTACAAATTGTAGAATACATGTATGTATAATACACAAAAATCAGTATGCATGTTTTTTCAATCAACTTCTTTAAGATTACCATATCTTCACTGTTTACTTCTTAATGGTTCTGATCCTACATATGTCAGTTAATCTGTCAGCTTATTTCAAATTACCATCTCCTCCAGGTTTTCTTGGAACAGTTCTAATCTTGCATATGTCATTAGTTATCCTTGTTGAGTCACATTATAAAATCTAGTCGATGAAGTTATAATGAGACATACAGACTTTATGAAAAAAAGATTTCAAATCTTATTGCTACACAAATTGGCACACCAGTTTACAGACTTCAGTGAATTTATAAAAAGAAAATCAGTTTTTGGTTATAACTGTGGTCTTCATTTACTATATCACCTTGCAAAATGGAACAGTGCCTCTGGCATGTTTGTGAGCTGCAGTAAATTTGTAGATGCAGTGCAACAAATTTTGTATTTCACAGCAGCATTAGTGGCATATTTTGTATTTTACATCAGCATTAGTGGCATCATCTTCAGGTTAGATTGACCAAAAAACCTTTTATTCTAACAGATAATGTGAAATATATCCTAAAATAAAGGATAAAATAGTTATTAAAGAATGTGTGATCTATATATCAAAATATGGTTGGGGAAAAGAAATGGAGTAGATCCTTATATTTAAAAATTTGGCTGAAAATTGGAAAAGGTGGAAAAGTCTTTGAAATGCCTTTGGTGGAATATTAATGATTAGTTTAATCCTTCATTTATTTGGATATGTTCAGTATTGTCCCTTGTTTTATGGCAGTCTGAAATACATTTTACTCCTCAAAATCTTCATCTATAGATGTCACACTCTGTAAACTAGTCCATACACATGGTAGATGAAGCATTGTGAAAAGTTGATTTCATTGTCTGCGTAAATGATGTAGAAGTTCCTGTTGATTTGAAAATGGATCACAGATCTCAAATACTGTTTTGACCAGGAGTTCAAAAGGGAATGACTGTGTTTGCTTTATGTAACATGTTAATAGATTGGGGGAGGGGGAATGTGGGAGTATTACCTATCCTCTCTGTGAAGTTAAAAACTCCAGTTATCAGTGAACACCTTTAAAATCCTGTCAAATAGTCCTTGCTGTCTTTAGATTCTTAGATGTTATCAGTCGGCTAAAAATCTTTTTTACCTACACCTGATGCAGTTGGTGAATCAGATCCCATTTTTGGCCTTTTCAAGCAATCACAGTTAAAGCTACCAGCCTCCGTGAGATGGCAGAACAGGACAAATAACATTTACCATTCAATCAAGCTATCATAAGAAACATCTGAAGAAAATACCCAGGAATAATCTTGAAGAAAAATTATGGTGGAATCCCTGAAGAAGTAGGTTTCCTGGTTTTGAATTTTTATTTCATGTGACAATATTTCCAGTGTGTTGTAAGCAGACAGGGTTATGTTTGTCATGGATAAGCCATGTGTTGCCAGTCGCTGCAGTATCTATCACTAGGATAAATTTTATTCTAAAATTGTATTTTTGTGCCATGTCAAGAAACTCAATAATTGTCACTGCTCCTTGCTTATCATTCATTGTATCATTGACACAACATCTTTGGTGTCACATATAATTCTCAATGTTGACCACACATGAGCTACACCATCATCATTAAATTCTCTCTTGGCTTCATGGATATGATTGATTAAAGTTTTATTTGTTAAATCAACCAGAGCTATCCTTGGTAATTCAGATGTTATTCTGTCAAGATTGAATCTGGTTGTAGAGGGTTTAATCACAGATAATCTCGCAAATTCCTCTATATCATATTTAAGGCAAATATATACTTAAATTAAAGTTTGTATATATAATGATTCAAGCAAAGAACAAATGCAAGTGGCTTATGATTGGTTTTTCAGTTCCTTGTAACAGGGCTTGGTAAATGAATTCTCTGGACATCACATGTGAAGTGTTAATCGAGGGAGTCTAGGACTAAAACAGTGTTTGAAGTGTAGTATTAGGGTTAGAGCAGAAATGCAGCTGTGTGTAAAATGGGGTGGTAAAAAATATAGAGCTGAAATGATATTATGATTTTTAAAAAATTACTCCAGCAACAACATTGGTGGTATAAAAATGTCTCACCAGAATTTCACACCAACAATAACGTAATAATTTATACAAATAATATGGAGCAAAATAAATTTGTGAAGCATCCCATTATTAAAAATTATGAAACATCTCATGATGATATCTGGAACTGTCGACTGAACTGAAAAGACCAGTTGGTGGTGTTGATAGTGCCGGTTATCTCAGATTTACTAATAGAAAAGAAAAATATTCATGTTTTAAATATCCACAAATGTTTCCATGGACCAATCGAAGATGGTTTTGTGACTAATGACATCACTGGCAGAAAACTTAATAATTCTTTAATTAATTTATGAGCTATTACATAGTCAGAATTGTAAATTTGGTAAAACAGGCAAACATGATAAGTGTGAAAATTTTAAGTCTGTGAACATGGAGACTGGCAAAGAAATATTTCAATCAATGAATGCAGCTGGAAAGTATTTTTGATATTGTCACACCTTCAGTAGAACATGTCACAGATAATATATACAGATAGGCATATTCAAAGAAATAAAAACAAAAATATTTAAATATCTCCCAGTTGTGTTGGATGCAGACACTGACAGTCTAATTTTGACTCAGTTGTAGTTGTTTGCAAAGATAAAGGGAGATAAATCCTTTAAGCAAAGCTCTCTTTCTGGTAGAGTAATTAAGCAGCTACCCTGCTTGTAACTGTGTAATATCATATGCCACAATTTTCTTTTTTGCTTTTTCTCACACCGTATTTATTGTCCCACTTGTCTTTGTCATTGTTAGTATACATAAACTTTATTCTGATTCAGATTCAGATTATAATATTTATTTTATTCTGATACAGATTTTTAATATTTATTCTGACTCAGATTTAAAATTTTTTTTCTTTTATTATTTTTTTTATTCCAGCAAAAAGGTAGCAATGAACACACAAACTTATAGTCAAAACTTGATGTCACAAATCAAGCAAATTTCCAGTCTGGTCAGCAAGTCTAAAATGTAAACATATTAAAAATGGATTATGACATTGCAGATAAACTGGATTAACAGATACAGACACAATTAAAAATCCAGGAGGTATATCAGGGGTAAATGAATATAGGATATATCCTTGTTGTGCTTGTCTGGATTTTTCAAGATCTACTTGATAACTCCCATCAATAGCATCACACACCAAATTGACTGTGATTATTGATGTGATTGTGACAGCACCGGTGATATATGACAATCACCACCTTTTAAATTATTGTTATGTTTGAGAATAATTGCCAGAGGGAACATTTTTCTCCATGCTGCAATGATTTGTGGAAAATACTTAGCGATGATATCACTGACATTTTTTAAAAAGTTTATTGGCATTAAATTCTTGAAATTTAATTGCTGGTAGATGTGCTTCTGACAACAACAAATGGCTGCCCAGGAATATGTCATCAGCTAATATACCACCGATTTTGTTTGTATAGCTACTTTGAATCATAGCTTGTAATAATTTTTCTGATGCTGCAGGTGTTACTTCTGGCCATCCTAATACAGTTCTGATCAATGATTAATATAAATTTACAGCGTAGTCAAGTATTGATATTTCTATCGCAGCTGATAATGTTGACTCATGAACAATAATAGCGATTTTGGATTATTTTTCTGTGACAGATATAATTCTTCATTGGAATTCATTATTGATGTGTTCAATTTGATAACTGCTCAAAGGAATACCAACAACTTGCCAGTCTGGAGTTCCATCAGATTTATTTTATATAAGAAAACACTAATGAGTTGTTTGCGGGCAACCCACCTAATAACTTTGATCTAATATTTGGCCTATTGTAATATACTAACAATTGTGCTAATGCTATTTCTTTGGTTGGAATTGCCATTGAAAAACTGATGTAAAATACAGGATTGATTAAGCTCTCTGATATCATTGTGGTTGTTAGTAGTGTTGTATAAGTAATTATTTGTTGTAGTAATTCTTGTAGTCATTATTATTTACTTCCTGATTTAAAGTTTGGTGACTGTGTCCTTGACTCTGTTAAAGGTGTTTGATTTTTAGTTGATTAGTTTAGTCATGGTAAACCTTAGTCATTTCTGCAAATTTCTGATCTGATATTATTCCATCATTTAGCTCTTATAATATAGGTGATGATAATTTGCTGTGTTGCCACTGATAGCAATGTTGTATATTTGTGTAATTTATCGGCTGCACAAGTAGATATTTATTTTATGATATTAAGAATACCTGCAACACTGGCTACAATTGCAATGCCAATTCCTATTATTGGTGTATTATTTATGACACTGATAATGATCTGATTACTGTGTCTTTTCTTGCAACTACTGCAGATACAGAATATACAATTATATATCAACAATACATCTGCTGTAGTTTAGGGGTTTACTGTATACTCATCAATGATATTTTTCACTTGGATCTGTAACAAATACACTTGTTCAAATCTATAATGTTGGGCTGTAACAAAGTCAGTCGATTGGTTCATTATATTATTTAGGTAGGTGGTAGTTGAGTGACTAATTCAAGACACCAATAGTAAATCAAGCAGAAGTCTCAATTATTTTGTGTAACATTAATATTTTTTCATCGTTTTGATGCAGTATTACTGTACTAATATAACAAATGTATCATTGAGTGAAGAACACCTATAATTATAAGTGTATATTGTAAATGATGCAGTGCCAAATATTGACAGCCTGTATAAACCAGTAACCTTAGCATGATATATGAAGAATTGATTGATTAGTGACCATAATGCTGATTCAGATACTACTGTTATTGCAATGTTTGTAATTTTTTTATGTCAGAAAGTTTAATGTCAATGACTGCTCAATTTCTAAAAATTTCATTAAATTTTTTTTTTTTGCGAGTTTATTGTTGATGGCTGCTGGACTTCCAAAAATTTCATTAATAGCTCTATTTGTATTTCTAAAAAAAATTAAAAAATGTGGTAATGAGTGTAGTATAATTAGATCTAAATGTGTCCAATCCATCATTGATTGTAATTAGCAATGTCAATTTTAGAATGTTGCTATCATCAACATATTTTTTTGTTATAGTGTCATCATTTGATTCTGGTTATCTAAGATCAGTAATTTTTTTACTAGACATGTTCAGAGAACCAATCGCTATATCACTGTGAGTAGTATAATTAAATCTAAATGTGTCCAATCCATCACTGATTGTCATTAGCAATGTCATTATCAGAATGTTGCTATCATCAACATATTTTTTTGTTGCAGCATTTTTGTTTGATTCTGGTTCTCTAAGACCAGTAATTTTATTACTAGACATGTTCAAAGAACCAATCGCTATATCACTGGTGGTATAATTGATCTCAGTTTTGATGTTGCTGTCTATGTATCTTTTTGTTGTTCCATCATCTTCAGATTTTGGTATTTGTATTTCTGCTCATGTTGAGATCACCATACAAAATATCTCCAATTCTTCTGATGCATCCAGCCTTCTTGCCCTTGATATGATGAAGTGTTGCATATTTGGATAATTCACCTTGAGGTTTGAGACTCTGATAAGATATTCTGAAACTATTTACCACTGTATATTCACTAAGGCCTGTTTAAAATGTTGGACAATGTGGTATACTAGAGCACAAGTTTATGAGGTGGTGGTGTTGATGATGATACATCGTTGAGTACAACAATTACTTCATACCGCATATTCGTAAATCAGATATTGCCTGTGTTGGTAATGTTGAATACCATACTGGAGTGTTTTGAAGTCCATTAACATATTTTAGAAATTCCATCGGTGGTGCAAGTCCATACAAATAAAAAAATCCCATGTGAATTGATTGTGTATGCAACCCAGTGAGTACTTGGACCTGAGCTTCCATCAAAATTATTGATACCAGTTTCAACACAGTTTGGTTGTTTTGGTAAATGAAGCTTTTAATGTGTAATCACCTAGCAGCATCAAGTAAATCAAAACTGGACATTGGGAAGTATCAATGATATTTCCTGGGCAGTTTTTCCCCTTGAATTGACTGTACCATGAATGAGGAGTTGCTGGAATTCTTAGACCTTTCCCTGTTGTTTTCTAATTGTTGTTTAAGTTTTTAGACCGTGACCTGTTGCTTTTTTTAATGCCATCCCATAGGCAGTTCAAGTGCAGCTGCTTTTGCAACAGCTAGAGCTGCAGCAGCTATAAACTCTGATATAGCTGCTTGAAGTGGAAAAATACCATCCTTCTTGGCAGTGTCTTTAATGGCACCTGCAAACAGATTAAGTCATACAGTGATCTCTGATTGTTTGGTATCATTGAAATGTTGACATTCTGTCAGTGATAGTTTATTTGGTCCAACTGTGATCTGTTCTGATTTCAGTAATATTTTCATTTCAGAATTCTTTTTTGCTACTGATTGTTGCTTTTTAATCTGATCAGGAATCAGACTGACACTGTGATATGACATTATATCATGATCAATTTAATTACATGATACATGTTTTCTACTGGGGCATCAATAAATCTCATTCATCCACTAATGTTCATCCGTCGAGTCAACGAAGACCACTCTAATCATCTGTGAGTTGGAGGGGCTGGTTTTGTTCTGTGTGTGCGCAGAATGCTGTTAAGGCCAGTCCTTGCATGGAAGGTTTGGTTGCAGAATGGACATTGAATAAGTGGGACATCTCCAGGAGGGTCGCTGGCACGTGCTTTTCTGACTTGCCTCTTTATCTCTGCAGCTGCTATCCAGCTTGGAGCCTTTGTGCAGATAGGAATGCCAAGTGATTTGATCACTAGCTGTTTGCTTCTATGAGTCAGGGTCTATGTTGAACGCTTTCATTGCAGCTTTCAGATTGTCTTTGAAGCATTTCTTCTGACCTCCATGGTATTTCTGTCCAGGTTGTTGCTCACCATAGAAGATTCTCTTAGGCAACTGGTGGTCTAGCATGCATACAACATGTCCAGCCCAGCGTAGCTGGGACTGCATCAGGATGGTGTGAATGCTGGAGAAACCTGCTTTGGCTAGTACCTTGGTTGGGACTTTATCCTGCCATTTATGTTGATTATTTTCCTGAGACTTATGGTGTGAAAGTGGTTCAGCTTCTTGGCATAGCATTGATACACCGTCCATGTTTCGCATGCGTAGAGTAATGTGGGGAGTACAACTACCCTGTAGACCTTTAGTTTGGTCATGATGCTGATGCCTCTTCTATTCCATACATTCTCATACAATCTGTTAAACGCTGCGCTGGCTCTGGCAATGCAGAGGTTCACCTCGTTATTAATGGTTACACTCTGTGAAACTGTGCTGCCAAGGTAGGTGAAGTGGCTCACTACGTTGAGGTTTTGGCTGTTGACAGTGATGTTTGACTCAGTATAGGGCTTTCCCATGGCTGGCTGATGCAATACTTCAGTGTTAGTATTGATGTTGAGACCAAAGCTTGTGCAGGAACTGGAGAACTTGTCAACGCTGCATTGTAGGTCTGCTTCTGAGCAAGCATTGAGGGCACAATCTTCAGCAAGAACTCCTTGATGTTGTTTGTCATAACCTTGGTTTTCGCTTCCTGGGGTTGAACAGTTTTCCATCTGTACGGTACCTGATGTCTTCTCCAACAACTCTGTCTCTAAAAGCATTAGTCAGCATGGCAGAGAAAAATAGACTGAACAGTGTTGGTGCCAGAACACAATCCTGTTTGATGCCATTGGTTACTGGAATGGTTAAGATGACTAACACCTTCAAGAAACACAGCTTTGTCTGAGAGTATAACAGTGATTGCTCAGTACTTGGCAATAGCTCCTCTTGTCACATGAGTTTGAAAGTGTATGTCAATGACAAGATGTCTAACTAAATCCAAATGTTCCAGTGAAAAGTAATAAATCAGATAGTGTTGTAAAATCTAGTTATGCTATTTGTAGACAAAATTTAGTTGTGATATTTGTAGACCAGAACAAACATTTTGATCACATCCCGTGAATGTCATTAAATGATGATATGCATGTGGTACATGACTTTTCAAAATTCATTAATTTATCTTCAGATGGTTCTTGATTCCATTTATTCCCAGTGAAACTTCAGAAACTCCAAGTTTGTCAAATATTATACTATGCTCTTGTAAGTTTACTTGTGCAACATCTTGGAAAGCAACAAATATATGTTGCTGTGCAGAGATACCTTGTTGTGTTGTTATCTGCCATGTGAATAAACCATTAACAGTACTTTGAAAACTATCATTGACCATGATAATGCTGATTCTGATAATACTGAGTCCATATAAGAGAGCAACTGTTGTTCTTCAGGGAGTGTTGGAGTCATTATAGACATCCACAATGATAGATTTGTTAGTATTTACTTTACAAGCATCACCAGCAGGTAGCCATATTGTATAATCATTGGTAGCCTTAGATAAAAATGTCTGTGAAAGTACACAGCTTGGTCTGTTTCAGATCTTGCCATATCATGACATTTGTGTTTTTTCTGCAAAAAATTATTCAAATTTAAAGAAAAGTCTTTAAATGGATTAGAGCATGGCTATTTGAAGTTTAATTGAAATGAAGTGTAAATCAATAATGGAGATCATTTGGGCCATTTGATTAGCCATAGTCATTTAAAGAAAAGTAAATACTTATTGCCCAACTTTTTCATTCTTCTGCTACCATTTCCAACTATCTGAAATGGTGTGCACAAAACTGATTTTTCTTGGGTACAGTTAAACAAGAAAATAGGTATTACAGTACATATAATACATGTATGACTTAAACAATTAGTCTTTATTCTGTCCTACAGTATCAAAATGTGCTGCAAATAGTATGAAATAATCTTGAAAACATGATCCAGCAGAGTTAAGGTTGGGTCAAGTAGGTAATGGTATGTATAGATCAAGGCAAGACACCCAACTTCACTTTTTACATAATCATATAGCCCATCATGTTTCAATGTATTGTTAAAATGTCAGTCATTCAGTCCTTATAAATTAAGATCCATGCAAGTTCATTATTGTGCTTCCTGTGCACGACTTTGACATTTTCAAATGTCAGTTTAATCAGTTCAAGTTATAGTCCATGATTTGTTTAGTCATTTAACTCCAATTATTTGAGACTACAAACACCTGTATCAATTTAATTGGATTAAAAAAATTCTCTCAAAAGATATTTTGTTGCAATAAAAAAAGATTTTTATGGTCATTGAATTCAACAAGACATTTCCCATGAGATTACATTAACACATGTGTGTCAATACACCTGTAATTTTCTTGTTGTCAGTAAAGCTTCATTGAAGTTTCTGAAATCCTTCCATAAAATTAGCCATCTTGGTTTATATCAGTTATAAATAAGGTACAAACTCTTCCTTGCTTTCATGCTGATGCAAAAAATATTGGTCTAAAGTTATGGTAGCTGAATGATGCTGATGCCATGACTAATTTTAGAATGGTTTTCTTGGTTTTTCAAATCATTTAGATTGCTGGTCATTAGAAACTTCTCCTTTTCTCTCCTAACAGGCTGGTTGAAGAACTTTTCTAAAATTGTAGTAAAGGGGTTGGTATTCCTATTTTAATTGACTTGGTTATGAGAATTGATTTCTTTTGTACCCAGTACTGTAGCAAATAAGTTGGTATTTCTGTTTTAATTGTTGAAATGCTGTAGTTAATGAGAATTGATTTCTGTTGTATCTATTACTGTAGCAAATAGGATTCCTATTTTAATCTTTGAAATGATTACATCATGAAAATTGATTTCTGTTGTATCCAGTACAGTAGTAAATAGGTTGGTATTCCTGTTTTAATCTTTGAAATGCTTACAGCATGAGAAGGAGCTTTGGTAGCATTGAAAAACAGTATGACTTCAAGCTAGTTTACTTTTTAATGTCACTTTTATTTGAAGACATATATTATCCTCTTAACGTAGCCTTTAAAATGAAATTGAAAAGGAGAAGAATTAGGATGTGGTAATCGTTAAAACTGTCATTACACTCATTAAATATAAATTAGAGTTAATTATATCTGCATATCCTTGAGTGAATAATGGCCTTTTCTTTTGAGACGGTGGGTGGTGTGGAGTGGTGCTATATGACACTCCTGTGCCAATCCCGTCTAGCCTGAATTGTTAAAAGTTCAAATGTACATGAAATATAAAGCCTTAAAATATACTCACAGTTTTTGAAATTGTATGCAGTATCTTCAAAAATTTGTATTTTGGGTTCATTTTTTGCTTTTATTATATTGGGCTAAAAACGTTATGTGATTTCCATGCAAGGAAGTCAAAACAGTAACAAAACCCAGAGTTGCCTTCTTAGTAGATGAGGTTAGGTGCTTCTTTTTATTCCAATAAGTTCTGCCATTACTATTCATAAGGTGTGAGAAAGATCTCAGGTATAACATGTGATTTGGCTGATGTGTTCTAGTCCATGTACTTCTTCCATGGCTGCAGTTATTACAGTGGTGAATAACTTAAAAGAAAATTGCCTTCTCCTTGAGTCATACATCTCATTTTGATCATTTTCATTACATGCATTGTTTTTATAGTGTGACATTAAACTCAAGTCAAGTATCATTCCTGTTCAAAATTATATCTCTGCCTCATCATTGGGAATTTTTGGTTTCCTTTTCTTTATAACTTTGTGTTTTTGTTCCACCATCCCCATTTCCTTCCCTTAGTTGATTGGGTAACATTTATCATGATTCAGAATTAATTTATTCTACTTCCTAGCACAGGTGGGGCTTTAGTTCCTGTCAATTTGGTCTACAGACTTGTATTGATTGTTTTGTTTGTTTCATGTGAGTCATCAGAATCCATGTAATCTTTTGCTAATTTTTTTTTTCATAAGGATGTTTCATACCTGTTCTTACTTTCATTTATGGGTATTTTGTTATTGAACATCTTTCATCAATATTCCATCTGCCAAATAGCTCAAATTTATTATTTCCTCTTAAACCACTTGGAGGATTGCAATGAAAAATTACTGTTACGACTAAGGTCATAAATAACAGAAAGAAGCAAAGCCAACAAGTTTTGTAAAACTTAACAAATAATTTGATAATCAAAGTAAAAAAAGAATGTGGTCGATACAGTATTATAAAGTGTATAAAAAATAATCCTGAAAAAAAATTGTTAAAGTCTTATGACATGTAGCTGATCCTAAAAAAAATGGTGCTGATCTGGCATCCAATATGGCTGCTATGGTAACCATCATTAAAATTGTATCACATTTCCACCTGAAAAAGTCATATTGATATGTGGTTTTCACTAAAAACTTTTAAATGATGTCTAGTTGTCTTAAAAAAAATAATGCAGATCAGTGATGCCCATTATAACCAAGGGAGCTATTATCTTGTTTTTGAAAGTTCTGATGAATGGAAAGTCATATTGGCATGGACTTGAATCTTATGATATCTTGTTGGTCCTAATTAAAAATGGTGCCTATACATGTAAGAGCTCCAGTATTACTGCCACAGCTTGACAATCATGTTATCAGTTCATCTCTTAAATGAATATTTGTCAGCATTAGGCTTTCAGTAAAAGACTTTGTTTTGTTTATCCTAAATTCAGATGAAGCTGATTTGATGTGCAGTATATGGCCATCTTGAAAATTTTGTCTTTGCTACTCTTAAATGAAAAGCCATTTTTCACATAATGTTTTACTCACAAGAGTTAATGTGTCAAGTTAGTCCTCAATGAAAATTACTTGCCCTCAGTATGACCATCATGGATGTTGCAATGGACACATTCAAAGTCTGAGAGTGCTTGCATGGAAACCCCTTCAGATGGCCATTCTTCTCTCCATGGCTTCCAGTGTTTGATACAGCAGCAACTCTGATTCATCTCATCTGCTCCTGGCCAGTCACAACAAGCTAAGAAATAAAATTATCCTGATCACCCACAGGATCCATCACCAAAGTTATTCAAGCCTATGCAGCCCCTGTCCAAGCAGATGTAGCCCAAGAAGGGCAAGCTGCAAAAGAACAGGGAGAAAGTTGGTAGGGGTTTCCCCTTTCTTAAGTAAAGACATGAGGGTGGCATACCTAGGAACTTGCACCTTTTCATGCAGTGTGTCTCTGTGTAATGGGTTCCTGGCTAAACCTTGCTTCAGACTTTTGGTCAGGCATCATTCATGATATATTGAACTTAATCTATTATATAAGGAGGATACCTGAGTGTTGGTTTTGAGATCTTCCTCCAGTAAGGTCCCACAGTTGGGTCTGGCCCAAATGAAGGAAGACATACACTTGCTTCTCCAACTGCTTGCTTGGCTCAAACAATCTCTCCATTGGGATATGAAGCCAAGTGCATCATTCAGTCCAGGAGACAATCTTTGTGCAGAATCTCTGATGCCAAGTGGAGAATCTTGTGATAGCTGCAGTAGGAAATGTATTAATCCTTTCTCTCTGTCAAAGCAGTGGCTGATTTTCTTGTTTCTTTAAGAGAGACATCCTCAGTTTCTGTTATCAAGGGATGTAGGGCAGCCTTATGCAATACACTCAAATTATTTAAGGACCCAGTATTAGAAATGACTGTTCCATAGCAGACCTGATCAAGTATTTCAAGCCGCATAGACCAGTGTCTCACTGGACAATGCTTAGATGGAATCTCTTGTGTGTCTTGTGGTCTCTTTTGCTAAAGCCTCCTTTGAAAACTTTGTTGAAGAGAAACTTACCCTCAAAACGTTTTTCTTCTTTGTGTAAAGGCTCAGTGGAAAATTTAATTGCATTCTCTACTTTGCTATCAGGGTTCTTATCAAAAGAACCAGCTTCCTTTGATTGTTCCAAACCTGCTTGAAATCTCCATTCTCATTTGCTTCCAACCTAGGGAAAATCAGGACAAACCTTTG
The DNA here is from genome assembly GCA_016746295.1 of Potamilus streckersoni. NCBI lineage: Eukaryota > Metazoa > Mollusca > Bivalvia > Unionida > Unionidae > Potamilus > Potamilus streckersoni. The sequence goes on along the minus strand of JAEAOA010000553.1, from coordinate 271,127 downwards.
TGCCCAGTTTGGGCTATAAATTTTTTCTTGGCAGGTCCTAAAACTCTTAAAAATTTTGTTTTACCTACTTCCCCTAAAGGCAAATGCACTCTGACATAGTGATTTCATTAGAAGAGTTCCTACCATGCCAAATTGGTTCTCAATGACTAATGCTCAATATGGCCACCAGTGTTTTATGTCTACTCCCAAATGGATAGCAATATCATGAAGGGCTTTTTTACCACTATACATTTTTATGATATCTAAATGGTCCTAAGTAGTCCTATATCCAAAATTGCTGCAATGACAACAAAATCTTTGTGTTACTTCTCCCCCAGAATAAATGATCATTAGGACCAAAAGACTTCTAATGATGTCTACTTTGTTGAACTATGAAAATGGTGCCAGTCTGATATCCAATATGTCCATCACAACAGCTAATTTGAAAATCTTGTTATTGTTGAAGTGTATCAGAGATGTTTTCAACACTTAGCAGCTAAAGGAAGAAAAGGTCTTATTTTAAATTACTGGAAATTCTTTTCACCCAGTAGAGTAGCAGTCCCTAAAGGGAACCTTTTTTGCCTCACTGTTTTATAGGATCATCAGCCTCCCACCAAACTGGCAAATTCAGCTATGCAGTAGCAACAGGTTATGTATTACTGATATTAAAATATAAGGGGAGGGGACAAATTTTATGTTATAATACTTAATTGCCAAATTCTCATCTACCCTACACCTAAGTCCCACTAGTTCTGGAGCTTAGTTTGTCCTAAAATGAGGGCTAGTCCTCATGATCCAGTATCACAGGCTGCATTTAATATCATTTTCAACATCGGAGGATGAATTCTCTATATATGGGCATCTAGGACAAATGACTTTAGTGTCAGTACTTCCCATTTTTATAAAGTTCTCTAATATCATTAGCCTCTCATTTTGTCATTTATAGTGTGATGAAACTATTGTTAGTTTTTAGATGACAACTTTTATAATAATTAACAGACACATGTATGAACCTTATACAAATCTGTTCTGTCCAGATTAAATACAGTTTCCCATTGATCAGGCAACCAGGTAAATGATCATTTAGATTGATGGGTACCTGTTAGAAGTTTCTGAAAAAAAGTGACACTGGTAACAAATGGTTTTCTTCATTCTTGAATACCAGATTCCAGAAAGTGACTTTGCATGGATATGTATCTGAAAATAAAAGAATAAACTTTGGTGTGCTACAAGATCTATTCTGATACAACTTTTGTTTGTTATTTTTGTAAATGATTTTCCTCCATGAATAGGAAGTTCACTATTATCAGCCGATTTATTTACTACTTTGTCTGATGAATGCAGCTGCAAAACTAATTAGAAAATAATCTTCAGATTGCATTAAATAAGCTTAAGATAAGGTGTAAGGAAAATGACATGGTTGTAAATATAGATAAAACAAAGGTTTCATTAATTATACAACAAAGCCAGAAAAGCAAAATGAAAGTCAGATAACTTGAGCATTTTATCATAAATAAAAACTGAAAGTTTAAATTTTAACAAGTGCTACATTCAGCATTATTTTGTCTTTTGTACTATTATGTGGGGGAAATTCTTCTGATGTTATTAAGAAAATATATTGGCTGCAAAAACGAGCCTGTTCAATTATACTAGATGGGCAATCTGGAAGCAATATCCTACCTTTTCAAGAATGACTTAACTTTTGGAAAGCCAAATTGATGTATAAATCTGCCCCTATTTTCTTAAGAAACAGTTCTAAATCCATCAAAACCAGCTGCACCCCAAACCTTAGGTCAATGTCATCCAAAATCTGGACAAAAGACCAAAGAGAGAATCATTTGTAAGCAGTTTTCAATACTCTGGGGCCATTAATATCCCAAAAGAAATCAAAGAATCTTCTAGCATGTAATTTTTTTCACCATGGGTATATTAAATGGATGAAATCTAAATCTTAATTAATATCACATGGCCTGTGCACCTTCTTCAGCAACATTTTTTAATAATGTTGGTATGTATTATATGCAGACGATTAACTAAATAGTCAAATACTGATAATAACTTCATCTGTTAGTGTGTTTACAATTTACATATATAGTTGACTAGTCAAAGTTTGTAATTTCTTTGTACATGACTAATGTATGTGAATATATATGTATGTATGGGATGAATAGTAATTGATTGCACTTATATATATGTACATTACCTTTAATGGCCTCAAGGTAAATTAGTTCTGTTTTGTAAGTAATTGAGTTACTCTTTTTAAATATTATTATTATTATTATTATTATTATTATTATTATTATTATTATTATTATTATTATTATTATTATTATTATTATTATTATTATTATTACTGATGTGATTCAGAGTAATAAGAGTCAAATTGTTAGAGAATATGCAAAGACAGCAAATTGTTTATTGATTGCCATGTGATTTGGGAAGTTTAAGGCCAATTGCAGGATGTTTTCTAAGGTGTTGAAAGTAAACATGAAGGAAACATTAGTGACTGGTGATATCTTCTGATCTTTTGATGAAATCTGCAAACCTTTGACAGAGGGGGATCAAATGGAGAGACTTGCCATAAAAATTATTTTGGCAGACTCAATTGAGTAAGTATTTATATTTTTAACTTGTTTAATTGTTATTATATAATTAAATATGTTTTAATAGGAGTATTTAAAGACAGATGTTCATGCTCTCTCAGGAATTTGTTTTGCTGTTCCTTTCTGATGACAGATGACTGTCTTGGGCACAATTTGTGCTGGAGCATCAGCTTCCTTATTCAGGTGGATTTTCAGGTTGCTCACTACTAGTTAATAAATAAATCCAGGGTAAAAAGAGAAATGTATCTTGACCATAAAGCAGTCTATATCACCAGGAACTGTTATGTGGAACAGTCAGGATATGTTGCTCTTGCCTTGGTTGATGCTGCTTCACACACACACACACACACACACACACACACACACACACACACACACACACACACACACACACACACACACACACACACACACACACACACACACACACACACACACACACACACACACACACACACACACACACACACACACACACACACACACACACACACACACACACACACACACACACACACACACACACACACACACACACACACACACACACACACACACACACACACACACACACACACACACACACACACACACACACACACACACACACACACACACACACACACACACACACACACACACACACACACACACACACACACACACACACACACACACACACACACACACACACACACACACACACACACACACACACACACACACACACACACACACACACACACACACACACACACACACACACACACACACACACACACACACACACACACACACACACACACACACACACACACACACACACACACACACACACACACACACACACACACACACACACACACACACACACACACACACACACACACACACACACACACACACACACACACACACACACACACACACACACACACACACACACACACACACTGAAAAGGATTAATGCTAAAAAAGTGAGAGTTCTGAAGGATTTAATGCCATTACTAAAAAGAAAAGGGATCATTTTTACTATATACATACAAAGGTAAGTCTAAATAAATTTATTAGTATCTAGTCGCCTGTTAATCTGTTGAAAAAACATTGAATCTCCATCACAGAGAATGCCTCAGACCATTGTTCTCTGCCATCAATCATGTCAGGGAGCTGAGTACAATTGGCTGATCAGTCAAAAAACCTGAAACATGCTCTTTTAACAATGAACTAAGAAACCACTAAGAAATATTGCAAATTCAACAATGTTATGATATAAAGAGTTTAAGTGTGTGCATGCAAGTGTCCAAGCTTGTATTGTGTGTTTTAAAGGTATGCACATCATTTGTATTTCAAAGCTATCTGAAGTTTTAATGAGCATACAATAAGTTCAAACTCAGTTAAAAATATATTACAAAGATAATTAATGTGATAAAATATCCACAAATAGTTTTTCATTGTTTAATCTCAGTCTAAATAAAACTATTTTGTTATTTGCAGTGGTGGAACTTGCCAACAAATATTTGGATCAAAGCCACAAAGAGAAAGAAGCTATTGAGGATGTGGCTCAGGAATACATCTTAAGTCCAAGTCATGAACTTCATCCTCAGTGTGAAAATAGATTGGAGAGCAGTCTGCAGTCTTGCAAATGCAGTAAAACTGATGCTAGAACTTCTTTCCAGGCTGGGCATGGTTGTTCTGTCATTACAACATTCTAATGCTGATACAGAGAGGACAATTTGAAGATGTGAAGATTAATAATTACAAGGAATGTTATCAGTGGTCACTAGACATGATCTTGTGAAGGAAACCATTGTTTGACAATATATTGACTAATATTAATCATTATTGTAACATTTTTGTATCAGAATTTGAATAAAATTCATGTTCAAAATATCCTGTTTTATTTTAGTATGAAGATAATACATATTATGGCAAAAATACACTTGTTTTGTTTTCATTTCCCTTAAAATGTGTAAAGTATATCCAGACAAAAAAAAATTCGTTTAGAAGTTGATTTATTGATCAAAATTTGTAAAATATCCTGATTTTTTAAGTGTATTTTGTTGCATATGTTTTGAAGACAAAAGAAATTTTATTTTTCACAATACTATTTCCATTCATTTTGATATAAATTGCCCATAGTGTTTAAGAATTAATGAACATGGGCACTTTAAAATGTTATGTCATTGAATTCAGTGCCATATACCAATTGTCTCATTCTTTCTTGAATTGTCATCAGATCAAGTCAATAGGTTCAAATGCTTTTAGCTTTTATACATTAAGGTAGTTGTATTGTCAAACTATTTTCAAGTTTTGAAAAGCTGAATACATAACCAAGGTTATTATATTCTGTGAAAGGGGGAAGTTAAATACAAACCCACAACATGTTGAGTGTGCATCCAATGGCATGGTTGTTGAGAGTGATGCTGGGATCATTGCATCTATAAACATAGCTTTAAATGACATTTTGTTTCATTCGCATAGACAGATTGTGAGAATTATTTCCTCTAGTGACACAGCAACGGCAGCCATAAAAATTCTGTGTAAAGGTTTCAAAGAGTCGCATAACTTGTATAAACTTAAGGTGGATGGGTTCAGTGTGAAGATAGGTGTGGTATTGTTGTTTATTTCTTGATTTGTGGTCTGGTTCCCTGCTTCAGTCTGCTTTCTGTATTTAGATGCTGCTGTATAAAGCCAGGTGAATGTCAATGCCAGATTGTTATGTGATGAAAACAAGATGTCCACATCAGGAGACAGTTCAATAATCAGAGTGTTGCATATTTATTCCTTTAACTTTCTGTTTGTTTATGACATACTATGAACGTTTGCTACATGTAATAATTTCAGTTTTATCTATAGCAGTCATTATCTTGTGTTGAAGCTTAAAGAGTAACTCAGTCATACAATAATTTTACAAGTTTCACTAGTAGTTGAAGATAAAGGAAAGGAGTGCACACAATGATACTTTGTTAATATTGAACATTTCCCATTGTATCATCTAAACCATTCCTTTTCCAGTTGATACAATTTTCAATCAAAATTGATATGAGGTGACATGTGATATGTATTAATTTTGCAAAAGATTAACACAAACATAACAGCTCTTTTGGAGGTGAGGGTGTTAAAGTTTGGTGATACAGGTTTAAGAGAACATATGCATTACAAAGCTTGGAGTGCAAGTGAGGCATAACTAGTGTTCCAAATAATTTGTCTTCATTTAGATTTAGACCTGTTTTCTTGAATGACATTTCAGGGTGACAGGAGGGGAATTGTTTGACAGGATTGTGGAGAAAGGTAGCTATACAGAGAAAGATGCCAGTAACCTTATCAGACAGGTGCTAGAGGCAGTGGATTACATGCATGAGCAAGGCGTGGTGCACCGAGATCTAAAGGTATTACTTTGCCCTCCAATCAATAATTTGTTGTATTGTGTCTGTGTAGGTGGGTGGGGTACACCATTTTTCAGTGCCTGAAAGGCAGTATGTGGCAGCCAGCATATTTGGTGGATTAAGAACCTAGGAAAATCTTTGAAGAACCACTGATCCAAGATTTCTCACTTATCCACTTTTGCCAGGTTTGATATTGTTACTCTTCATAAACTGCTTTGAGGATTGCCATGAAACTTTAAACAGATGTCCATTCTTTAGCCTAGTTGGTGCTAAATAAACATGGTGCTATTCAGATATCCAGTAATGCCACCACATCTGGAATATCTTGATACCATTACTTCCACATGGATGGTCATATCATCCAGGGGTTTCCACTAGAAGATGGTGTTTTGTGTATATTTAATTTATTTTGCATACCTTACTTTTAATGTGGGATTGAAATTGTGGATAGAATTAAAGCTACCTGACTTTTGTGATTTTTTTAAAGTTAGTAAACAAGATATCCACTAGAATTTGAGTTCAAGAGTGAGTGAAATGTTCCATAGAAAGATTACGGTTTCCAGAACATTCTTTTGCAGTTTTGGTCTAGTGGGGTGTATATTTCATAGAAGAATTGATAAACAATTATTTCTTCCTGTTTTATTTTAGTCTTTTGGGAATCTGAGATCAGCATATACAGTTGTGTTCAGATATAATTCTTGAAGAATTATGTATTTAAATCATTCATTGGAATTACAAAGTATTTATGAGTTTTTAGATTTAAACACTATGTTTTATTGAGAATTCATTAAAATACATTCTGGATAGTATCATTATGTTACATCAGGGAATTTATTTGAAGCATTCTGTATTTATGAAGTTGTGATAGAACATTTAAATTTATTTTTGGATTTTAATTCACAAAACTTTGTCTCTTGAATTTTCACTTGTAAGTTAGAGAAATAAACTATTTGTTGAATTTACTGAACTTGCTAGTTTTGCTTCTTGCTGCTACATATTTAATGACCTTAGAGTCATAACATGGAGTCCGGTTGATAATAAATTAAAATGGTGCTGATCTGATATCTAATATGACTGCCAAGGCAGCTGTCTTGAAACTTCTTGTAACTACTCTGAATGAATGGTCATATCAGCATGAGTTTCATAACATGACATTTTGTTTTGTTCTAAGTGAAAATTTTACCAAGCTGACATCCAGTATTTGCAGCATATCAGCTAATTTGAAAATTATTGTTATTGCTGAAGAGGATTAGGGATGGTTTCAGCATTTAAAAGAAAGAAATGGTTTTATCATGATTTCATGGAAATTCTTTTGCTCATTAGATCTTCAGTCCCCTTAAGGAACTCTTGTTTATTTGGTGTTTTTCTAAGTAAACTATAAAATGTCTAAGTTTAGGGATTTTTAAAAAAAAATTATAATAGAGTTTTGGGTTTTAAAAAAATGTGTAGAAGTCTCCTAAAGAAGTTTGCAGTTTGTTAGGTTTAATAAAGCTATTGCTGAATATTGGGGAAATATTTCAATGTTGGACACTTGTCAATTGATTGAATTGCAATTTACAAACTGTCAAATATTCAATTGAAATCCTGTCAGAATTTTGGCAAATAACAAAAGAAGCAGTGCAATTTAGAGTCAGATCTCATTTGATTAAATGTTATTGAAGATTTTTGGCACGATTTTAAAAAGGGAAGAAAAAATTGATATATATCACAGATCACAAATGCTGGAGTCAGATTTACAATGCATATTCTGCATGCTGACAGCTTCACCCTCATCCCTTTTCCATTATTCTTGAAATTTGGAAGCTTGTTCAGAAACATGCATAATCAGAATGGCTAAAATGTTTTGATACACTGATATGAAAATACACTGATATGAAAATACACTGATATGAAAACACACTGATATCAAAACACACTGATATGAAAACACACTGATATGAAACACACTGATATGAAAACACACTGATATGAAAAAACACTGATATGAAAACACTGATATGAAAATACACTGATATGAAAACACACTGATATGAAAATACACTGATATGAAAATACACTGATATGAAAACACTGTTATGAAAATACACTGATATGAAAATACACTGATATGAAAATACTGATATGAAAACACTAACATGAAAACACTGATATGAAAACACTGATATGAAAATACACTGATATGAAAACACTGATATAAAAACACACTGATATGAAAATACACTGATATGAAAACACACTGATATGAAAACACTGTTATGAAAACACACTGATATGAAAACACACTGATATGAAAACACAGTTATGAAAACACACTGATATGAAAACACACTGATATGAAAATACACTGTTATGAAAACACACTGTTATGAAAACACAGATATGAAAATACACTGATATGAAAATACACTGATATGAAAACACTGATATGAAAATACAGTTATGAAAACACTGATATGAAAATACACTGATATGAAAATACACTGATATGAAAATACACTGTTATGAAAACACACTGATATGAAAATACACTGATATGAAAACACACTGCGATGAAAATACACTGATATGAAAACACACTGATATGAAAACACACTGATATGAAAACACTGATATGAAAATACACTGATATGAAAATACACTGATATGAAAACACACTGATGAAAATACACTGATATGAAAATACACTTATGAAAACACACTGATATGAAAACACACTGATATGAAAACACACTGATATGAAAATACACTGATATGAAAACTAGTCCCCATTCCTACGGTGTCAAGTAGATCCGTTTACTCCATATATGGTATTCCATATTAAGGTTCATTTCTGTATTGATGCTGAACTCGTAAGTGTCATGCCAGTTAGAAATGCCTTCTCTGTTTACTGGTGGTTTCTTTAAGATGCTTCAAGTTATAAATCATTCTTAAAGCCTTTCCAGTCTGTGAAGAAGGTATTTATGAAAATATGGAGATTTGTCATATAGAATTAGTACAAAACCTGACATTAAAACTGATGGAGTTAAAAGTTTATTGATTCAGACAAAATCTTCAGCATTTCTGTGTAAAATTGGTTCAGCACTGAGATTCTGAAGCCATGGTAGCTCAGTCAGTAAAGCGTCAGACTCGTAATCCTACAGTCTCGGGTTTGGTACATGCCAAGGCAGGCAAGAGTTCCCTACCTTGGCTTGTCCTTGAGAAAGGCATTTGACACCATTTTCCTCTACATGATATAGCCAATATTCATTAAAACTATCAGAAACAAGAAAAAGAACAGCACTGTCAATTCAAAGCTATGCACACAGCTCTTCAATTACAATTAAATTCCCACTCAATATATATTATGTGGTATATGCCCTACATCTTTTATAATGCTGCTTTAATAGTTGTCATAACAGGCTTTAGGTAAACATTTACATTTATAGTCATGCAGTTTAGCTACAAAAATGATTGTGTATGCAAAAAGGTCAAGTCTAAATAGTTCATGTTGTTAATTATTTTTTTTAAATTCTGTCATGATTATAAATGTGGGGCGACTGGGGGTCTGTGGGATCTTAGTGTTAAATTTGGTCGTTTACACTATGGGTTATTTTCTTACCCTTCCCTTCTGTGTGGATTGTATTTGTGGGGTTATTTTTCCCCTTCTATGAAGATAGTACATTTTGGGTTTTTTTCTTCCCTTCTGTGTATTTTTTATGCATGTTCATATGTTTGTATGTGTGTGCATATGTTTGTTTGTTTGTGCTTATTGGTCTTTGTTTGTCCCTATAAAACTTCCTTTATCCTTATCAAATTCGTGTCACCTACCTACCTAAGATAGTGCATATTCAGGTCAGCCACTTGCAACACTGTTACCATTATTCCCCCTAGTGTTGAATACAGTGACATCATTGAAGCTGGAAATATAGACTTGGGTTTTTCCACAGGTTGTAACTATAAATAGATACTAAAGTTTTTAAACAGGAACATCACAGAAGTTGAAGCAATATAGATAGTGGGCTTTTTCAATTGAATTTCCCACAAGTTGTAGCTAAAAATAGATGGAAGGATAAGAAAAAGAAGAAGACAAATTTCCTGGAGTAAATGAGGTGCTGGTGGAGAAGAAGAGAGGAAAGAAAGTAGAAGAAAGCTAGATAGCCCTTTTTCATGGCCACTCATGTGTCTAGAAAAGATATCTATTCTCTCTTGCCTAAAAATCTTTGTCGATTTTATATTTTTTGTGCGATAGATTTATACTCATCAATCTATATACACCACTCCCTCGATAACTCGTGCCAGGATAACTCGCGAACCCGCTTATAATGCATGGCATGGCTCCCGATTTTTTCCAAGGAAAATATATTTTAAAATGTGTTAAACATGAAAAACATGAAAAAAGTCGTGATAAGAAATTGTAAATTGGCAAATTTAACCTTGATACATAGTTCGTTTTTATCATCAAAAATGGTGATTACCGTATTTTCCGGGGTATAAGTCGCTACTTTTTTTTTTTCTTAAAAATGATGTGTGCGACTTATATGCAGGAGCGACTTTTACGATAAATAAATTTTTTTAACGACTGTGACTGATGCGCAGTGATGCTGTGCTTTAGCGAAATGCATCTGCAGGTATATGGGCAAGACAATTGCTGGAAACTTACATACAGTACACGTAAGTATTAGACAATAAGATTATCAAATTAAATAGTCAAATGATATTTAGTTTTATATATATATATATATATATATATATATATATATATATATATATATATATATATGTGTGTGTGTGTGTGTGTGTGTGTGTGTTAAAATTTGTTGTTATTAATAAATAAAAAAATATTAAAATAATGATTGCCATTGTATTTCCTTTATTATTCGGCATGTACATCTTAGAATCTTTTTGTCTCTAAATTCAGTCCTTATAAATTGCAACACATTTTCCCACCCAAGCTGCCAGTCAAAGTCTTTTGAACTTGCCACCCAGCTATTGCATCATGTTCTTTTGATGTACTCAAATAAATACAGAATGCAGAACTGGGATTATTTTGTTATTTTAAACAATGAATTATGTCACTGTAAAGCGTTTTGAGACCTCTGTTAGCGCTTCATAATTTACTTTAATAGTAGTTTATAAAAACACAATCATTTTTTCAGTTGGTTTCGCAATGGCTTGTTATGAAAAAAAACAGCATTTCCTCTGATGATTGCTCTAGTTTTAAACTCTGGATTAAACCAAGACTGGCTTCATGGAGAGAACTTCAAAGTACGGGTAATTAATAAAAAAAAAAAATAACTGGAAGGCTGGTGGACAGTTTTAATTGTTAGGTGAATTTGCAATGTCTTCGTTAATGTCTTTTTGCAATGTCTTCGTTAATGTCTTCAAATCACTGTCGCTTGGGTTGTGGAAATGACCGATATATAAATACGTACCGTTCATACAATGCAGCATTAATAAAATATAGTTTCACAATAACGTATGATTTAAAATTGTTATATTAGCGTAAGTCAATAAGTTTTGTTTTAAATTAAATTCCTGCCATTTATCATGGCACTAACAACTAGAAAAAATATGATGCAGAATTTAAGTTAAACGTCGTAGCATTTGTGAAAGAAAACGGAAATCGTGCAGCAGAAAGAAAATTCAACGTAAACGAGAAGATTGTGCGTGACTGGCGTAAAAAAAGTAGACGAGTTAAGGTAAAAAAAAAAAAAACCAAGAAGGGAAATCGTAGTGGCAAAGCAAGTTGGCCAGTTCTCGAGGAGAATCTATGAAAATGGATTGTAGAACAGCGTGCTGCAGGTCATGGACTTTCAACAATTCAAATACGACTCAAGGCGAATTCAAAGTCTATTATAATACCTACTTTTATATAACTCTTAAACAATTGTATAATATTTCTTACACGAAGTTGGAAATTATCAAGTCGCATGCAATGGCCGGCGGTATCAAAGACGTGATTATGGTAAGTGCGGAGGAGCGACTTATACACAGGAGCGACTTATAGGGCAGAAAATACAGTATTGCCTGTAAAGATAAAATCCATATTGTGAAATTTTCATTTTTTCAAAATGCGAAGTGATATTTCTCAAACGTGTCACAAACCGCAAGTGTTATCGTGTTCTAATTTATGTAGTTTTAAATTTTTAGACCCCTTAAATTCATGTTGGTAATGGTTAAACCTTGTGAATTTTTTTCTTCCATTTTACTTCTACTGCAATAAAAATTACACATCGTTCGATCGACATTGTTTTTTTCGAAATGTGTCAATCTTTTGTATTTGAAAAAAAAACGTCTACTTTGGATCAAACAATAAAATTAGAATGTATACCATTTGCCACAAAAATAAGTGACGTAATACATGTGTGAAGTACATGTGCTAAGCAAACGGAAACCAGGAGGAATAATGTTTAGATGATTTCCTCAATATACTGTAAGTTATCCTGAAATTAATGTTACTCTGTGAGGAAAAACTAAACAAAGTACACCAATATGAAAAGATATTTATCCACTGTTAATCTTAGCGCGATTATTAATTGAGTATTCAACATGCCAAGCCACCCCACCCACCCCCTTTTCCCTATGTGTCAATCCCATTGTTATATTTGTTGTTTGTTATAGGTCCCTCGATAACTCACGCCCTCGCTTATATCGCGGTCGATGTTTTTGGACCCCAATGTCTTCGAGTTATCGAGGGAGTGGTGTATATGTATGTGTGTGTGTATATATGTGTATGTATGTATGTATGTATGTATGCATATGTATGTATGTATGTATGTATGTATGTATGTATGTATGTATGTATGTATGTATGTATGTATGTATGTATGTATGTATGTATGTATGTATGTATGCATATATGTATGTATGTATGTATGTATGTATGTATGTATGTATGTATGTATGTATGTATGTATGTATGTATGTATGTATGTATGTATGTATGTATGTATGTATGTATCCAGTCCCAACCTCTATTGTCCCTATAAATGCATTTCACATTTTAAATAGTTCTGATCTTATAAGCACCATGATATCACTCATGTTCAATTACCAGGTACCATTCCAATGTTAAATTCCAATTGTCCTTATACAGGCCCACCCATGTTAAATTTCCATAGACCCAGTAGTGCAAAAGACCAAATTTAACACTAAGACCCCACAGACACCCAGTTGTCCCACATTACTATAGTCATGTATGCCAGTCAGTACAGCATTCATGTATGCCAGTCACTACAGCATGTCTTTAATACACCAGGCTGTTTTGTGTGGTCCTTCATGGTTATATTTTATGGGCTTAATTTTTTATTCAATGTTTTCTTCATTATATTTTGTGGTTCCTTTATTATATGCAGTAGATTTTTCATTTGCTGCTATATTCACTAGTGTTTCCATTATATATGGTACTTTAGATATATGCACTAGCTTAGACATTATACACAGTAGTTATAAATTATATGCAGTAGTTTAAACATATGTAGCAGCTTAGACATTATATGCAGGAACTTAGACATTATATGCAGTAGTTTCAACATCATATGTAGAACCTTAGACATATGAAGTAAATTAGACATACAGTAGCTTAGATATTATATGGAGTAGTTATGACATATGTAGTACCTCAGACATTATATGCAGTAACAGCTAAGACATTATATGCAGTAGTTTAGACATTATAACTGTAGTTTCATCATTATGCATTAGTTTTGTCTTGTGCTGTGGTTTTATGTGCTGTTTACATGATTACATGCATGTATTTAGTGGTAATTAATGTATTGTATTTTGTGTTAATTTCATTATATGCAGTGGTACTTATATTCTACTGGATTTTGTGCTTGTTTCATTATATGCTGTGGTATTTTATTGTATTTTGTAATTCTTAGGTCAACATTAATGCCACTTTCATTCTAGTCCAGTTGAAATCGTACCAGATTTTACTATATGACCAGTTGTTTTTGTAAACTAATTTTGCTTTTTTTGCTGTGAAAACCAAAGAGACATTGTTATTTGGTATGACTGAGATTAATCACTGCATAGTGACTGTCCAGATAATAAATAAGCACTATTTTTGACCAGAGTCATTGTTATTTGGTTTAACTGAGACTAATTCATTCATAGTGACTGTCCCAGATAATAAATAGGTACTATTTTAAACCAGAGTCATTGTTATTTGAATTGACTGAGACTAATTACTGCATAGTGAATGTCACAGATAATAAATAGGTAATATTTTAAACCAGAGAGTCATTGTTATTTGGTTTGATTGAGACTAATCACTGTATACTGACTGTCCCAGATAATAAATAGGTAATATTTTAAACCAGAGAGTCATTGTTATTTGGTTTGACTGATACTAATCACTGCATAGTGACTGTCCCAGATAATAAATAGGTAATATTTTAAACCAGAGTCATTGTTATTTGGTATAGCTGACACTAATCACTGCATAGTGAATGTCCCAGATAATAATTAGGTACTGTTATAAACCAGAGTCATTGTTATTCAGTATAGCTGAGACTAATCACGCTTACAAAGATGAGCATATTGGGGTTCTTCTAACCATAACCCCACATCTTAACTCTGATATAAAGTTTGTATTGAAATACAGAGTACAAAGACAATGCAGATTTAGATTTTCCTAACCATAACCCCAAATGTTAAAAGTAAAACATAGTCTATAATGAAATACAAAGTAATGTAAACTAAGTGTACTTGTCTTCTGCCAGCAGTGGTGTAGTCACTAAATGTATATAGTTGTAAAATCTTACTGCAGCTTAATTACAGAAATTAAAGGTTACTAGGCAGTCATGTTTCTTTGCTTCAGTCTCAAAGCTTTAGAATTAAAGATCAGGACATGGGGAGAAATTAGTCACCTGCATCTTGAAAATATAGCCATGATTTTGATATATGTAACATATTTTAAATCTTGAAATGCAAGTGTACCCATTGATAATCCATGTATTTCAGTTTTTAAGATATACAGAAAAAACTAAAATACTGACCTGTGACTTTGACCATAAGATAGAATCTAGAACATGGAATGTAGTATATCATCTAGTGATAGTATAAAAGTCTACCAGTTTTATTCATTTATCTTTTTTATTTAAAACAGACCAGTAAGACTGATACCCACAATTTTGACCCACGGCTTTGAAGAGAGGGACATATTATGTTATACAACTGTAGTTCTAATGCTGATGCATGAACATACCAAGTTTCATCCCTTTGCATGATACAGTTTGAAATTTATAGGGCAGACATTAATGTGAAAATGAAGTTAACTGGTACATTTTATTGGCAGTGATTAAATCTACCTGGTTATCCTCAGTAAGAAATTCCAAATCAAAATTTTGGTAAACATTGAGTAATTATCTCTTTATTCTGTTTACTTTTTGTCTACTCTTAGATTTTTAGACTTGTAAAATTTTATTAATTTGTTTAATCTCACTGCAACACTGCAATATTCATCTTGAATTTATAGTCCTGCTGATCTAAAAGTCCTTGGTGATAGGATTTTTTTTTATTCATCTGGAGTTTCCAGTCCCTCCCATCTGTAAGTCCCTGGTAATAAGAGGGTTGTGAAACCTGGAGTTCCACTTCCACTATATTGGTGGGAGATCTTCAAGTTACCTTATCATCCTTATAACAAATGATCTATATACTATGAAATAAGGACCATAGAGGAAGTATTGCACATACTAATATAACTATCAAAAAAAGTACCAGAGATGAAGAAAACTTCACTGAATATATTTCAGTAATCACCACATATCATGATAGATTAAATCAAAAGAACGACAAAATTATTTCATCTAGCTTTGAAAAATTAATGTAATTTTCTGTCAAAAGGCCTACATAGAAAAATTGTGTGCATCAATAGGCTTCAACCTAAAGCCACTTACATTTATTGCTTTGCTAAACTGGTACTCCCTGATATAAATAAGGGGATCTCACCAAGTCTGATTTTGATTGTGGGCTTACTATGAAAATTTTTGTCTTAAATACAAGCAATACATCATGTTATTTTCATTTTCAAATACAATTGTATCTTTCACCAATCTCAAAAGATGAAAATTGCACCTGTAAAGTTGACAGCAACAGTTTCATAGTGAAATCTACGACAGAGAGCTTAAGATAATTGGATTAATTAGGTCATTTTGCTCAGGTAGCAATAGGTATACCAAACTCAGTATTTTGAAATAGCTAAAGACAAAAAAACCCACCCTCAGGTAATTATGTGTGTGGTAATAAAACTAAATACATTTTCATTCATATATAAAGTATCCATCTGTCTGTTAGAAAAGATTGTTTAAAGAATTGATGTTAACCCATATACATATATTTATCTAGTTGGTCCTAATGAAAATGTTATACATATGCATATATTTATTTATTTGGTCCTAATGAAAATGTTACACATATACATATATTTATCTAGTTGGTCCTAATGAAAATGTTATACATATGCATATATTTATTTATTTGGTCCTAATGAAAATGTTACACATATACATATATTTATCTAGTTGGTCCTAATGAAAATGTTATACATATGCATATATTTATTTATTTGGTCCTAATGAAAATGTTACACATATACATATATTTATCTAGTTGGTCCTAATGAAAATGTTACACATATACATATATTTATCTAGTTGGTCCTAATGAAAATGTTACACATATACATATATTTATCTACTTGGTCCTAATGAATATGTTACACATGTACATATATTTATCTAGTTGATCCTAATGAAAATGTTACACATATACATATATTTATTTATTTGGTCCTAATGAAAATGTTGCACATATACATATATTTATCTAGTTGATCCTAATGAAAATGTTACACATATACATATATTTATTTATTTGGTCCTAATTAATATGTTACACATGTACTTATATTTATCTAGTTTGTCCTGATGAATATGTTACACATATACATATACTTATCTGGTTGGTCCTAATGAGAATTTTACACATATACATATATTTATCTAGTTGGTCCTAATGAAAATGTCACCACACGGACATGTGGCTATCTTAAAAATATTGCAAACTGAAGGTCATATTGACATGGAGGTTTTCTCCATAAGACTTCTGGTGTCTGCTTGTTCTTAGTTAAAATGGTGATAATTTGACAACAGCATGACCACCAGAGAGGCCACCTTAAAACTTCTGTTATTGCTACTCCTAAATGGAAAATCTGATGTCTAGTTGTTTCTAGTTTAATTTGTTGTTTGCTTTTTGTTTATCCAGTGTGGCCATCATAGAGGAAATCTCAAAATCTTATTACTACAACTGAACAGAAAGTTGTATTAATATTAGCGTGGGGTTTCACAGAAAGTTGTATTATTAACATGGGGTTTCACAGTAAAGACTTATTGTATTGTCTAGTCTTCAGAATGAAATTGCTTAGAGAGTCAGATGGCGGTCATCTTGAAAATGTTTATATCACTATTTCTCCTGTCAAAGACTTCTTTAATGTGTCATTTGCGATAAAATGAAAGTGGTTCTGCTTAGACATCTTGAAATTTTATTGCTGTTCCTCCACATGATCCTATTGACATGGGTTTCACTACAAGATGTTTTATGATGTCTTTTAAGTCATTCCTAAATGAAAATTCTAGAATCCTGTATGGCGGTTATGGCTGTCAATCTTGACAGTGATATTCCACCTTAGTAGATCATTGTATTAAAATTTCTTTTAATATACTTATCATATCTACTTGGTCATAAAGGAAAGTTGCAGAAGCCAATGTCTGAGCAGTATAAACTGCAGCATGTCATTTATTGATCATGCAAATCCATGAGTTATCTGATGTCAAATATGCCACAGACAGTTCAGAGCACTAATTGGCCTGATCAGCCACTCACATAGTCACAGAAACCAAACCAATTAGTGATATCAGTCAACTTTTAAACTTGAAAGATAAACAACAGATGAAAATAGTGACCATCAGTCTGCCACAGCAGACATCTTTAAAATGTTATCATTAATGCATCTAAATCTCCATGAAAGTTTAATTTAAAGACGTATGGCATGTACTTGGTATTCAATGAAAATCTACTGATCATCCTTCAGCATGGCCACTAAATCTATTTAACACATTTTATCTGTTTATGGTTGGATTCTAACCATATGAAATATTAATATGCTTTTATGGCTGCTTCTCCTAAACAGATGGCTCTAGTGTAATGCAGTTTTTTTCACTGAGATCATGTCTGCTTTGTCTTGCATGAAAAAACTCATATGACACATTGTATGAACACTGTAGTGGACATTTAGAAAAATAAATTGCTAGAGCTATTTAATTAATAATAGCAAATTAATGATATAGATAATTTTGTAAAAAATAGATTTGTATTCAATGTACAGGCTTGATCATGTACACAGAGGCATAATTCTAAATAATTTATCACAGTTGGATTGGTTGGTGATACCTTTATTAAATTACTGTTGAGAAGTTGGATGCTGTAATGACAGAGCTGTGATAATGATTAAAGCTGATTCATTTAGACTGATGCATGCATAACTCTAATTGGCATAATTGTTATTGCTGAGAATGAATGGATATGAAAAATCACTTAAAGCAATGCCAAAAATGTGGTGTTGGCTGGGACAGTTAAATCTTGATTTATTAGTGAATGTTTTGGACAACTTACAGTGTTTATCTGATGATAAACTCATACTTGATGAGGCCTGCCTCCACTATTTGTATGTTTACAGTCATTGAACAGAAGAACTTATTCTATGGGTTTTTTTTTCATAGTTCATATGTCATCTTGTACATCCATTGGAGTAATGTTGGTGGTGTTCATAATTGAACCTAATTGGAGGATTGACATGAAACTGTACACACCTATTTATCCCAGGGTCTAATTGGTCATAAATGCAACAAGCTCTTCCTGGACAGCAATATATCTGCCACAGTGGCAAGTTTTAGAATCTGTTATCACTTTTCCTCACATCAGTGGATGGTGATACCTGCTGTATATCTTATCCACAGATGCTGATCCAATTATGGCCATATGCATGGGCATTGAGAACTTCCACATGAGACAGCCTCTAGGTTGAGGCAAATGAGCCATCACTTTATCTCAGATGAAATTCACTCTACAGTATGTTATCTTCTAATACATCTAATCCTGCATATGTTGAAATCTATTAACCAAAATTTAATTCCATCCTTTTGGCATAAAAATCTTCCTGCTAGTGATGAATAATTTAAACTCATATATATTACCTTGCGTACTCCACCATTTGGCATGTGTTGCAAATGTTGTCAAAATATCTGAATTCCCAAATCAACATTGTGATTATCGAAGTCTCCCAAAATGAGATTTGATCTTTGTGAATCCAAAAATCCTCATGAAATACTCTCGTTTATTTAGAGTAAATTCAGTGAAATCTGATCCTCTTCTCATAGTCATGCACCCTGGTGTACATCATGATTCAAACAATGAAGAAAATGTTAGACATGCAAACACAACAATCCATGACACCATCTTGAGCCAGTTGCCAGATAAGTTTTACTGCAGAAATAACTGCTATACAGCTTTCAACTATGTTGAAACCTTATAAAAAAAACCAAATTTCATGTTTTCAGTTTCTCATTCTACACTGAAAGCTTTGCAGAATTTGAAATCTTATATGTGTAGATAGTAGAGACTGAGGAAAGTGTTGTTTACAGTTGGTTCCCTAGTTACAAGGACATAAAGGTTAATCAAAGAGCAGATAAAGAAGCCAAATCTGCCTTGCATTTGTGAATGGGAGATTTCATAAACTGTCTTTAAGTATTTTATAAATTAGTATATTTTTCATATGAGGCAAAATATGTAAAAGAAAATTCTACATGTTATACCTAATTTGGAGCATAGTGTCTCTCATAGAGAACAAAATGCAAGTACGAGGTCATATGATATTGTGCCACTTAGATCTGGAACACCTGACTCATACATACCTCCTAAAATGTGATCTTGGACCAGTGTGTATTTACTGACACTGGACCACATTCTTGTTGGTTATAAATATAAATGGTGCAATGGTGGTCATTTTGAAGCCCATGTTGTCACTACTCTTTAAGAACTGGTCCTGGTTTTCCCAGAATCACTTCTCACTTATCAGAACCCAATATGGCACCATGGTGACCATCTTGAAAATCTTGTGTTCACTACTCATTTTCTTGAAGTATTTAATTGGGACAGATCTGACCATTGACTTATCCCCACATTTGAGAAGGAAGTTTGAAAATAGACTTAATTGACATGGTCTGCAGATATTATGAACTTACAAGAGAGTGGCAGGTGGAAGGTGGAATTGTTTACATTTGCAACATGCACATTTGAGAGAATTTTGGTATACCTCTATGTTACTTCATGTACTGTGGCTAAATTTCGTTGGATAGTGTATTTGTGGAAATTGTAAATGATCTAAGCACACAGATATCTCTCATGTGCTCAAAAATCAGTCTGAATTAGTCTAATGCACCCTATCCTAATTTAGCAGTTATTAAAATAGACATAGACACTAGACAATACCAGCTTTTGAAAGTGCAGTGAATGAATGACCAGATATATAAAGTTGTTTTTTTTTAAAAAAAGTTGGCTCCTTTTTAACAATTTACCTGACCAAGTAAAGGTAGCAGTTTTTGAAAGGTGCACATCTAAGTAAGGCCAAGCTGTATATACTATATACCTTAACACACACACATCAACCATACACCAAAATAAAGAGAATTACAGGTTTTTTGAAGAATAAATAAGAAAATTCCTTTTTTAAAATATCTAACCATATGTGAAAATATGAAACTGTTGGGTGCTAATGGATGTTGATGCTTCTTATCATGGTATACCATTATTATGAAGTATATTATTGGAACAGACCACTGACTTGTCCACACTTTTGTGAAGCAGGTTTGAAAACCAGCCTTAATTGACATGGTGGTCATGTTTACAATAATTACATTTTTCTGCTTCATTGATCTCTGAACACAGTGAGGCAAAGACATGTACAAGTCAATTTCTACAAAACTTGTATTTAGTTCCATAACAATGAATCAGTTGATGGTGGTCACTCTGACATTGATTTTAAAGTCCAAGATAATGTCTCAACTTTTATAGCAATATTGGCATGTGAGTATTCTAAAGTATGAAGATTTTAATCCAAGACAGTGACTCATTTCCAAGACAGTCTGTCAGATCCAAGACAGTCTGTCAGATCCAAGGCAGTCAGTCAGATCCAAGTCAATCAGTCAGATCCAAGACAGGCAGTCAGATTAAAGACAGGCAGTCAGATCCAAGACAGTCTGTCAGATCCAAGGCAAGCAATCAGATCCAAGAGAGTCTGTGTGAACCAAGACAGTCTGTCAGATGAATACCTTGAATTAAGTCCATTTCATTTTCTGTCCACAATACCAAGGTCAAAGGTAATTACAAAGAATTTTGTGCTTCATTTAGAGGTATCATGTCACTATGTTAACTTACATGTAATAAAAAAGTTTTCATGCCAGATTTTAATATATTAAGGTTTCTCAAGACTATCAGAGATGATGTCAACACTTGGCAATTATGAAGAATAATACAGGAGAAAAGAAATGGTTATACCTTGGAGTCTTTGAAATTCTTTTGACAAATAAAGCATCAGTCCCTGAGGGATTTTTCTTCGAGACTGTTTGGTAAAGATTTACTAATGATAAGATCATTCTCTACTTTTTGACAGATCTATTAAGCTGGCTTTCAACCACTCACCCCACAAAAAATATTGTATTTTGAAAGTTGTTAATTCCCATTTGAGAAACTATTTGCATCATTCTTAAAAAACTGAATTTATTATTCATCTTCGTCTTACTCCTGCCATTCACTGGTACCTGGCAGCATTGTATGAAAAACTACATCACACTGTTAGAGTATTCAACCCTAGTCAGGTCCTTTCACGATTATTTTTCTGTTATAAAAGCAAGAATGAATAAATAAGCACTGTTGGCAAGTTTTAAGGTTTTTTTTTCTTTTCTAAACAAACATATTATGATCACAACTTTTTTAGTGCTAGAAAAGAACCTTTGCTTTTGAACCTACAGAAAAGATTAATTGCTGAGAATCTTGCTTTGCATACAGCATTCTTTTAATGGGAAATAAATGTACATGTAGCAGGTGTACTCACTTCAGTATGGTTCTCAAGATAACCAGGTGCGAAAGTTCTTGAGGGAAATGGAGTGTAATCAGGGATGCATATAGTTGCATGGATAGAAAAGTTGTGTTTACATCACCTTTTCATTTGTGAACTTCAGTTTGCTTTAGGTACTATCTTATGCAAGAGTAGACTGGTTTCTAAGACATTAACACAAGAGTAGACTGGTTTCTCAGACATTATTGCAAGAGTAGACTGGTTTCTCAGACATTATTGCAAGAGTAGACTGGTTTCTCAGACACTGATGCAAGAGTAGACTGGTTTCTCATACATTAATGCAAGAGTAGACTGATTTCTCAGATATTAATGCACTGTATTTTTAACCCATTTTTTAGAACTAAGAAAACACTTTAGTAATCTAATTTATTTACCTTCGAAGATCAATGTTTAATGTAACTGTACAGTAAAACACACATTTTAGAAAGCAGCAATAGCATACCCATGGCTGTTGTTTAGCTTTTTTTGTGCCAAAAAGAATGTACCATCTGTTTGAAGTATATTTATTTTCTCTTAGAGTGCAGATTTGTCACGATAATTCAATTCCTCATGAAGTGCATTTGTTCCTGCTATGTTATGTGCAAAACAAGCACTGCTCATCTTTTTCAAGGACATGGATGTGATCAGACATCTGCTAAACACCAGAGAAAAATTGCATGTTGCAATGCTTTTTCTAACTGCAAGTGCAACCTGGCCTCTCAAAAATTATATCCAATAGTGTTATGTTGCCCATTCATTTTTATTCCCAAATACTTTTGTAGTCACTTTTTCCCTCTAGTTTCGGTTTTTCCAGAGACTTACTTTCTGTACACGTACAAGGGTGGGATACTTAGTATCATTTTATATCTAGTTACCGGTAAGTCATGTATGTAAGGAATAACGACAGCATGTTCACTAGATGCTGCGTGTTCATCAGTTTAGATTGAATCCACAGGAATCATGTCGTATATGGTATCTATACTAGATATTTAATTCAACACATTGAATGTTGTTCACATTGTTATTGCATGTATGTATACTTCTTTTTTCTAAATAAATTTGTATAAAACACTGAGAACTATCATACGTGGTAATTTTATGCTGTGGTTTACTGTCTATAAAGATCAGAGGTGTACTTTGTATGTGGTACATACAAACAAGGTGCATCGTACAGGACATTAGAAATAAGTTAATTTCTTGAATATATTCAACACAGTGTGTGGTAAGTGTGGCCGCAAGAAATCTTCCTGGGACACTCATCTATTAAATGTTTCAAAATGTACAAGGAAAAACATTATACATTTTGTAAATCATGGTCAGCAAAAATCTGGAATCTTGCAGTCTCCTGAGCTGCTTTTTTCTGAGAAAGAAGAAACTTCATTCTCGTTCTTCCTCAGATTTTTCTGGCTTCTTTCACCTTACTGAAAATAAGAAATCTTTTGAACGGAATATCCCTCCCAGTACGTCACTTATTCCTATTAAGGAAATTCAGTAACTGTGTAGCAGCATGTTGCTATACCTCTCATGGAGGAGATTCACCGTGCTCATCCCAATGTGAGTTGCTGCCTCATATTGTGGAGGATATGCACCTTCACCTTTTAGTGTGTCATTGCCTCCATTTATAGAGGAGATCACTGACTCCCAATGAGGAAGAAATCACCGCCTATTCCATAGTGTGTTGCTACCTTCCTTGGAGGAGGAGATGCACTGTTTTTTCCATAGCATGTCACTGCCTCCCATAGAGGAGGAGATGCACTGCAACCACCTTGTCAGATTGGGAGGGATCTGCAACACACCTTCCTTAGTGATGCATCAGTTGATGATCCTGTATCTACTTATTTTCACAATATTGTCTCACAGTATGGGGATAGGATTCAGACTGATTTCCCCCCTCTCCATCGTCTACCAACTCATTATAAATATTGTGAGTACATTTGGTGGGATCAGACTAGGATATGGGATAAAATCAGTATAGCCTATTATTCCAATGAATCTCTATGGGATGTGGGGCTCTTCATCTCGGGTGCCTTGGTTATGTATGCCCCCTTGGGTTTTTGGATCTTGCCCTCATAACAAAGGCAATGCTGTGGCTCATGTCCCACCATCATCTCATCATTGGATAGACACCATTCAGAAGGCTTGAGGCATCACTTCTTCCAGGACTGACAGACATTCTCATCTCTCTCTTGCCACTCCTTCAGCCCCTACTCACAGAGTTGCAGTACAGGATATTATGTTCCTATACCCTCTTCACCTCCTAGGGATTTAGTGATTCTTACATACTCTCCAACTGATTGTCTTGATAATATCTTTATTGTATTAGACTCAAATTAGTTTGACATGGAGGAAGCACAAGTGATGCCTGCTTTTATGAGTGCTCCTTCATCTTTATTAGATGTAGAAGAGAAGGTATGGTCTTTGACAAGGCAATAAATTCAGTCTATCGCCTTTTACCCCCTGACTCATGCCCAAAACCCACTGCAAAGTCCAAAAGATCCTTTCCAGTCTGGAAAAAAATTCAGGGGTTCAATCTCATCCAGACTACCTCCTTCCTCATTCTTCTATGATTGAGGAAATTACTGAGAGATTTTTTGAAAGACCAAAATATTAACAGCATCGAGGGTTGACCATTGCCCTCTGGTGTTGCAACCATTGACCTCTTCTGCCAGGTATCGGTTACATTCCCCAAAGTAACCTCCCTAACTTGATGCTTGTGGCAAAGATGGGTATTTCAAATGCAGTAATGGAGAAAGCACAAGTGACAACTGCTCTTATGCCTGCTCCTTTGTCTCTGTTAGATGTGGAAGAGGAGTCTGTACACCCAGCATTATGAGGGTGCCTCGAGAGTAAGGGGTCAATATTTCATGGTCTTCAAAAACAACACATGTTGTAGCTTATCTCCTCTGTCAAGGAAGCAAACATGCCCCTTCTATTTGTGAGTAAATCTGGAACCTCTTGTGATGGGCCACATCAGAGAACATAACAGTCAGAGTTCTGCAAAAAGATTGTTTTGGCAGACAGTCTTTCCAGAACTGGCAGAACCATCTTCACAGAATGGACTTTTTAATGATCTTTTAGAGTGCCTGTTCCTGCTCTGTGGAAGGCCTCAAATGGATCTGTTTACAACCAAGCTCAACAACATACTCCCATTTTACCTTTCTCCTGTCCTACATCAAAGAGCTTGGGCAGTGGATGTATTCAGACTCCAGTGTAATTGGCTGTCCACTTATGTCTTCCCACCCTTCCACCTAATTCCTCAAGTGCTGCAAGAAGTCAGAACTTCCACTGCTTGGATCATTTTTATAGCCCCTCTGTGGCCTCTTCGCTTGTGGTTCAATGATCTTCTAGACCTGTTGATCACTCAACGCAGGTGTCTTCCTCTCATGAGGGATCTTCTGTTGCAACACTGAGGATCCCTCCTCCACTGAAACCCAAAAAATTCTCTACCTTCAAACTTGACTCACTTCAAGCGATATCTCTGCCAGAACAAGATTTTGGGCCGAGTTGCCAGTTGCAACATCATTCAGGCTAGGAGAACTTCTACATCCAAGGTCTATGATGCCAGATGGAGAATCTTCTGTGATTGGTGCAGTTGGCAACATTTTGATCCTAGCTGCTCCTCTATAACATCTGTAGTCTATTTCCTTTTGTTTCTTTTTGAGAACAAAAAGTACTCTATCCATTATCAAGGGCTATAGAGTTGCCATTTCTAACACACTTAAATTTTCTCAAGGCATGGTAAATAGTTTTGATTCTCACCTTGCAAATCATAAGTATTTTGAGCTGCAGAGATCTGTCTCATGCTCTCTTACACCTAGATGGAATCTATTTTGTGTTTTATGGTCATCAACCAAAAACCCCTATGAATTATTTAGCGAGACTTCTTTTCATGACCTAACTCTCAAGACAGTGTTTCTGCTTGCCCTCTCCTTATCATGATGACAAAGTGAGATTCATGCCGTATCTGTTGACACTGGCTGTCTCTGGTTTAATGGGGATTATAATGCAGTTGCCCTCCTTTGTCAACCAGGATTTTCAGCTAAAAATCAATTATCTTCATAGCTCCACTTCCATCAGAAATCATTTCTTAGTTGAATCTGTGCTGCAGATGATACAGATAGGCTTTTATATCCCATGAGGATACTCCATTTCAATCTTAAAGCATCCAAAGGTAAAGAAAGGGTAACATAGGAAGCATTTTTTCCATTCTCTCAAGGTCTTTATAGACATTTCATGATGGATTGTCACCACAATTAAAAGAGTATACCAGTAGTTTACTGTTCGAGACCTTTCCTTTATGAAACTTAAAGTCCATGAGGTTCAATCTGTTGCTACCTCATCATGGGCCTGTCTTAATCACTCCTCCTTGGAGGACATCGTGAAGGCAGCATTTTGATATTCCCATACTGCCTTTTCCTCCTTTTACCTCCACTCTTTGTCACAATAAAGTGCAGGCATCTTTTCTTTGGGCCGATCATTAACAGCACAATATGTCACCCCGAGAAATGCCCACCTTCCATAAAAAGAACTTCTCCATCAGTGGTGAGTGTTTTACATGTTCTGTTTTTTCATCAGTTTAACAGTATCAGCCAACCCTCCTTACTGAAAAATTCAGCTGACAATAGCCACGGGTAAGCTATTGCTGCTATTAAAATGTTGTATGGAGGGTGGCAAAACTAATTTTAAATATGTTATATTTACTCATGGCTATTTTCAAATATCCTCCAACCCCAATATGATGTAACAGCCATCTATGAAAAAGATGAGCTAGCCGTGCTTGTTTTGAACATAACAGCAGAGACAAATGAGCTGCACAAGGAACTGCATTATACTGACAATTCTTTACTCTGAGGGAGGATGTTTGCACATCAGCACAAAAAGGAAAGTCAAACAATAGCCATGGATAAGTATTGCATAATTAGAAAGATGTTTTATCCCTAAAAAACTGTTTCAGCAATTCAATAAATTTACCTTCAAGATCAGTTTTGAATGTAAATGCTATAAATTAAAAAAAAAGTTATAAATTTGGATCATAAGATTATAACATTTTATTTGTTAATATATCACATTTTAATGGGAAAAAATGTCTACATTGTTAAAAAGGCTTCAAAAAATCCTCCACAAGAGATTCATACTAGATAGTGTTTTGTAGGATTATGATCCTTTTGATAATAAAGCCATTTTTATATAAGGAAACAACACAGCTAATATTAGACACTAATGCCAGATTATTGTGACAGAATTCTTCATAAGAGTTTCCCTTTGTGTGCTACACAGACAAATTTGCCACATATTTGATATGGTTGCTGCTTTATAGGACAACAACACATTGGCAAGTTATTTAGTGTCCAGGCATCTGGAGTAAAGTGCCTGTAGTGATCATGATTCCTTTAATTCAACAGAGATCACATTTAGAGTGGTCAGAAATCCCAGTTGGAAATAAGCTCATTAATGTTCTTTAGAATATAGTACCCATGTTGAGCAGGATCTCATTAATTATCTTCAGAATATAGTACCCATGTTAGACATCCCAAACCAAAATTACAAGGTTATTTTTAAGATTGCAGCAAGTTGTAATATAACCTTGCACAAGTTTAGATTTGAAAATGTGCAAGCTTGCCAATTTTGAGCTTGCACAAGCTTACCAATTACAAGCTTGTGCAAGCTTACCAATTACAAGCTTGTGCAAGATTACCAATTACAAGCTTGTGCAAGATCACCAATTACAAGCTTGTGCAAGCTTACCAATTACAAGCTTGTGCAAGCTTATCAATTACAAGCATGTGCAAGCTTACTGATTACAAGCTTATGCAAGCTTGCATACAAAGATAATCAGCTAGCTGCATCAGAAGAAATGATATGGCATAAATTAAATTATTCTGTACCTCTATTTTTCTAACTATGGATATACAAAAAGTATGAGTAATATCAAATATTAAAATGATAATGTTAATATATGGCGAACATTAATTAACATGAGATCTTACTGTTACAATGAAAGAATAAATGAAGTCATCAAATCATTTAATCATTTAATTGTATAAATAAAGAATAAAGAATCATTGCCATTTGAATTACTCTAAACCATTTTTTCTAAACAATATTCTAAGAAATAAAATTCTGCATCCTCCTGTGCTTCTGGTGTGGTTCAGGTATCATCTACTGCAATGGATTACAGCAATAATTATACTATGTAACTAGGAAAAAAAACAGTATTTACCTCTGTGGCAAAACCATTTCATTTTTTTTGTTCAATTTTCCAAAATCACTTATCAGGTCTAAGAAATATCAGTAAGTGTTATTCAAGATCATTCTTTGATGAGCTCCTAAATTTTAATTTTATAATCCATTTTGAAAGATCTAGGACACTGTCAAATGAATGGTACTTCAGAGCTTTTAACACAAAAAATCTTATGAAACTGATTTGGTACTTTAAGACATTTTGAAATAAAATAACTGCCATCTTCTTTGAGAAGGAAAAAAATTATATGAAGCAACCTCTGAACAATTGTTGAATTTGATATTCTAGAGGAAACGAAAACCCTAAGAATAACAGAAATGAGTTTAACAATCCTGCATGTAATTTTATAATCTTGTGACCCTGTTATTGATAATTGACAGCATTGCATCAATTATTGCAGTTTTGCAAATGCAGAGATAGATAATAATGATATGCAGAGTTGTCATCTTGATGGCTGTACATTTTTTGAGGTTTCCTAGGAAACCTTGGGAATATATTCATAGGAAAACCTCAAAATATTGGTTACTGACTGTCTGAGGTTACAGTGTAACAGTCAAAAACTTTTGATAAATGTCCAAGGTTTTTATACTCAGATGTCCAAGGTTTCCTCAGATGCAGTCCAAGGTGTCCTAGGACAATGTCCAAGGTGTCCTAGGACATACCATTCAAGGTGTCCTAGTACAACATCCGAGGTTTCCTAGGACATCCCCATCATCTTAGGTTTCCTGGGACACCCCTGCCAAAAAATACATCAGATCAGCGATTTATAATGAAGTAAATGATTATTACTTTAATATATTTTTAATTTTGTTCATCACAAAATTATGTGTACATGTGTTTTAGAGTTTTAATGTAGCTTTAACACTTTTTCACTATGATGTCTGCAGAGTGGCAGTTTATAGTGGTTTCTATTACTGGGGCATAATGCCACAGACATGTAGCATGATATCCCACTCATTTACACTATCTTGACCCCAGGCTAACCAGACTTAACACTAACCTCTTAATGCTCAGCACCATGTGATGCAGCTGCTAGTACCATTTTTTATAAGTCATTGGTATGACTTGGCCAGGGTTCAAACCCATGAACTCCCGCATTTGAAGCGGGTGCTCTAACCCCTTAGGCCACTGGAGCAGCAATCAAAGATCAATGATAAAAGTGTCCCAACTGCAGTGCATGTTAACAGTAAGGTAATTAATATTTTTTAGAAAGTCTAAACTAATGCACAAAGTTTCAAACAATATATCCCCATTATATCACATGGAATGCTTTAATGCAAGAAAGCAGGGCAACATTCCCAATTTAAGATCACTTTCTGCCATCTTTCCATTTTACAAACCAAATAAAGAACTCTTTAAACACATTACTTCATTATAATGGGATTACATATGTAGCAAGGTAATTCATTATAATGCTATTACATATGTAGCAAGGTAATTCATTATAATGGGATTACAAATGTAGCACTGTACTTCATTATAATGAGATTACATATATATCATTGATACTTCATTATAATGGGATTACAAATGTAATGTAGCACAGTACTTCATAATAATGGGATTACTGATGTAGCATGGGATGTCATTATAATGGGATTACTGATGTAGCATGGGATGTCATTATAATGGGATTACTGATGTAGCGTGGGACATCATTATAATGGGATTACAGATGTAGCACAGTACTTCATTATGATGGGATTACAGATGTAGCAAGGTACTTTATTATAATGGGATTACTGATATAGCAAGCCACTTTATTATAATGGGATTACTGATGTAGCATGGGACTTCAATATAATGGGATTACAGATGAAGCACAATACTTCATTATAATGGGATTACAGATGTAGTAATGCACTTCATTGTAATGGAATTACAGATGTAGCCAGGTACTTCATTATAATGGGATTATAGATGTAGCACTGTACTTCATTATAATGGCATTACACTTAAAGCAAGGTACTTTATTATAATGGGATTACAGATGTAGCACAGTACTGCATTATAATGGGATTACTGTTGAAACATAGTACTTCATTATAATGGGATAACAGACTGAGCAAAGTACTTCATTATAATGGGATTACTGATGGAGCACAATACCTCATTATAATGGAATTATAGATGTAGCAAGATACTTTATTATAATGGGATTACAGAAGGAGCAAGGTATTTCATTATAATGTGATTACATATATAGCACAGTACTTCATTATAATGGGATTACTAATGAAACACAGTACTTCATTATAATGGGATGGAGCAAGGTACTTCATTATAATGGGATTACAGATGGAGGGAGGTACTTCATTATAATGGGATTGCATATGTAACAAGATATTTCATTGTAATAGGATTACATATATGGCTAGGTACTTTATTGTAATTGGATTACAGATGTGCTAATGGACTTCATTGTAATTGGATTAAAGATGTAGCAGGGTACATCATTGTAATTGGATTACAGATGTAATGTACTTCATTGTAATTGGATTACAGACATAGCAGGTACTTCATTGTAATGAGATTACCGATGTTAGCTGGGTACTTCACTGTAATGGGATTACTAATGTAACAAGGTACTTCATTATGGTGGTATTACAGATATAGCAAGGTACTTCATTTTCTTAGGATTTCAGTTATAGCACAGTACTTCATTGTAATGAGATTACTGATGTTAGCAGGGTACTTCACTGTAATGGGATTACTGATGTAACAAGGTACTTCATTATGGTGGTATTTCAGATATAGCAAGGTACTTCATTTTCTTAGGATTTCAGTTATAGCACACTACTTCATTGTAATGAGATTACTGATGTTAGCAGGGTACTTCACTGTAATGGGATTACTGATGTAACAAGGTACTTCATTATGGTGGTATTTCAGATATAGCAAGGTACTTCATTTTATTAGGATTTCAGTTATAGCACACTACTTCATTGTAATGAGATTACTGATGTTAGCAGGGTACTTCACTGTAATGGGATTACTGATGTAACAAGGTACTTCATTATGGTGGTATTTCAGATATAGCAAGGTACTTCATTTTATTAGGATTTCAGTTATAGCACAGTACTTCATTGTAATGAGATTACAGATGTTAGCAGGGTACTTCACTGTAATGGGATTACTAATGTAACAAGGTACTTCATTATGGTGGTATTTCAGATATAGCAAGGTACTTCATTTTCTTAGGATTACATATGTAACTTAGTAAAAATATGGATACCATCATCAAATTTGTAGCAGTATATAACAAGATATTTTGCTTGTGATTTATTTTCTTGTGTAAATTAATTTCAGCATGTTTCTTTTTAAAGCCCTTGAATCATTATTAAATTATCTCTAGGCATGTAAGATATGTATACATGTCCATTTCTGCATCCTGTAGATTTCTGCAAAACTATTTACTCAAATAATGTTATAAGTAACCAGTTTCTTTTTTTTCTTTCCATTGCAGCCAGAGAATCTCTTATATTACAGCATCGATGAAGATTCCAAGATAATGATTAGTGACTTTGGTTTGTCCAAGATGGAAGATTCTGGTACAATGGCAACAGCATGTGGTACTCCAGGATATGTTGGTATGTATTACCATAGTTATCTTACAAGTTCAATGGAGGGGTGTCCATCATCACAAATAACAAAACTCACAACCAAATTAATCCAATTATAAGTTCACTCACAGGATTATTGGTTATATGGTGTTATGACCTGTCAAGAGAGATAATTTGTCTTGAGACAATAATTTTGTGGCAATAGGAGTGATCTATCAAGACAGGTTTTTTTTGTAAAGCAATGCTGGTCGTCCATTCATATGTCCATACATATATCCATACATAATATTCATTCACTTTCCTCGCTACATCTTCATCCAAGCACTCCATTCAATCAGTTTGATTTTGTTGATCTCTTAAAATGGTTACCAGCACTTTCTGTTTTAATGTCAACCTAATAGCCACCATACACTTGCTACAAATGTATTATTGTGAGAGGAAAGAAAGAAGGTTTTCTTTCCAATAACAATCTTTGCCTTTTTAATGATAAGCCATATACCTGCTGGCATTCTGGGACAGGATCCAATTCATCCTGTAATCCATCTCTCTTAGGAAGTTGGAGATGACATATGTGGTATTTGTCACTTTCCATTATTTTTAATAAGTTTTTATGAAACCTCAGGTGCTTCAGAAGAGGTGAAAATTGAACTAGACAGACTGGATAATGCTGCCAGAAACCATTATGGCTGGATGATACTTGCAGAGATTCAGTCTCTAGTTAGAAAAATGATCCATAAAAATGTCATTGCTAGTTACTGAAAATCTAAAAAATGATGTCTCAAGAATAAACTCTCACTTATTCATTTAATTAGCATGGAATATGGTACACAAAATCAAGGTCTCCTGTCCTTCCTGTCAGTCACTGCAATCTTCTGTGTATGCAAAATTATTAATGAAAAGTTTTCTGTGTTTTTTTTACACCTTATTCCAGTGATGCAAATTTATGGTAACAGTGTCTTTGATCAAATAATTGAACTGACTAGGGCACGACAGTTTATTCTCTAATTTCAAGCATAAAACAATAATATGTCAGTATAGTTGATTGGCTTCAGTGTTTGAAGTTTGTCAGCATGGATTGTACTGTGTGTGATCAGTATTAATTCTGAAAGGATTCAAGACATAAATTGATAATACTTGGATTACTTAAGAGTTTAATCAGCTTAAAACAATTAATATTACTTTTATTCTCATTGTGAGATGGATCCTGCCATGCTTGTAGTTGTCTTGATGGATTAGAGTCTATAGTTTGTATGATCAAAAGTAATTCAGGCATAATAAAAGATGTTAAGTGATTATGGTTGGATTAATAAAGACCTAATGTGGCATATAATTGCCAGATTTAAGTTTGTTGAGTTGTATACATGTTCATTGTCTCCCATTGCTAAAATGTCAGGATATAAACAACTGAAATATCACATGAAATTCAGTAATGGGTGGAAACTGGAATTACAGTGCATGGAATGAAATTCAAAGGAAGTGAATCTTTTTAAATCTCCTATGGGGGCAAGAAGGATATTATGTTTCAAGCAGAAACACTATCTCTTGGCAAGAATGACATCATGTGTCAAGCAGAAACCTCATCTCTTGGAAAGAATGACATGTGTCAAGCAGAAACCTCATCTCTTGACAAGAATGACATTATGTGTCAAGTAGAATCCCTGTCTC
The DNA here is from genome assembly GCA_016746295.1 of Potamilus streckersoni. Taxonomy (NCBI): domain Eukaryota; kingdom Metazoa; phylum Mollusca; class Bivalvia; order Unionida; family Unionidae; genus Potamilus; species Potamilus streckersoni. The sequence continues at coordinate 237,537 of JAEAOA010000553.1, read as the reverse complement.
TTGGCAAGAATGACATCATGTGTCAAGCAGAGACTCCATCTCTTGGCAAGAATGACATTATGTGTCAAGCAGCAAACCCATCTCTTGACAAGAATGACATTATGTGTCAAGTAGAATCCCTGTCTCTTGGCAAGAATGATATCATATGTCAAGCAGAAACACTATTTCTTGGCAAAAATGACATTATAATTCAAGCATAAGTCTCATCTAATGGCAAGAATGACATTATGTGTCAAGCAGAAATTCCATCTCTTGACAAGAATGACATTATGTGTCAAGCAGAATCCCTGTCTCTTGGCAAGAATGAAAAGAATGACATGTGTCAAGCAGAAACCCCATCTCTTGGCAAGAATTACATTATGTGTAAAGCAGAAATTCCATCTCTTGACAAGAATGTCATTATGTGTCAAGCAGAATCCCTGTCTCTTGGCAAGAATGAAAAGAATGACATGTGTCAAGCAGAGACCCCATCTCTTGGCAAGAATTACATTATGTGTAAAGCAGAAATTCCATCTCTTGACAAGAATGACATCATGTGTCAAGCAGAAATTCCATCTCTTGACAAGAATGTCATTATGTGTCAAGTAGAATCCCTGTCTCTTGGCAAGAATGACATCATGTGTCAAGCAGAGACCCCATCTCTTGGCAAGAATGACATTATGTGTCAAGCAGCAAACCCATCTCTTGACAAGAATGACATTATATGTCAAGTAGAATCCCTGTCTCTTGGCAAGAATGATATCATATGTCAAGCAGAAACACTATTTCTTGGCAAAAATGACATTATAGTTCAAGCATAAGTCTCATCTAATGGCAAGAATGACATTATGTGTCAAGCAGAAATTCCATCTCTTGACAAGAATGACATTATGTGTCAAGCAGAATCCCTGTCTCTTGGCAAGAATGAAAAGAATGACATGTGTCAAGCAGAGACCCCATCTCTTGGCAAGAATTACATTATGTGTAAAGCAGAAATTCTATCTCTTGACAAGAATGTCATTATGTGTCAAGCAGAACCCCTGTCTCATGGCAAGCATAAGAATGATATGTCTCAAGCAGAAACCCCATTTCTTGGCAAGAATGACATTATATGTCAAGCAGAATCCCTGTCTCTTGGCAAGAATGACATCATGTGTCAAGCAGAACCCCATCTCATGTTAACAATGACATATGTCAGGCAGAAACCCCTTCTCATGTAAGCATGTTAAATGCAACAATAAATATGCCATCACTGAAATTCATGCTGGCAGAATCAGCATCAAACATGGATAATATGCCAAGACTGTTTGCCATCATTATAGCCAGACATAATCTCCCATTGATGGTGGCAGATCATTTTTCAGATTGTGGCAAAGTAATGTTCCATATTCAGAAATCATACAAAATTTCTCATACAAATTGACATAACCTACTGATATATTGATCCAAGCCTTGGGTCTTTATAAGGAAGTCAAAAACATGCAGCAATGAAAAATTCTCTATTCACATTGAAAATCATCCGTCTTTTGAAATTGAAGCATTCAACAAATTTTGCATATCTCCCATTTTGACAGACTTCCCTATTCTTTCATATGTATGTGTTGAAAGACATATTATCGTTAGTACAAATAGTGGTGCAGTTTTTGATGGATTGCCACGTAACTTAGTTAATATTTTTGGTTTCAAATATCATGGCACATCACAAAGTTTTGTGCTCTGGCCATTTTTCAGCTCTACTGGTCACAGGCCAGAAAAGTGCATTATGGGATGGGATCATCTGTCATCCAGTGTCTCCCAATCAATTAGCAAAGGTTTGTTATCACCACTCCTCCTAAACTATATGAAGGATTGCCATAAAATGTTACACACACATTCATCCCATTGTATAGTTGGTCCTAAATGAAAATTGTGTTTCTTACACAATATGATGACCATCTTGTTATTGGTACTTTAATTCCTCCTAAATGGAAAGTCATATTAACATGGGGTTCTCATAAGAAGAGTTATCATATCTAAATGAAAATGGTGCCAATCTGATATACAATATGGCCATCTTGCAGAGGCATCAATGCTGGCATGGTATTTACCGCCCCAATAATTTGGCACAACAAAAAAAAATCTATTCTTAAAATACACTATATATCCAGTACAAAACAACAGGAAATATGGAGAAATACTTTTGAGATGATTGATTTATGATGCTGTGTTCAATGATGATATAAACTAGGTTGCTGCCTTCTGCAAAGATGACATTGATAAATTCAACCAAGCAACATGGCTACAGTCATTGAAAATGCTCATCAAAAGTGAAGTTTAGGTTGTGCAGAACATTGTTGAAATGGTGCAAGAAACGAAACCAGCCTCTCACAAACTTTTCTCCAAAGTTGTGTCTGTGCTGAGTTGATCTTAGTAATTAAGTGAAAGATTGTTTTCTGCAATATGAAGAATAAAAACAAATTGACATATCACTATGAATCAGGATTGCCTAAATGAGTTAATGATGGTTTACATTCACAGACAGGCCATGGATAGCATGGATATAAATGCTATCACAAATGACTAAGAAATCTAAGGAAACATGCCAGGCAAATTTTGGGAAGTTTTGAATCAGAAGTTAAGTGCAAATATAAAAATATTTTTTAAATTTTTAAAACAGTTTTTTTTTTATGGCATTATGTATTAAAGGAAATAATGAAAAAGAAATGATTAAGTTTAATTTGAATATACTCACAATGCTTTAAAATGCTCCATTTCCTGTATTAATATTTTTTTAAAATCCTTGTGTGGAGGATCCTACTTCCCTCCAAACTCAAGTGAAGAAACTCTTCTGCACCCACCTCCAATCTGTTGCCCAACACAATGTCAAACTGCTCTGGCACCCATGTCTTGAAGCTCTTGTTATCACTACAACTCCTGAACAAAAAGCCATATAGACATGGTTTTTTTTTCAGAAGACATCATAGGATGTCTCGGTTGCCCTAAATGAAAGTAGGGTTCATGTATTATCTTGATGCAATTACTCCTGAATGGATGGTCATATTAACATTGGATTTTCACTTCTTATGATGACTAGTTGGTCCTAAATGAAAATAGGGCTGATCTGACATCATATATGCCTGTCATAATGATGATCTTGAAAATCTCAAAGCCACAACATCACAGTGCAAAAGTCATATATACCAAAGCACATGAAGGTTATTGATCCTCATTATCAGTTGGTTCCATTCAAACTAGATATTATTGATGTTTCATGGCATTATGAGCCATGTAATTTCTCTGTTAAACTGAGAAACCAGGCCTTTTTGTGTATGAAAATGTCTGATGCTGATTGGCAACATCTATGGATCATCAGATTTCAGTTGAAAGCTTGAACACCTGACTTGATGATTGACCATTGTAAACAGCCAACACCATACTCTATCAGATTGTCATCAGTCCATTAGTTCATCTTTCAGAGTATTTCAGCACCCCAGCTGTTCACAAATATTCACTCTAGTTTTATTTTTGTCTAATGCATGCTTCTCTTCTCAGATCTACTTTAAAAAGTGTGTTTGCCTCTCTTCATTCCCTCATGAATCATTTGTGTGCCATGTATTAATTTTGTTATTACATTCGTCATTAATGAACACACATCACTACTTTTGAAGCACTCCTGAAAATGAACAGAATTAAAAGAGACTTCATTGACAGAATTAATCTGTCACCTCTTAATTCTAGACTGAATATTTGAACATTATTCAACCCAACATTTTGATTATTTCAAAGAATGGTTAAACCCAACTTTCTGATTATTTCATAGGATGGTTATGTCACATAGCTTTATTGAACAAATCATTTCCTTCATACAAACTTTAGTTACAATGGAAGAATGGTGAAATTTATGAAAAATGTCAGCATTGGAGCATTATTGGTACTCTTCCTAATTAGATAGACATGGGGCATTTATCTTTTTTGTAGTAAAGGTACATGTGACCTATATTTGATGCATTTGTGATTTTATTTAAATTTTATATATGGCTTCATCTCTTTTAATACAGTGCACTTGTAGCCAAAAAAGGTTACTTTGATTTATGTTAGTACCACATAGATTATTCCATGCCATATGGTCTAGAACAGTGCAGTTGAATGTTGGAATAAATATTTTTTTTATTCAGAGTAATATTATTGACACTAGATTATATTTTGTGATAGGTTACCAGCTTATTGTACCTGTCTAAGTGAGTATAGGAATTGGATTGCATGCCTTGAGGCCTTAGTATCTAGTTAAGGAAATTATTGATACAAAGCTTATATTACTTGGGATTCTCTTGTGTTAATCTGTGTTTTGTTTTATCAGCTCATTATTGCCCCTCAACTTTGATATCAAAGAAAATATTTTTGTGTCATGTGTCAGAATAGGTTGGTTATCATTGGTTGATTATTTAATGAATGATGTGTCAACACAAAACTGGTGATAGAGTGTCAGTTAAAATATTAAAATTTTAAAGATAAAATATTAAAAATTTAAAATGAAAAAATTGCTAACAAAAATGTAAGGCCCAATTTTTTTTCTTTCTGCATGATAAATAACTTTTACAGCGTGTTCTGGAAAACTACTAAAAATCTTGATAGAGGTAGGTATATGCAGTTGTTGATTACATTGTTGTTTAACATAAGCAAAAACTAAAACACCTTTAGGTTCAACAATATAATAATGGATAGAACTGACACATCAACTGAAATTTGTGAAGAAATCATGACAGGTCAAAAGGAAGTTGTTGTGCTTTGTGTTCTTATGGTGCGAGTTATTTGGTTTTTTTTTTTATTGTTTTTTTGCATTCCAGACTGTTGTTAAAGCACCTGATCATTACTTATTTAATGTCTGAACATACTTAGAGAATGATTGGGTCATTATAATTTCACATCCATCTCAGAGATAAATTAATTTTTCAGACAAAATTGGAAGTTGGTTTCTCGTGCGAACATTTTAATGGCATTTTGTTAGAGTTTGATAAATCATTCAAAGCAACTACCTAAATAAACTTCACAAAATGGTGCAGTATTGATTTTGTATTAATGCTTAAAAACACTAACTACTTTCCTGTGGAAAAAAATTGATTGGAAGGAGCTCAAAGTACCAGTCTAAAAACTGAAAAAGTGCAGACATTGGTTTGGATTTGATAGTGGTGTCTAATAAAACAAAAGCTTCTAGAATAATGGATGAAACCTCTTGCATTAATAAATTGATTTTAGTAGAAAATAATCTAGGCTGACATCTCCATGCTTCATTAGCAAGCCTGTTTAAGGCCATGATTTAAATTGATCATTATTCCTAACTTCATGAAGCATAATTACAGTATTTTATGAACATGTGTCAATTGTTTGTGGTCATTTGAGACAGGATTTATTAGTACATGTATATATTTACCTATGTCTGTACATGTGTAAATTGCTAGTGGTCAATGGCTACCATGTATAGTCTATGGTGTGCTGAAAAATGGGTTAAGCCAAACAAAAACAATAACAACCTACTCTGTACATGTGTCCATTGCTGGTGGTCACTTTGACACATGATTTAATAGTATTTTTTTTACCTATGTACATGAGTCCATTGCTTGTGGTCACTTTGATACATGAATTAGTTGTATATATTTGCCTATGTCTGTACTTGTGTCTATTGCTAGTGGTCACTTTGACACATGATTTAATAGTATATTTTTACCTATGTCTGTACATGAATCAATTGCTTGTGGTCACTTTGACACATGATTTAATTATATATTTTTACCTGTCTGTACCTGTGTTAGTTGCTTGTGGTCACTTTGACACATGCATTAGTAGTATATTTTACCTTTGTACATGTGTCAATTGCTTTTGGTCACTTTGACACACAATTTAATAGTATATTTTTACCTATGTCTCTACACTGTCCATTGCTTTCGGTCACTTTGATGCATGATTTAATAGTATATTTTTACCTAGGTCTGTACATGTCTCAGTTGCTAGTGGTCACTTTGATAAATGATTTAATAGTATATTTTTACCTATGTCTGTACATGTGCCAATTGCTTGTGGTCACTTTGACACCTGATTTAATAGTATATTTTTTCCTAGGTCTATGCATGCAGAGACATCTCTAAGGGCAGATGGATGACTACAGTGCACATGGGTTCATGTTACACATATACAAAACTACATTGTTTTTAGGGGGCAGGGAGGCTGGCTGTAGTTGGTAATGGAATGAGTTTGATATTGAGTAGGGGTACTTTGAGTCAGTGTATAATAAATGCCTGTTTCAAACAATAGATAATCCATGTAAAGTTATGTTGGTTATGTTTTTCAAGGCACAACAAAGCCTTGCCCAAGGTCACAACACAGATTCTGATCCAGGCTAATCCATTAATGTTTATTGAACCCAATTTCATTTAGTCACAAGTTCAATGCCTTAATTACTGGGTCATGGGCTTAAATGTGTTTGAAAAAAGATACAAAAATAGATGTGGGTTTGTTCTGAGCCAGTGGAAAAGACAGTTTGGTATAACCTAGGGATTCACTGCCAGGCTGCTGAGATGTATTCCTGCACTGTATCAAACAGGTTTATTCCAAAACTAGGAACAAAATATGAATATGTAGTGATGATGCTGTCTATTATGCTTCTTGCTGTACATAGTAAATTAATCTCTGAGCAATTGGTGATTCTTACAGTTTTGACTGGTGTATATGAATAAAAACATGCAAGAGAAAACACCTTAGAATTTCAAATCTAAGTGTGTGATATGGAAATATGGATGAAATCTGCCAATTAGATGAATGCCAAATTAGTCATGGATAGTTTAAAAAAGTATTGATAAATAAGCAGATAAGGTAGACAGACAAGTATCAATTTAGAAAAGAATTAGCTCTATTGAAAATGTCAGTCCAGCAAACCTTTGCGTTGACATGTCTAAATTATTTTTGTATGATCAGACTTCCAGACTAAAGAGCTACCATATGTATCCATTTATCAAGCATACTAAATTTCTGTTTACAGTTGAAAGTATATTTTTCATAAGCTAGATTTGTATTTTGCCTTCTGTTGGGAACTGTTGTCCTAGAGTGTTGTCTGGATTGGTATCATTACAGAAGCAAGTACACTAAATGATACCACACAATACTGTAGGAGCACAGTTCCAAAAGGAGAAGGCAGTTAATGGATTTAGTTCATTACATGATGTCCTGTGATGGTTATATGCAGTATGAAATAAAATCGCTGTTGGTAGTCAGTTGTAACTCTATCATGTGATATACTTCTCACTGTGATTCTCATTTAACATAACTTTTCAAGCAATATTTCTCTGTTACAGCTCCTGAAGTTCTTGCTCAGAAACCTTATGGGAAGGAAGTGGATGTGTGGTCCATAGGAGTGATAGCTTACATTTTGTAAGTCAGTTAGTGTTATATTACATTTTGTAAGTCAACTAGTGTTAGATTACATTTTGTAAGTCAACTAGTGTTAGGTTACATTTTTTAAGTCTGCTACTGTTAGGTTACATTTTGTAAGTCAGCTAGTGTTAAGTTACATTTTGGAAGTCAGCTAGTGTTATATTACATTTTGTAAGTCAATTAGTGTTAGATTACATTTTGTAAGTCAGCTAGTGTTATATTACATTTTGTAAGTCAACTAGTGTTAGATTACATTTTGTAAGTCAATTAGTGTTAGGTTACATTTTTTAAGTCTGCTAGTGTTAGGTTACATTTTGTAAGTCAGCTAGTGTTAGGTTACATTTTGGAAGTCAGCTAGTGTTATATTACATTTTGTAAGTCAGCTAGTGTTATATTACATTTTGTAAGTCAACTAGTGTTAGAATACATTTTGTAAGTCAATTAGTGTTAGGTTACATTTTTTAAGTCTGCTAGTGTTAGGTTACATTTTGTAAATCAACTGTGTTAGGTTATATTTTTGTAAGTGGGCTAGTGTTAGGTTACATTTTGTAAGTCAGCTAATGTTAGCTTACATTTTGTAAGTCAGCCAGTATTAGCTTACATTTTGTAAGTCAACTAGTGTTCAGTTACATTTTGTGGGTCAGCTAGTGATAGGTTATATTTTGTAAGTCAACTAGTGTTAGATTACATTTTATAAGTCAACTAGTGTTAGGTTACATTTTTTAAGTCTGCTAGTGTTAGGTTACATTTTGTAAGTCAGCTAGTATTAGCTTACATTTTGTAAGTCAACTAGTGTTCAGTTACATTTTGTGAGTCAGCTAGTGTTAGGTTACATTTTTGTAAGTTGGCTAGTGTTAGGTTACATTTTGTGTGTCAGCTAGTGACAATTTACATTTTGTAAGTCAGCCAGTGTTAGATTACATTTTGTGGGTCAGCTAGTGACAGTTTACATTTTGTAAGTCAGCTAGTGTTAGCTTACATTTTGTAATACATCTTTGATTTTTAAGTCAGCTGCATGTGAATTTGTAATACATAAGGTGGGTCTATACTCAGCTGCAGAAAGCATAGAAGAAAAAAAAAATTGAAGCTTGAGTTTGAGATTGAGTGTCCTTTATTTAGCCAGTCAGAAATGACATTTCAAATGTTGTGACATTTTTGATTGGTTGAAAAAAATCTTAATCTCAAATTGAAGGTCAGCAGCTTTACAATTTCAAAGACATCTAACATTGTGAATGCACTGGCAGATTTGGGTTTTGTGTTGTTACTGCATTTGAAACCCAAATCAGAACAGAGTAGATCTTTGTCTCAGTGTATTTTATGTGAGAGCAGTTTGAATACCTAAATTAGATCTTACTTTTCATCTTGTACAATAGTATTTCATATTTATATTTATCAGCAAGGTTTATCTTCCTTGTGTTTGTTGTGCATTTCTTTTTTTTTTTTGAATTTAAGAACTTTCATTTTTGTCAACAACACATAGCATTATGTAAAACTGAAATAATAAAGGTGTTCTCCTTAAGTACAGCATAGTCATTGACTGCCCAGAATAAAGCATGGTTCATACACTCTTGTCATAAAAGTCCTTTAATTTTTGGGGGTGCCTTGATAACTTCCTGAATTGTTGAAAAAGTTGCTTTTTATCTTGCAAATTTTTTTAAATTTTTTAACAACAAAATAATCCCTAAAAATTGTCCAACAGTCATTGAATATATTTGAGGAAGTAGAAAAATTCATGAACTGAATACAGAATATCACTTTTAAATTCAGAAGTAATATATTTTAATAATTTTACCCAAAATAAATAGATTGTTATAACTGTAGGTATTAAAATATTGATATGCATAAGGTTGAAACCTTGGAAAGTGCTGCTCACGCTGCTGAGGAGTATTCCTTAACTCATGAAGTATCTTCTGTTGGTAACTCTTCCACTCATTAGTCTTCTGGTAAAATGGTATTTCAGCCTAATACAAGCCCATCAAAATATCAATCTGCAACAACTTCTAAAAATCAAGCTCCTGATAAGCTTGATCAAAAATCTTTGTGTCTTTCTATGTGTATCTATTGTAAGAAGAAAGTGTGTTTGTGTGTGTGTGTGTGTGATTTGGATTTTTAACTTAGCTTTAATAATTTTTCAGTCATATTGCTATGATGTCTGCAGTGTAGCTGCTTATAGTGATGTATAGCATTGGGGCATTATGCTGCAGACATGTAGCATGATGTCCCACCCAATCACATTATCCTGACACCAGGCTAACCAGACCTAACACTAACCTCTTGATGCTGAGTGCCAAGCGAGGCAGCTGTTAGTACCATTTTTGTAAGTTTTTGGTATGACTCAACCAGGGATCAAACCCACGACTTCCCACATCTAAGCTGGACGCTCTGACCACTAGGCCACTGGAGCGGACATATTATTTCTGATTGCTACAAATTTAAAATAAGCATCAGAATAAAGACAGACCTATTCCAGCTGCCCTTATTTCTAAGAGATCAAGTCATGGTCATGTATTGAAAGCAATACATTTGTGGTGGCGCTCACCAGTTATTATGTACTTTTGAGAGAGTGATATATGTAAAGTGAAGTTGTTTGCATTTTAAACATGCACAGTGGAGAGAATGTTGGCATACCTATATACTACTTTCATGTAATGTGGATGAAATTTCTTTGGATATTGTACTTTTGGAAATTTTAAATTATCTTAGGACACTGCGAACTAAAATAACTGCTCCCTTGTGCTCCAAAAATCAACCTAAATTTGTCTAAAGTACACTATTCTTGGCAGCTATTAAAATATAGAAAATGAATTTTGCCAAATTAGATAATACCAGCTTCTAAAAGTGCAATGACTGAATTACCAAATACATAAAATGTAAAAAAAGTTATCGGCTCTTTTTTTTACAATTTACCTCTGAAGTTCGAGAAGTGAAAATGAGCAAGTAGAGCTAGCACTTTTTTGAAAGATGCACATCTGGAGTAAGGCCAAGCTGTATACTCTCTAACCCATATTACACCCATCAATCATACATCAAAATAAAGGGAATTAAAGGTTCTTTGAACAACACCTAAGATATACAAAGTCTCTTTTAAATAACCAGTATAACTAGTGAGGAAACCCGGGGAAACTCTTTGTCTTTAAAATTTTAACCCTATGCTAAATACGAAACTGTAGAGCGCCACCTGTTGGGTCTAATAAACCCCAGTCTGATTTTATTATGGAGAATTATGAACCATTCATGTTGAAGGGTTCTATATCACTCTTAGGTTATATCCTTAGCCAATCCTATCCTTATTAAAGTTTTAAGGGATACAGGTGCTTCTCAGAGTCTTTTATTATCAGGTACTTTATGCTTTGCCTTTTTCTGAGATGTATTCTTCTAATTAGAGTGTTCTTATTCAGGGAGTAGAGTGCGGTTTTGTTAATGTTCCTCTCCATTGTGTAAATTTGTCATTAGACTTAGTTTCACAGCACAGTCTCTTCTTTATCCATTGAGGGCATTCATTTGTTACTAGGCAGTGACCTAGCTGGAGATAAGGTTATGGTTAATCCACTTGTAACTGACAGGCATTGTTTGGATCAGAAAGTTGATCCTATTGAAAAAGAATTCCCTGATTTATATCCAGCTTGAGCAGTTACTAGAGCAATAGCAAGAAAGGTTCTTCAGAATGATGGTAATCAGGAATGTATAGCTGACACATGTATTGGTCAGGCTTTTGATGAGGTCGCTTTCACTTATTGTTTGGATCAATCAGAGGGTATTGATCACAGTGATCCTCTTTTAACTACTCTTTTATTCTAATCAGGGTGATAAACGACTATCACTTGTCGAACAGAAACAAGGTCCTGAGATCTCCTGTTTGTTTCAAAGGGCCATTAGAGAAACTGAAACCACTGAAGTATTTGTCTGTTATTTCATTTAAAATGAAATTCTTATGAGAAAATGGAGACATCTTGGTGACAAGTGGTCATTGAACTATCAAACTGTAGTTCCAAAATTGTTCAGACAGGAAATTCTTACTCTGGCCCATGAAACTGGTCATTTATGGATTAATAAGACTTATTACAACATCTTGAATTATTTCTATTGGCCAAAAATCAAAAGTGATGTTTGTAAATACTTCAGATCTTGTCATACTTAGTAGGAAAACCCAATCAGAAGTTATCAAAGGCTCATCTGCAACCTATTCCTGCATTTGACAAACCATTCAGCAGAATAATGGTAGATTGTGTTGGTTTCTTAAATAAGACCAAGTAAGGCAGCCAATACTTTTTGACCATTATGTGTGCATCAACAAGATTTCCAGGGGCAATTCCTTTCTCCAACAAGTTATGTATGAATAAGGCATCCAATAGTTTAAATCTTCTGCCTATTGCCCTTAGAGCCAGTGGTGCTTTAGAAAGATTTAATCACACTTCAAAAAGTATGATTCAGTCATATTGTTTAGATAGAGGTAAAAATTGGGATGAAGACATTTGTTTACTACTGTTAGCTGTTAGGGAATCAGTTCAGTCCCTTTGAACTAGTTTTTGGACACACTATGCATGGACCATTGAAGTTGTTAAAAGAGAAACTTCTTTCAAATGAATTTAAAATAATCTTCTTGATTATGTTTCCAATTTTAAGTATTTGGATTTTGACTTTCCTAAGTAAATTTTTTTGGTTATGGTTTTGATTTTGCAAACATCAGGATCATTCTAGAAGATCATTTTCCAAGGTAACATTTGTTTTAAATGAAAATGCTAATTGTGACATGAGGTCAAGCAGAGAACTAAATATTCTTGTGATTGTGAGGACTTGGTCATTTGTGTTTTAACATCTTGCACATTCAAGTTGTATATTATATGTTGTGACCAGTAGTTTTGGGCTGGAATCTTTGTTCAAATTATTGCATTCAAGTGCTTATTTTCTCTAGAAATACAAATGTGCTGTTAAAATTCTTAGATAGAGGCATTCACTGGAATTTATAGTATATTAAAATCTGGAATTATATTTCTGTGATTCAACAAAAGACTGTTAAAACATCAATACTTTATAGCTACCACAGACATGTCATCAACTTCAGATTTGGTATTTTTTCTGGACTTTTGTAGAAGTTTATTCAGGACTTTAAATTATTAGAACATTTGTCTGTAATTCTTGGATTATTTTTGGATTACATTTACAGTACTGAAAGTTATTTATTCTCATTTTCACTTTGTATTGTATGGAAGTAAATCGTTTGTTAAATTTTACAAACCTTTTTGGGGTCCCGAGTGGTCTAAAGCGCTGTTAGTTACGGATTACTGCCATCTCACCTCTGTCTGCGTGTGTTCGAGTCTAGGATTTGGCGAATGTGGATATGTGAGAAAGCTTGCCAGTAGCTTCTCGTGGGTCGGTGGTTCTTTCTGGTGATTTCCCGGTTTCTTCCTCCACCATTAATACTGGCCGCCATGAATAGCCTATCATGTGCTGAAAAATGGCATTAAGCCCAACAACAACAACAACAACAAACCTTTTTTTTTCATTTTTGCTGTACATATTTTAAGAGCCTAGACTTCTTTACAAAGCCACAGTGGTCATCTTCATATCTTGTCGTCACTATCTCTTCAGAATGAATGGTGGTTATTCCTTTTGCTAAATCACCCAGAGCACAGCAGGTGAACTTGTCCGATTTTTCTGTAGTTGAAATCAGGCACAAAAGTTGCTAAGATTTTTATCTTGGTAATGTAAAAATTTCATTATGCTAGATAATTACCCACATAGTCAAACCATAATGGCACAGATTTTACATTTTGTGATTTGTATTGAGATTGTGCTCAAGGAACAGGTTAACAATGAACTCAAATCAGATTTCATTACATTATTGGTACATTCCCCTGTAGGTACAATTTTCAAATAAAACCACATTTGCTGTTTGTGATGGATGACTAGATAATAGTGTTGCTTTTAATATGAGGAAGGAAAATCCATAATGAACAAAAGATGTGCATCTGACATCTAGTATGTTCACCATAGTATTTGAAAATCTTATTATTGCTGAAGAATATCAAAGATGATATCAGCAGATGGCATTTAAAAGGAAAGAAATGATTTTTTTTTGAATTCCTGGAAATTCTTTTCAGGCAGTAGAGCTTGTTGCACTGTTTTGCCTCAACCTAAAATAAAAAAAATATGCAGGTGTCCGCAATGACAAACAGGAATGGTTGGCAAACTGGAAACATTTTTGTGCCCCAGGCAATGAAGATGAATTTTTTGACTTTGTAGCAGATGAGATTACATAATGGTATACTCTTCTCCCTGATAGCTTGCACACAATGTTCTACAAACATGAATCCTGGTTTTACAATCATGTTGATAATAATTGCTAATAACATGCTTTTCCTAATGAAGTTGTTTGTTATTCTGTATAAATAATATTTTATTTCAAAATGAACAGTATGTGAAAGATCGTTCCAAAATGGTTTGAAGAACCACCATGTGTATGCGAAAATGTGTATTATATGAAATGCTTGCAGACCTAGCTGTTACAATAGATTGATGCATTTAAATACACATTGAATTTATGATGATTACACTTAAGAGGAACTAAAAGGTAATAAAAACACAAATTTCACTTTCAATTATTTATCTGGCATTTTAAATATTGTACTGCTTACACTAGGCACAAGTGACATTTTCATTGATAAAAATTTCCCTGAATTTCTTTAATTACAGTGTACTAAGAATGTTCTTTGAAAAAAAATGTAACCAATTTTATGACTTCTTATTAAAAGTTTATAATTTCAAATGTTGATTAAAATTTCCATGTTATATCTACCATTTTCAACCATAAAACAAGTGATAAATCAATGTTTCAGTTGCCAGTTATAATTGTGATTTTTTTCAAGTTTAACAAATGGGGATAACTTTGGATTGAGAGTTATTGAGATGTGAATCATCAAGAGGGTTGTGCCTATCAGTTACTGTGAATTTAAAAAAAATGCAGACTTCAGACTTGTACAAATTTAATCAAATTTCCCTTTTGATTGAGTGCACACTAATTAGGTAATCCTGCATCTGATTAGTTGATCTTGCTACCAATGTTTTGGCCAAAGTAGTAGTTCACATATTAAAGTAAGGGAAGTAACTTCTGATAAGGTCTACTTTCCCATTGGAAAACATTTAAAGACTTAACAAAAATAGATTTTCAAATACAGGATACAATAATTTAAATAAAACAAGTTATACTATTCAGCAAAAAAAATGCACAATATGTATTAAAGGAAATGTTTAATTTGAAATTGAAGAAAATTTATGAAATAAAAATATAATATTAAATAACAAAATAAAAAGTCTTAAGAAAAGTAATAATTTCTATATAATATTGAAAATAAATTTTGGTGTTGAGGAGATAATTAAAATCAAGGTAAGGATTTTTTATTCATAACATGGTGGAACAAAACTCAAACACATTATCATGATATTGCTACATTAAAATGGCCTAATGGTTTGTTGTATTTGTTATTAAATGTATTGTTTTTATATGTATTTGTTATTACATGTACTGTTTTTATATGTATTTGTTATTACATGTATTGTTTTTATATGTATTTGTTATTATATGTATTATTATGACTCTTTGATCTTCAGATGAGAAGCAGAAGAGTGAAAACCAACAAGTTTGATAAAATTTAATAAATAATTTATTTCCCAAGAGTACATTGTGAAACTTTAAAAAGAATTTGCAGTATTGTGAATTAAATCCCAATAGTGCTATGAGTTTTATCTCCAGTCCAAATGTTTAAAATTCCAACTGAATTCCAGTGGTATTCCAGTTAGATTCCAATATTGAATGTGTTGATGTTCCTGTGGTCTTGAATATACTAATGTGCAAGTGATCTGTATTGTGGCAGTATTCTTAGAAAAAAATCTGTTGATGGATCACAGTAATATAGTTCTCACTGGAAATCACAATGATTCCAAAATTAAAGTTTCAGTCCAAGAATAATATGTTTGAGACTATTCTATTGGCAGGGAATAATAATTTGAAAAAATAATTCCACCTAAATGAAATACTGAACACAACAATAAGACTGATTTTGATGTTCAGTAGAAGAATGAGCAAGTTCTCAAGTAAACAACTATGTACAAAAATGATAATAGAGAACATGTTAAACATCAGGTACAAGTTTTTCATGATGGAGTTACAGTGTTATAGACCCTGATCCAAATAAATATATTTATCCACATAATTGTGATCAGAATATTTAACTCAAACTCATAGAAAAATATTAGCAATGTATTATTCATTTGGAATTAAAAGTAACTGATCAGGTACACAATGAACTTGATTGTGGACAAGATCAAGTCCACTAACAAATACAAATTAAATATACATAACAGTATATTCATAATGTTCTGGCTTTTCATTATTGAATGATATTAGTCAGACATTATTTTGCTTGTACATTTTGTATCTTTGATAATAAGATTTAAAACAATATTTCAGTTTGCCTTTATCCTGAACCACTTCTGAAAATTTAATTGCAATCATATACCCAAATATAATAAATCTCCAATTTTCCATGAAACCTAGAAATATTTGAATCAATAATCAGAGATCATTATTCAGTTCACATGACATCTGCTGCTTCGCCCAGTAAGGTGAGTTTATGGTATGGCCAAGCTCAGCATATTTCCATCAACAGTTGCTAGTTACCACTATGGAGTCCATGTTTCTCATACTAATTTGTCTCAAACTTGGAATATATCCTGATATTATCAGGATCTTGGACAAATTCAATTTTGAAAAATATCCATGCATAATAATGAGGTAATCTTATGTCTCATTAGTTGAGTTTGTTTTTATTCTGGAAGCTGTATTTCTGATTTGATTTGATCAACATGGTTGTATCATCAAGATCTTAAACATTTTAATGAGGTGATCTTTCGTCTGACTGACAGCCTGCATGTTTCCCCAGCTGGAACCAATATTTCTGATTTGATACTGATCAAACTTGAAATGTGGGATTCTGTCAGCAAGATTTTGGATAGATTTGATAATGAGCAAAATCCTTGTATATTAATGAGGTAAACATGCTTCAAATTTGGTGTCTACTCTTCTGCCAGATTTCAAAAATGATTTTGATCAAACTTAGAATATATGCTTGTATTCATGATTAGAATCTTGGATGAACTTGATGATAACTGAGATGAATTCATATTAATTCAGATGAACTTGATGATAACTGAGATGAATTCATATTAATTCAGATGAACTTGATGATAACTGAGATGAATTCATATTAATTCAGATGAACTTGATAACTGAGATGAATTAGTTTTAATTCAGATGAACTTGATGATTGTTGTTGTTGTTATTAGGCTTAACGCCATTTTTCAGCACACGATAGGCTATTCAGATGAACATGATGATAACTGAGATGAATTCATATTAATTCAGATGAACTTAATGATAACTGAGATGAATTTGTATTAATTCAGATGAACTTGATGATAACTGAGATGCTTTCATATTAATTCAGATGAACTTGATATGTGAGATGCATGCATATTAATGAGTTGATCTTGTCTCTCTCATCCTTGAAGCCAGAGTTAAGGTCATTTAAAAGCCTTTCAGAAAGGTACTCATTGATTAATAAAAAATTGTCATATTTGAATACTTGAAGGTTAGATGAATATTCATTTGTTAACAAATATAATCCTTATTGGCATTTTACAATGATGCTCATGAAAATTACTACTAGTATCATTGTTATTTTACTTTAAAAGCTTTGACATTTTACATCGTAAGGTTTTTGGAGAGAAGCTATTATAAATCCTTTTATACAGAAGCTTCACATTGTATTTTCCTTATTAACAGTCTTGCTAGCTGGGACAATGCACAATAAGAAACATTCTCTTTTTCTGGGTGTTCTTGTTAACTGTTCTTAATCGGTAGACAGGACAATAAATAAACACTGATACCCTTTATTCCTGTGTGTTTTTGCTATCTGTTATTTATAAGTAAATAGAAAATGCACAATAAAAACATTCTTTATTCCTGGTTGTTATTGCTAGCTGTTCTTAATCGGTAGACAGTCATTGAATACATAGTGACACACTTTTTTCCTGGGCATTTATTTTTTTTCTTGAGATTTAAAATACAGTAAAACTTTGATTACTCTGTACTATATATACTCAGTTACAAGTCAGCTTGAAATGCAGACTACATAGACTCTGATCTGCCATCATATATTGTTCCAGCAGATCAAAGTCTTTGTTCTTGGTTCTAATGATTACTCCCAACAGACTGCATAAATCCAGGTCTGCCAGCTCCTTAGATGATGCCCATTGCAGTTTTCATTTGGATCAGACATGTAGGCAAAGTACTCAAGAGTTGTGGATTGAAAAAAGTTTGGCCAGCAGAACTTTTGAGTTTTCAAATTGTTTTGCCATATTTATAAATCAGAATTATGATTGATGGCTTATAGTCTGAATTATTCCCCCATTTCATGGGCTAATACTCATGAATCATTTTGGGCCTGTTTCATTTTCCAAGTGTTCATGGCCAACTTCTCTTTTTAGTATTTTTCAGTCTAAAAGCAGTCATTCCCAAAACTTTTACAGGACACTGCCCCTTGTTTATCATCAGTGCATTCTACCTTTTCCCTTACACAGCATTAGCACTCCCCTCCTTGGTAATCCCACTGCCCCTTCCTCCAGTGGGCAGTACCACCCACTTGGGAACCACTGGTCTTAAAGTATTCATTGTTATCTTCAAAGTGTTGGACCACAGAAATGTATGGTGCACATTGTTCCACATATACATATCTATAAAGCCATGACAGCATTTTTATTATGCTATAGTATAATTGCATATAGATAAAACTGACTGATTGGTACTGAGTTCAATTTTTTGCCCTCAGTTTTGTGGCTATGGGAACAAGAGAACCAATCTGCTAAGCATTATGTGTTTGACAAAGAGATATTTTGAGTCAACATTTGAACAACACTTCATGCTTTATTCTAGTTCATAGCCATTAAAATAATGTTATACTCATAATTGTTTTTAACTAATTACTCAGGGTGCAGTACTTATAATAGTGACATTTTTAACCAGTCAGATGATATATCAGACTCGTGTTTTCTTTGTTTTAGATTATGTGGATACCCTCCATTTTATGATGAGAATGACGCAGCACTTTTCCAGCAGATATTGCGAGCTGAGTATGAATTTGACTCTCCTTACTGGGATGATATTTCAGACTCAGGTAAAAATAAATGTGTCATTGAATAATTGAAGCCTATGTTCAATTTACAGTAGTTTTGGTTGCATTTATTTTGTAACCAATGGCATTAGATCACATAGGAAATGTTTTGCCACCATAGACTTCCCAAACATAAACATATAAGACCTCCGAAACATTACATCAACATAGACATCCCAACCATATTCATCAACATAAACAGCACAGCCATATATTCATCAACATAGACATCCCACACATGTGCATCAACATAGACATACCAAACATACATCAACACAGACATCCCTAACATATACATCAACATAGGCATCCCAAACATATATATCTCAGCATAGACATTCCAGCCATATACATCAACATGGTTTGGAAACCATATATATCATCATGGTTTGGAAACCATATACATCAACATGGTTTGGAAACCATATACATCATCATGGTTTGGAAACCATATACATCAACATGGTTTGGAAACCATATACATCAACTTGGTTTGGAAACCATATACATCAAAATTGTCATCACAAAAAATGAGCATCAGCTTAGTCATCTCATCGATATACATCAACAAAGACCTCTCAACAATATACATCAACATATACATCAACATAGACATTCCAATCATACATCAAGATAGACATCCCAACACATATGCAGTAACATATATATCTCAAAAATATATACATCAACATAGACATTCTAAATATATACATAAACAGAGACAACACAAACATGCATCAATGCAGATATCCCAAACCATATACAACAGACATCCTAAAATATATGCATCAACATAGACATCCCAAACACATACATCAATGTAGACATTAGAAGCAGTGTCATCGACATGGTCCATTAATCAGTCTGCATAACTAGTACCTGCCATTTTTGAATGACCTACCTAATCGATGATAAACATCCAGTTGTTTATCAAGGTTTGTATCTTCTATTATATGATGTAGATCTCAATCAACCACATGCTATTTGGATGCAGTTTTGACATGGCTAAATGAAAGTTGACAAGTCCGCCATTTTGAGTACAGTCATAATCATTATTTATGTCCTGCTTGTTATAACATAAAATATTACTATTTTTCTTTCATTGTTTTCAGTCCTACAGTACATTAATTCGTTTTCACAATTGTGTTTTGACAGTTGTGTCATTTACATCATCACTGTTTTCAGTCCTACTGCACAATGATTCTTTTTGACAATTTTGTTTTTAATGTTGTGTCATTTATATACTTGCTGTTTTCTGTCAGTTCTACACAGTACGTCTGTTTCACCATTGTGCTCTTTCTTATCGTGTTATTTATATCCTCATTATTTGTTTTCAACATATCCAGAGTTTTATTATGAAGAAGCATGGAATTACTTCTTAAGTTTGGAAATAAGTATTAGATCCTTAGTCAGAAGTGTAATGTCTTCGAAAACATGGAAATGCTATTTCAGTAATAAAATTTTTTGCATTGAATTACTTAGCCTTAAAAGACCCCACCAATGGCTTAAGCATCTGCTTTGAATTCAGGAGGTCATGGGTTTGAACCCTGGCTGATCCTTATCAAAGACTTAGAAAAATGGAACTTGCAGCTGCCATGCTTGGTACTCAGCATTAAGAGGTTAGTTTTATTACTGGTTGGTCTGGTGTCAGGATAGTGTGACTGAGTGGGACATGATACTATGCATTGCTATAAACACTGCATGCATTTTATACATTTTGATGATGAAATTTAAGTCATGTTAAAGACTTGAGTTTAAAAAAAGTACCAACAGCTGTGTCTGAGAAATGGGGTTAAATTCTCTGAATCACTAGGATAAAATCTGGTACTGAAATTTGCACCTGACTCTTTGGTGCAAAACTGAAAACATGTTTCAAACATGTAGATCCAGAAAATGCCACAGCTCATAAGCGGCCATACATAAATGACATCACATGATTTTGGCCAATTTTTTTACCCATTCCCCCCTCGTCACAAGTCATCTCAAAAAGTCAGACCCCCTCAGAAATATGATATCACTTAGCTCTCTCCCCACAAAAAATGGCTGTATTTCCTATTTGAAAATTAATATGTTTCAAATCACATTATATTGTCATTGTA
This sequence comes from Potamilus streckersoni, assembly GCA_016746295.1. Taxonomy (NCBI): domain Eukaryota; kingdom Metazoa; phylum Mollusca; class Bivalvia; order Unionida; family Unionidae; genus Potamilus; species Potamilus streckersoni. The sequence goes on along the minus strand of JAEAOA010000553.1, from coordinate 216,830 downwards.
GTATGTATTTAGTGTCAAATCACTTTATTGTCATTGATTGTAGTATTTAGTGTTGTGCTGCATTGATATTGTAGAAGAAAACATGTATTAAAAAGGAGGCAATGTAAAGTTGAAATTGGCATAAAATTCTTTTGCAATAATTTGTTGTCTAGCTAAAACTGCAAATGTTTAGAATATTGTATTCAAATTCTCCTATAATTATTAAATAAAGTAATTATAACTAAAAAATACTTTAAAACTTTGTAGTAGAACAAAAAAGAAAAGAGAGAGTAGAATTATAACAATCATTATGCATTCCACAAAATGAAAAGCTCTGGTAGAATTATTGGAATTATTAAAAATGTTTAATAAGATTTAGTCACAAAATGCAAAATTTATGCTTCTCCATTCTCTCATGGCGAAGCAGAAAGTTCCTTCATGGAATAAATATCGCATAAAGTTTGCTTATCATGAAGTAAGTTTGGTTAGGAAAAGATTATTTCAACCTCACTTTGTTGAGATAAGCAAACTGGAAACTGAAGAATGCTATTTGGAATAACCCACTATTGGGGCTAGTATGGGTGTTGGAAGTTCGAAGACAAGTCCATTTTAATTTGAGCTCATGCATGACACATGTGAAGCTACTTAAAACATGATTAAATGAATTGTAAGCAATCAAAAAATTAAGAAAGAAAATTAAGTGGAACTTTTAATGTTGCACATTTTCATGTGATGTCACATTTCTTAAGCACCCCCTCCCCCTCGTCACACATTGTGATAAATGTGTGACCACCCACACTCCCAGTGCATGACGTCATTTATGGATAGCCCTCAGGTTTTTTCTACACAGAAGGTGCCATCAAAGATATGTCTATATAGATAAATATAGGTTTTGTCATGAGCGTTTAAAATTTAAAAGTTATTGTAATTTTAGTATTATTGCGTTTGCATATGTTTACTATGAGAGTAGAATTAGTAACCACAAGGTTTGAATTATTGTCTTGTGTGAGTTGGTTCCCATTGTTTGTAATACTGTTATTGTTTAGGTTTTTGTTTTGCTTTGTTTTCTCTTTGAAGGAAAATTAGATTTTATTTTCATATATGCGCTGTGAATGAATATATGAAGTGACTGAAGATATACATGAAATTTTATTCAGATCCACATAACAGTTTTAAAGATCTGGCCAGTTAGTTTCAAATATTCACATCAGTAGCCTGGGCTAAAACTTGACAGGCAATGATGTATATTGTGTTGATGATGCCAGGTCATGTACAGTCCATTCCTGATAAGGCAATCTGATGTGCCATAAAGTTTATTTTTTAGTGTTAAACTGCATATACTGTGTATGTATTTGTGCATGCGTGGGTGCATGTGTGTGTGTGTCTATGTGTGTGTGTGTGACAGTATGTAGCACAAGAATTGCTACATGTTGCAATTTGAAAGTAAAATTTTTAAAATGTAAAAATAAAGAATAGTAATGAATATGATTTCAGACTGGGGAGATACATGAAGAACCTGAGTTTACAAGACTATCATATTTGTGCAGCTAACTCAGAGAATCGCATTATGGCCAGATAATCATTACTTATATGTTATGCAAACAAAGTTTATCAAGATGTTTTGAATGTGGAATCAAATTATATCCAAACTTACTAACATCTACTAAGATTCACTCTCTGAACTTCACATATCACAAAATATGAACTTTTACTGCTTTCACAAGTAAAAAAATCTTAGGATTTGTGGCAGCAATCAAGAAATTATTCATTACTAGAGAATGAAAGTAAAATTTCAGTAAATATCACACTTTTCCAGCACTTTACATTTAAGAAAATGAATGTCATGAGCATTTCATTTTCTGTTGAATACAAAAATCATACTGCACAAAAAAATGTTTATGCATTTTTGTTACAGACTATTGCATGTCACTTGGGACAAACAATTTTAAATTATTTGACATTTTTTAAAGTTAGTTTGCAAATTGTTTGTCACATGAGACTAAATATTTCATGGACATGCAAAACTAGCTCATTCATAACATATTTGAACAAGTTTTTTCCATTTTCAGCCAGGGATTTTATCCGCAACTTGATGTGTAAGGATGCAAGTGCCAGGTTCACATGTAAAGGTGCTATTGCTCATCCATGGTAAGTTACAAAGTCCAACTCAACAACAGTGAATTTCTCCTAAATTAGTGAGCATTTAATTGTAGAGATGTCATTGACGATTCTCTTTGTTGTAATCATAGTGGCATCACTAATAAAGCTGTTTGCTGTGATCAAAGAGACATATTTTATAACAGTTACATTTAATCTTATTGCAACTACTGTAATATAGTATGAGGAAATTCAAATGCTTAAAAGATAGCAAAGCTGGCACATCTTAAAACGAGCATTTGAGCTAATATTAATCCATAAAGAAAGCAAGGAAAATTTAGCTGGTAAGTAATAAATATTACCTATTAAAGACTGAATCTGTTTGAGAAAAGCTAAATTAATGTACAGGATATCAAATAAGAGTGCTCCTAAAATATTTACAATCACTATTCCAGTATAGTCTACCCAGAAATACTCTCCACCTGCGATCCATGTCTACCAAACAGTATAAGATTCCCAAACCAAAAACAGAATTATTTAAAACAATGGTTCCTATACTCTAGAACTTTGCTCTGCAATAGTATTCCAGTTGAGATTAGAAATGCCCACTCTATTTCCTTCTTCCAAACCCAATATATCCAGTAGCTTCATAGATGCAGCTAAAATATATAAATTCCTTTGTATGAGGGCCTCAAGGTAGATTAGTTCTTAACTAATTGTGACACATTCTTTAAATAAAGTCATTATTATTATTATTATTATTATTATTATTATTATTATTATTATTATTATTATTATTATTATTATTATTATTATTATTAATGTTATTATTTTTATTATTATTATTATTATTTTTATTAATCATAATAATAATAATAATAATAATAATAATAATAATAATAATAATAATATTATTATTATTATTATTATTATTATTATTATTATTATTATTATTATTATTCTTATACATCACTGTCAAAGCTCTTGCTTTGATCATAAAGGCATCACTGATAAAGCTTTTGCTATGATAATAGAGACATTGCTAACAAAGCTCTTGCTGTGATGATAGACATTGCTAACCAAGCTCTTGCTATGATGGTAGAGACATTGCTAACAAAGCTCTTGCTGTGATGGTAGAGACATTGCTAACAAAGCTCTTGCTGTGATGATAGAGACATTGCTAACAAAGCTCTTGCTGTAATGGTAGAGACATTGCTAACAAAGCTCTTGCTGTGATGATAGAGACATTGCTAACAAAGCTCTTGCTGTGATGATAGACATTGCTAACCAAGCTCTTGCTATGATGGTAGAGACATTGCTAACAAAGCTCTTGCTGTGATGGTAGAGACTTTGCTAACAAAGCTCTTGCTGTGATGATAGAGACATTGCTAGCAAAGCTCTTGCTGTGATGGTAGAGACATTGCTAACAAAGTTCTTGCTGTGATGATAGACATTGCTAACAAAGCTCTTGTTGTGATGATAGAGACATTGCTAACAAAGTTATTGCTGTGATCAGAGACATTGCTAACAAAGCTCTTGCTGTGATGGTAGAGACATTGCTAACAAAGCTCTTGCTGTGATGGTAGAGACATTGCTAACAAAGCTCTTGCAGTGATCAGAGACATTGCTAACAAAGCTCTTGCTGTAATAGTAGAGACATTCCTAACAAAGCTCTTGCTGTGATGGTAGAGACATTGCTAACAAAGCTCTTGCTGTGATGGTAGAGACATTGCTAACAAAGCTCTTGCTTTGATGGTAGAGACATTGCTAACAAAGTTCTTGCTGTGATGGTAGAGACATTGCTAACAAAGCTCTTGCTTTGATGGTAGAGACATTGCTAACAAAGTTCTTGCTGTGATGATAGACATTGCTAACAAAGCTCTTGCTGTGATGGTAGAGACATTGCTAACAAAGCTCTTGCTGTGATGGTAGAGACTTTGCTAACAAAGCTCTTGCTTTGATGATAGACATTGCTAACAAAGCTCTTGCTGTGATGGTAGAGACATTGCTAACAAAGCTCTTGCTGTGATGATAGACATTGCTAACAAAGCTCTTGCTGTGATCAGAGACATTGCTAACAAAGTTCTTGCTGTGATGGTAGAGACATTGCTAACAAAGCTCTTGCTGTGATGGTAGAGACAATGCTAAGAAAGCTCTTGCTATGATGATAGACATTGCTAACAAAGCTCCTGCTATGATGATAGACATTGCTAACAAAGTTCTTGCTGTAATGGTAGAGACATTGCTAACAAAGCTCTTGCTGTGATGATAGAGACATTGCTAACAAAGCTCTTGCTGTGATGGTAGAGACATTGCTAACAAAGCTCTTGCTGTGATGATAGACATTGCTAACAAAGCTGTTGCTGTGATCAGAGATATTGCTAACAAAGCTCTTGTTGTGATGATAGAGACATTGCTAACAAAGCTCTTGCTGTGATGATAGACATTGCTAACAAAGCTGTTGCTGTGATCAGAGATATTGCTAACAAAGCTCTTGCTGTGATCAGAGACATTGCTAACAAAGTTCTTGCTGTGATGGTAGAGACATTGCTAACAAAGCTCTTGCTGTGATGATAGAGACATTGCTTAAAAAGCTCTTGCTGTGATGGTAGAGACATTGCTAACAAAGCTCTTTCTGTGATGATAGACATTGCTAACAAAGCTCTTGCTGTGATGATAGACACATTGCTAACAAAGCTCTTGCTGTGATGATAGAGGCATTGCTAACAAAGCCCTTGCTATGATGATAAACATTGCCAACAAAGCTCTTGCTATGATGATAGAGACATTGCTAACAAAGCTCTTGCTGTGATGGTAGAGACATTGCTAACAAAGTTCTTGCTGTGATGATAGACTTTGCTAACAAAGCTCTTGCTGTGATGGTAGGGACATTGCTAACAAAGCTGTTGCTGTGATGATAGAGATATGGCTAATAAAGCTCTTGCTATGATGATAGAGACATTGCTAACAACTCTCTTGCTGTGATGATAGAGACATTGCTAACAAAGCTCTTGCTGTGATGGTAGAGACATTGCTAACAAAGCTCTTGCTTTGATGATAGAGACATTGCAAACAAAGCTCTTGCTGTGATGATAGACATTGCTAACAAAGCTCCTGCTGTAATGGTAGAGACATTGCTAACAAAACTCTTGCTCTGATGATAGAGACTTTGCTAACAAAGCTCTTGCTGCGATGATAGACATTGCTAATAAAGCTCTTGCTATGATGATAGAGACATTGCTAACAAAGCTCTTGCTGTGATCAGAGACATTGCGAACAAAGCTCTTGCTGTGATGGTAGAGACATTGCTAACAAAGCTCTTGCTGTGATGATAGAGACATTGCTAACAAAGCTCTTGCTATGATGATAGAGACATTGCTAACAACTCTCTTGCTGTGATGATAGAGACATTGCTAACAAAGCTCTTGCTGTGATGGTAGAGACATTGCTAACAAAGCTCTTGCTTTGATGATAGAGACATTGCAAACAAAGCTCTTGCTGTGATGATAGAGACATTGCTAACAAAGCTCTTGCTTTGATGATAGACATTCCTAACAAAGCTCTTGCTGTGATGGTAGAGACATTGCTAACAAAGCTCTTGCTGTGATCAGAGACATTGCTAACAAAGCTCTTGCTGTGATGGTAGAGACATTGCTAACAAAGCTCTTGCTGTGATGGTAGAGACATTGCTAACAAAGCTCTTGCTGTGATGATAGACATTGCTAACAAAGCTCTTGCTGTGATGGTAGAGACATTGCAAACAAAGCTCTTGCTGTGATGATAGACATTGCTAACAAAGATCTTGCTGTGATGGTAGAGACATTGCTAACAAACCTCTTGCTGCGATGATAGACATTGCTAATAAAGCTCTTGCTGTGATGAGAGACTGCTAACAAAGCTATTGCTGTAATGGTAGAGACATTGCTAACAAACCTCTTGCTGCGATGATAGACATTGCTAATAAAGCTCTTTCTATGATGATAGAGACTTTGCTAACAAAGCTCTCGCTCTGATGATAGAAAATTTGCTAACAAAGCTCTTGCTGTGATCAGAGACATTGCTAACAAAGTTCTTGCTGTGATGGTAGAGACATTGCTAACAAAGCTCTTGCTGTGATGGTAGAGACATTGCTAACAAAGCTCTTGCTATGATGATAGAGACTTTCCTAACAAACCTCTTGCTGCGATGATAGACATTGCTAATAAAGCTCTTGCTGTGATGGTAGAGACATTGCTAACAAAGCTCTTGCTGTGATGGTAGAGACATTGCTAACAAAGCTCTTGCTGTGATGGTAGAGACATTGCTAACAAAGCTCTTGCTGTGATGATAGAGACATTGCTAACAAAGCTCTTGCTGTGATCAGAGACATTGCTAACAAAGTTCTTGCTGTGATGGTAGAGACATTGCTAACAAAGCTCTTGCTGTGATGGTAGAGACATTGCTAACAAAGCTCTTGCTGTGAAGATAGAGACATTGCTAACAAAGTTCTTGCTGTGATGATAGAGACATTGCTAACAAAGCTCTTGCTATGATGATAGAGACATTGCTAACAAAGCTCTTGCTCTGATGATAGAAAATTTGCTAACAAAGCTCTTGCTGTGATGGTAGAGACATTGCTAAGAAAGCTCTTGCTGTGATGGTAGAGACATTGCTAACAAAGCTCTTGCTCTGACGATAGAAAATTTGCTAACAAATCTTTTGCTGTGATGGTAGAGACATTGCTAACAAAGCTCTTGCTGTGATGTTAGAGACATTGCTAACAAAGTTCTTGCTGTGATGATAGACATTGCTAACAAAACTTTTGCTGTGATGATAGAGACATTGCTAAGAAAGCTCTTGCTATGATGATAATCATTGCTAACAAAGCTCTTGCTGTGATGGTAGAGACATTGCTAACAAAGCTCTTGCTGTGATGGTAGAGACATTGCTAACAAAGCTCTTGCTGTGATGGTAGAGACATTGCTAACAAAGCTTTTGCTATGATGGTAGAGACATTGCTAACAAAGCTCTTGCTGTGATGGTAGAGACTGCTAACAAAGCTCTTGCTTTGATGATAGACATTGCTAACAAAGCTCTTGCTCTGACGATAGAAAATTTGCTAACAAATCTCTTGCTGTGATGGTAGAGACATTGCTAACAAAGCTCTTGCTGTGATGTTAGAGACATTGCTAACAAAGTTCTTGCTGTGATGATAGACATTGCTAACAAAACTTTTGCTGTGATGATAGAGACATTGCTAAGAAAGCTCTTGCTATGATGATAATCATTGCTAACAAAGCTCTTGCTGTGATGGTAGAGACATTGCTAACAAAGCTCTTGCTGTGATGGTAGAGACATTGCTAACAAAGCTCTTGCTGTGATGGTAGAGACATTGCTAACAAAGTTCTTGCTGTCATGATAGACATTGCTAACAAAGCTCTTGCTGTGATGATAGAGACATTGCTAACAAAGCTCTTGCTGTGATGATAGAGACTTTGCTAACAAAGCTCTTGCTGTGATGGTAGAGACATTGCTAGCAAAGCTCTTGCTGTGATGGTAGAGACATTGCTAACAAAGCTCTTGCTGTGATGATTGACATTGCTAACAATCCTCTTGCTGTGATTTTAGAGACTTTGCTAACAAAGCTCTTGCTGTGATGATAGAGACATTGCTAACAAAGCTCTTGCTGTGATGATAGAGACATTGCTAGCAAAGCTCTTGCTGTGATGGTAGAGACATTGCTAACAAAGTTCTTGCTGTGATGGTAGAGACATTGCTAACAAAGCTCTTGCTGTGATGATAGAGACTTTGCTAACAAAGCTCTTGCTGTGATGATAGAGACATTGCTAGCAAAGCTCTTGCTGTGATGGTAGAGACATTGCTAACAAAGTTCTTGCTGTGATGGTAGAGACATTGCTAACAAAGCTCTTGCTGTGATGATAGAGACTTTGCTAACAAAGCTCTTGCTGTGATGGTAGAGACATTGCTAACAAAGCTCTTGCTGTGATGATAGACATTGCTAACAAAGCTCTTGCTGTGATGGTAGAGACATTGCAAACAAAGCTCTTGCTGTGATGATAGACATTGCTAACAAAGATCTTGCTGTGATGGTAGAGACATTGCTAACAAACCTCTTGCTGCGATGATAGACATTGCTAATAAAGCTCTTGCTGTGATCAGAGACTGCTAACAAAGCTATTGCTGTGATCAGAGACTGCTAACAAAGCTATTGCTGTAATGGTAGAGACATTGCTAACAAACCTCTTGCTGCGATGATAGACATTGCTAATAAAGCTCTTTCTATGATGATAGAGACTTTGCTAACAAAGCTCTTGCTCTGATGATAGAAAATTTGCTAACAAAGCTCTTGCTGTGATCAGAGACATTGCTAACAAAGTTCTTGCTGTGATGGTAGAGACATTGCTAACAAAGCTCTTGCTGTGATGGTAGAGACATTGCTAACAAAGCTCTTGCTATGATGATAGAGACTTTCCTAACAAACCTCTTGCTGCGATGATAGACATTGCTAATAAAGCTCTTGCTGTGATGGTAGAGACATTGCTAACAAAGCTCTTGCTGTGATGGTAGAGACATTGCTAACAAAGCTCTTGCTGTGATGGTAGAGACATTGCTAACAAAGCTCTTGCTGTGATGATAGAGACATTGCTAACAAAGCTCTTGCTGTGATCAGAGACATTGCTAACAAAGTTCTTGCTGTGATGGTAGAGACATTGCTAACAAAGCTCTTGCTGTGATGGTAGAGACATTGCTAACAAAGCTCTTGCTGTGAAGATAGAGACATTGCTAACAAAGTTCTTGCTGTGATGATAGAGACATTGCTAACAAAGCTCTTGCTGTGATGGTAGAGACATTGCTAACAAAGCTCTTGCTCTGACGATAGAAAATTTGCTAACAAATCTCTTGCTGTGATGGTAGAGACATTGCTAACAAAGCTCTTGCTGTGATGGTAGAGACATTGCTAACAAAGCTCTTGCTCTGACGATAGAAAATTTGCTAACAAATCTCTTGCTGTGATGGTAGAGACATTGCTAACAAAGCTCTTGCTGTGATGTTAGAGACATTGCTAACAAAGTTCTTGCTGTGATGATAGACATTGCTAACAAAACTTTTGCTGTGATGATAGAGACATTGCTAAGAAAGCTCTTGCTATGATGATAATCATTGCTAACAAAGCTCTTGCTGTGATGGTAGAGACATTGCTAACAAAGCTCTTGCTGTGATGGTAGAGACATTGCTAACAAAGCTTTTGCTATGATGGTAGAGACATTGCTAACAAAGCTCTTGCTGTGATGGTAGAGACTGCTAACAAAGCTCTTGCTTTGATGATAGACATTGCTAACAAAGCTCTTGCTCTGACGATAGAAAATTTGCTAACAAATCTCTTGCTGTGATGGTAGAGACATTGCTAACAAAGCTCTTGCTGTGATGTTAGAGACATTGCTAACAAAGTTCTTGCTGTGATGATAGACATTGCTAACAAAACTTTTGCTGTGATGATAGAGACATTGCTAAGAAAGCTCTTGCTATGATGATAATCATTGCTAACAAAGCTCTTGCTGTGATGGTAGAGACATTGCTAACAAAGCTCTTGCTGTGATGGTAGAGACATTGCTAACAAAGCTCTTGCTGTGATGGTAGAGACATTGCTAACAAAGTTCTTGCTGTGATGATAGACATTGCTAACAAAGCTCTTGCTGTGATGATAGAGACATTGCTAACAAAGCTCTTGCTGTGATGATAGAGACTTTGCTAACAAAGCTCTTGCTGTGATGGTAGAGACATTGCTAACAAAGCTCTTGCTGTGATCAGAGACATTGCTAACAAAGCTCTTGCTCTGATGATAGAAAATTTGCTAACAATCCTCTTGCTGTGATTTTAGAGACTTTGCTAACAAATCTCTTGCTATGATGATAGAGACTTTGCTAACAAAGCTCTTGCTGTGATGATAGAGACATTGCTAACAAAGCTCTTGCTGTGATGGTAGAGACATTGCTAACAAAGTTCTTGCTGTGATGGTAGAGACATTGCTAACAAAGCTCTTGCTGTGATGATAGAGACTTTGCTAACAAAGCTCTTGCTGTGATGATAGAGACATTGCTAGCAAAGCTCTTGCTGTGATGGTAGAGACATTGCTAACAAAGTTCTTGCTGTGATGGTAGAGACATTGCTAACAAAGCTCTTGCTGTGATGATAGAGACTTTGCTAACAAAGCTCTTGCTGTGATGATAGAGACATTGCTAACAAAGCTCTTGCTGTGATGGTAGAGACATTGCTAACAAAGTTCTTGTTGTGATGGTAGAAACATTGCTAACAAAGCTCTTGCTGTGAAGATAGAGACATTGCTAACAAAGTTCTTGCTGTGATCAGAAACATTGCTGTCATTTCTCTTGCTGTGATGATAGAGACATCACTGACAATTCTCTTGCTGTGATTATAGAGATATCGCTGATGATTTTCTTTGTGATTTTATAAACAACACTGAAAATTGTCTTTGTAATTGTAGAAATATTGCTAAATTGTAAAGGCAAAAGTGACACTATTCTTTATGATTGTAGAGATGCCACTGAATTCTTTTTGTTGTGATTTTAGAGATAATACTGACAATTCATCATTGTAGATACACCACTGACAATTTTAGTTATTGTAGTGACATTACTGGCAATTCTTTGTTGTGATTTTAGAGACAATACTGACAGTTCATCATTGTAGATACACCACTGACAATTTTAGTTATTGTTGAGACGTCACTGACAAGTTTTTGTTGTGATTTTAGAGACAATACTGACAGTTCATCATTGTAGAGAGAGACACCACTGACAATTTTAGTTTTTGTAGAGACTTCACTGACAATTCTTTGTTGTGATTGTAGAAATGTCACTGACAATTGTCTTTGTGATTGTAGAGACAACACTGCCAATTCTCTCTTGTGATTATAGAGACATCACTGTCAATTCTCTTTGTTGTGACTAGAAATATTGACAATTCTCTTTGTAATTGTAGACACATCACTGACAGTTATCTTTGCTATGATTGTAGGAGTAGAACTGACAATCCTCTTTGCTGGGATTCTAGAGACATCATGGACAATTCTGTTTATTGTCATTGTAGAAATGTCACTGACTGTTCTCTTTGTGGTTGTAGAGACAACACTGACAATTCTCTTTGTAGAAATATCACTAGCAGTTCTATTTGTGATTGTAGAGGTAATACTGACAATATTGTTTGTGATTGTAGAGGCAATACTGACAATATTGTTTGTGATTGTAGAGACACCACTGACAATTCTCTGGTGTGATCAAATCACAACACTGACAATTCTTTTCATCATTGTAGATACACCACTGACAATTTTAGTTATTACTGACAATTCTTTGTTGTGATTGTAGAGATATCATGAATAATTCTTGTTGTTGTGATTGTAGAAATGTCACTGACAATTCTCTGTGATTGTAGTGATGTTTTTTTGTAGTAACATCTCTGACAATTCTTGTTGTGATTACAGACCATTTCATGGTTATGATCTCCCCTTGAAAACACCAAAATGTGACAGCGCTCACATTCTGCAAGCAAGATTGATATCTCACTATCTTAAAAAGAAATCTATCAATATTGATCAATTGTATTTTTCATCTTTTATTTCTTTCAGTAATTTGTGCTGTTCTCAGCTTTCAAATAAATGTTTGCTGCCCATTTCAAAATGTCATTATCTTTCCATTACTACCTTATGCTCTAGTTTGTATTTTATGATTGTGCAAAAGTGTATCAGTGGAATAAATGATTGTTGCTGCAATTTATCTTGCTTGAAGAATAATGAAAATATGTTTAGTTTTTACAGCTTTAAGCATTGGAGTTACTGAAGTTTGAATGAAAAAAGAATCTAATTTCTAAAGGTTCTTTTATTATCAGTTTAGACTGTTACATTTCTATTAATGTTCATTATATTTTTCATGAAAAAAATTGAGTTATATCAAGGAAGGATATTTTTTCAAAATGCACAAAATTTCATCTACACTTAAACAGACAGGTGCACGTAGAAGTCTCTTTGATGAATATTTTAATTTTATTTCCTTAAATGGTTTGAATTTTTAGAGTACACAATTTGGAGAAATATATATTAGACACACTATGTATGTATGAGACATTTGTTGCTCTCACTTATCTGTCTGTCTGTCTGGCTCTTATTTCATCTGTTGCATGGATATGTATATGAGTGAATGAATGTGTTTGTATATGTATATTATATCAATATATTCCTGGTTAAAAATGAGTACATATTGGTGCTAAGATAGAAAGAGTATCTGATAGATAAAGACAACAAATACGAATATTTGTGACTATCCATTTATTATTGACTTTAAGAGCATGTTCTTACAAACAGTTTCTTTTTTAAATCATACTGTCTGCAATTTTACAACTAGTCATGTGGATCAGTATTGATTTATAAGGTAAACCAAAGGAATAGGACAGAATCTGTGAAATAATTGGATCTTTTAAACTTCATACTGTATTTAATGCATGGAAAGTCAAACAGAATTAAACTATATTTAAGAAGGCTGTTCCAAATGAATTTGCTGGTGGCAATCAGAAATGTTTTTGAAAGACCCCAGCAAATTTGAGAATTATCACAATGTCAGGATAAGCAAATAAAAATCATGCTGAAAGTTATTGCATGCTTCATCCGATGCTTGATATTTCAATTTTTTAGAAACCCAGCCTTGAATGTAAATAATTAAATATTAGGTTGAATGAATGCATGGCTATATTTGACTGGACAAGGCAAGAAAAAAAAATATGTATATGAGGAAATAAGTTTTTGATTGTTTAAAGATGGGAGAACCATTTTCCTCACCCCCCACAAAAAAAGAAAATGAAACAAAAACACATAATTGGGCATGTTAATTAATCTAAAAATTATAAGATATTTACACCCAAATATGAATAAATATTCCATCTGCATTAATTAAACTCCTTTATCTTTATAATAGCTAATGTAATTAGTGCTTTGTTAAGTTCCTCTGAATACATCCATATACTGTGTTCCATTTTTAAAAACATTTCTGATCTAAAATATTCAGCATTACAGATCTGCTGATGTATCAAATTCATGTTATAATTTTCTTATCGAACTCATGTTATAAAATTCTTAATTGAACTATTAACTTTGAGGAAATGACTGAGAAAGATGGACATATCAACGTATGAAAAATGCAAATTGTTGAGATGGTTTTCACTAAAGTTATGCAGCCAAAAATGTGCAATAAATGTTTAAAATTAGAAAGCAAAATGAAATGTTCCTACAAACGTATCAGAAATTATGGGTTATGAATATATTTTATCTGGTATAATATAAATATGGACAGTATTTGATTTAATTATTTGATATCATTTAAGTTTGGACAGTAACTATTATTAAATTATTTGATATAATGTAAATATGGACACCGAATCTAATTGTCTGACGTAATGTCTATAATTATTTTCTTAGCATGAACAAAAGATGTTAGACATATTTAATTTATTTATTGGTTTAACCATAATGATCTCTAGTACAGCTAAGATTCATTCTTTTGTTGACTTAATGTTTCGCTAACTGGAAATTTTTGTGGGTATGCTCATTGGAACTAAGGGAGGTAATTTTAAGTGCTAAAATCAGTGACTCCATTGCAACAATCAAGCTCTCTACATTGACATCACTATCAGTTTTCATTTTAGTGATTATAGAGACATCAATCTCAATTTTCCATGTTGTGATTGCAGAGATATCACATTGTTGTGATTATAGAGACATCACTAGAAATTCTCTTTGTGATGATTATAGAGACATCACTATCAATTCTCTTTGTGATGATTATAGAGACATCACTATCAATTCTCTTTGTGATGATTATAGAGACATCACTATCAATTCTCTTTGTGATGATTATAGAGACATCAATATCAATTCTCTTTGTGATGATTATCGAGACATCACTATCAATTCTCTTTGTGATGATTATCGAGACATCACTATCAATTCTCTTTGTGATGATTATAGAGACATCACTATCAATTCTCATTGTTGTGATTATAGAGACATCACTAGAAATTCTCTTTGTGATGATTATAGAGACATCACTATCAATTCTCTTTGTGATGATTATAGAGACATCACTATTAATTCTCTTTTTGATGATTATAGAGACATCACTATCAATTCTCTTTGTGATGATTATAGAGACATCACTATCAATTCTCTTTGTGATGATTATAGAGACATCACTATCAATTCTCTTTGTGATGATTATTGAGACATCACTATCAATTCACATTATTATCACAGAAAATTTTCTTTGTTGTGGTTGTAGAGACATCACTATCAATTTTCTCTATTTTTATTATAGAGACATCACTATCAATTCTCTTTGTTGTGATTAGAGAGACATCACTAGAAATTCTCATTGTTGTGATTATAGAGACATCACTAGAAATTCTCTTTGTGATGATTATAGAGACATCACTATCAATTCTCTTTGTGATGATTATAGAGACATCACTATCAATTCTCATTGTAATTATAGAAACATCACTATCAATTTTTGTTGTTGTGATGATAGCAATGTCACTATCAGTTCTCTTTGTTGTGCTTGTAGAGACATCATGGACAATTCTCAATGTTGAGTTTATAGAAACTTCACTAGCAATTCTTTGTTGTGATTATAGAGACATCACTAGCAATTCTCATTGTTGTGATTATAGAGACATCACTAGCAATTCTCATTGTTGTGATTATAGAGACATCACTAGCAATTCTCATTGTTGTGATTAGAGATCACTAGCAATTCTTTGTTGTGATTATAGAGACATCACTAGCAATTCTCATTGTTGTGAATATAGAGACATCACTAGCAATTCTCATTGTTATGATTATAGAGAGACATCACTATCAATTCTCTTTGTGATGATTATAGACATCACTATCAATTCTCATTGTTGTGATTATAGAGACATCACTAGCAATTCTCATTGTTGTGATTAGAGATCACTAGCAATTCTCATTGTTGTGATTATAAAGACATCACAAGCAATTCTCATTGTTGTGATTATGGAGACATCACTAGCAATTCTCATTGTTGTGATTATAGAGACATCACTAGCAATTCTCATTGTTGTGATTATAGAAACATCACTAGTAATCGTCAATGTTGTGATTATAGAGACATCACTAGCAATTCTCATGATTATAGAGACATCACTGTCAATTCTCTCTGTGATGATTGTAGAGACATCACAATTCTTAGTGTGTTTTTAAGACATCACTATGAATTCTCTTTGTGTTGATTGTAGAGACATCACAGACAATTCTCATTGTGATTATAGACATCACTATCAGTTTTCATTATTGTGATTGTAGAGACATCACAGAGAATTCTCATTGTGAATATAGAGACATCACTATCATTTCTTTTTATTGTGATTATTAAGACATTACTTGTCAATTCTCATTGTTGTAATTATTGAGACATCACTATCAATTGTCATTGTGATTATAGAGACCTCACTGTCAGTTCTATTTGTGATGATTGTAGAGACATCACAGACAATTCTCAGTGTGATTATTGAGACATCACTATCAATTCTCTTTATTGTAGAGACATCACTATCAATTCTTTGTGATTGTAGAGACATCACAGACAATTCTCATTGTTGTGAATATAGAGACATGATCAATTCTCTTTGTGATTATTAAGACATTACTGTCAATTCTCATTGTTGTGATTACAGAGACATCACTATCAATTGTCATTGTTGTGATTATAGAGACATCACTGTCAGTTCTCTTTGTGATGATTGTAGAGACATCACAGACAATTCTCAGTGTGATTATAGAGACATTATCAATTCTTTTTATTGTAGAGACATCATTATCAATTAGCTGTGTTGATTGTAGAGACATCACAGACAATTCTCAGTGTGATTATAGAGACATCATTATCAATTCTTTTTAGTGTAAAGACATCATTATCAATTCCTGTGTTGATTGTAGAGACATCACAGACAATTCTCATTGTGATAATATACATCACTATCAGTTTTTATTTTTGTGATTGTAGACATCACAGAGAATTCTCATTGTGAATATAGAGACATCACTATCAATTCTCTTTATTGTGATTATTAAGACATCACTGTCAATTCTTATTGTTGTGATTATAGAGACATCACTAGCAATTGTCATTGTTGTGATTTATAAGAGACATCACTATCAATTCTCATGATTATAGAGACATCTCTAGCAATTTTCATTGTTATGATTATAGAGACATCACTATCAGTTCTCATGGTTATAGAGACATCACTATCAGTTCTTTATGCTGTAGTGATAGAGACATCACTAGCAATTCTAATTGTTGTGATTATAGAGACATCACTAGCAATTCTTTTTGTAATTATAGAAATATCACTATCAATTCTTGTTGTGATTATAAAGACATCACTATCAGTTCTTATTATTGTGATTGTATAGATATCACAGACAATTCTCATTGTTGTGATTATAGAGACATCAGTATCAATTCTCTTTATTGTGATTGTAGAGACATCATGGGCAATTCTCTTTTCAGTGATTTCCTTATTAAAAATTGAAATATGGAAACTATGTTAATGGACAAAGCTGTCAAGGAAGGTTTAATTCTGATCATAATAATAGGGTAGGATATTTTAATTCGTATTAACTAAACCTGAAATTGTTAGCTCAAAACAAATACAAAATCACTAAATTGTAGATTCATATGTTGTTTATGAACATAAAACATGCAGCCATTTGCAAATGGCCCATACTTGGCACATATTTTCTATTTCTGGAACCTCTCTATAACCTGCAGCCATTTGCAAATGGCCCATACTTGGCACATATTTTCTATTTCTGGGACCTCTCTATAACCTGCAGCCATTTGCATATGGCCCATACTTGGCACATATTTTCTATTTCTGGAACCTCTCTATAACCTGCAGCCATTTGCATATGGCCCATACTTGGCACATATTTTCTATTTCTGGGACCTCTCTATAACCTGCAGCCATTTGCATATGGCCCATACTTGGCACATATTTTCTATTTCCGGGACCTCTCTATAACCTGCAGCCATTTGCATATGGCCCATATTTGGCACATATTTTCTATTTCTGGAACCTCTCTATAACCTGCAGCCATTTGCATATGGCCCATACTTGGCAAAATATTTTCTATTTCTGGGACCTCTCTATAACCTGCATCTATTTGCATATGGCCAATGGCACATATTTTCTATTTCTGGGA
Organism: Potamilus streckersoni; assembly: GCA_016746295.1. Lineage (NCBI taxonomy): Eukaryota > Metazoa > Mollusca > Bivalvia > Unionida > Unionidae > Potamilus > Potamilus streckersoni. Next base: position 199,459 of record JAEAOA010000553.1, on the reverse strand, counting down.
CCTCTCAATAACCTGCAGCTTTAAATGTTCCCCCAGTACAATGACCAGGGTGATGATACATGGCAGAGAAATAGGATTAGAGTTATTAAAGAACAGTTGACCTGTGTACCCAACAGGCTGTTAATTGATTACCTAATTGCTGGAATTAATGGAGTTTAAAGCTAAATTCAAGATGTCATTTGAAGTGACTAGCAAAGAGACAAAAGGTAGTCCATGATATGTTCTGAGCCATTGATGAAACTCAGAACTATTCAAGAATTATTCATGAACTTGGTTCATGAACGATTCATGACAGTTCATAAAATTGTTTGTGAACTATTCATGAATATGCATGAACTGAAAATAGTCAATTCATAAATTTTTTAATTCATGAACTGTTCATGAACCAACACTTCACAAAGTGTTCTTGAACAGTTCATGAAATATTCATGAACTGAGTTCTTGAACAGTTCATAAAAGTTCACAAATTGGGTCATCATCCTTCATGAACAAGCACATGAACATATTCATGAACTAAGATGAACAAAGTTTCCCATGAATGATTCATGACTGTTCATGAACAATTCCTACAAAAAAATTTATCTGACAAACTCAGAAATACTTATAGTAACATTTCATCCTAAATCATAAAATAACAATAGATATGAATTTTTAAAACAGTAAAAAATGCAATATATATTATCTTACAAATGGTCTTTAATTTCAGAGAAATTTCTAATATGCAGTACAGAACATGTAAACTGACAGGCAACATTGTACTCTTCACAACACTTTTTGTATGTTCTGTAATTTTTCTTTGAAACTTTTTCATGAAAAAATGGGGTATTTGTGTTCAACCAACTGTTCAAGCATATTTAACTTTTGAGAGGCTGTCTTTGAGTTTTCTCTTGACTTTACCAATCTTTTTCCCTGAGATTGACCTGTTGGATAACTCTTCTTTGTGAAGATCTTCAGGGCTGATAATTTAATCATTATCACTACTGAATATCTCCATGTGCAACTTGAGTTGTTCCATCCAATTGCTGTTTGGATCTTTAACATTGCTGCAGCAGTCACTACTTCCATCTTGGTCGTAGGAATCTCCATTTTTCAATTTTTTCTTGACCTACAAATTTCATCTTCAAATTATTTTACTTTTCTGCTGTCTGCTCTCAAAAAAAAGATAAAGTTAGTTAATTACAGAAAAGCTTTGCTCAACACTGTCATCAGCTTTAAGCACATTATTTTTGTACCCCACTTTATTTACTGGAATAATTATGATCAAACTCAAAATTGTTTGATCCCTTACACTTCATACTCAACTTACTGAGCATTTATATTATTTGGAGAATTGTGTGACTGGTTTCATTGCCTTTTTATTTTAACTGAAGCTGACTAGCCATAGGTATAGTCAAAGGAATCTGATGTTTTGTCAATAAAATATGACAAAAGCTTTGTAAGCATCGTTACACAAAAAAAATAACCGTATCAGTATATATATTTTATAACCTTATCTGTATATATAAATATATATATATATATATATATATATATATATATATATATATATATATATATATATATATATATATATATATATATATTAGAGATACATTTTTTTCATTCTGTCACAAAGTTTCACCTTTTTTATTTGATAAGAGATCATCAGACTTATGTGGTATAATGATGTTGATGTTTCTACTCCGACTCCACATGTTACATACTGCTTCCAGTATGAACGCGTTATTTGTGTCTGTATTCTTGTGTACAATTTGACACAATAACTAGATTTTTGCTTTACCAAATTATATCAGATCATAGAAATAGTGATGTCATGAAACAAAAAATGATACAGAACATAGTAGATGCAGCACTGCATCTTGTAGCAAGATCAAAACAGGGGGGGATATGATTTAGAATAAGCAAGCTGAGTAGTGTTTACTGATTTTACAAAATTCAAAGAGCAACTCTAAATTGGGTCTGAATAAATCACTCCTCATTAGTTGGGTTAAAACTAATATGATATATATAAAAGCCAATAAAATAGCCATATAACTTGTACTGAAATATTCATGGTTGACCAAGATACTCCCCATTTTGATGATCTTGGCTGGATATACCTTTCTTCCTAATTTTGCTCTCACCAAATCATTTCCTTCATAATCTCTTCTTGGAATTTTTAATGCCTTAAAAGAAATGATGTTGAAAATATTATCATCTGTCCATTCCATGGAAGTCCACAGTCTATGTTTAAGGTTTTTACTCATTGCAGAACTGTTTGCATGCTCATTTGTTTGTGGGAAATGCAGACTCAGCTGCTGATCACATATATTAACCATTCATATTATGTCTTCTTTCACTATCATCAAGCCAGGATAAATGTTATTTACATATTTTGATTTTCATGTGATTGTTACAAGTCAACTGATTATGCAGTTTATGACAGTAATGGACAAAAACTTCAGAACAAAGTCATTGAAAGCTTTTATAGCAAGTACATTTTAGTACATGATGGCCAGAAAATATTTACCCATATTAATCCAAAACTACTCAGGTTAAGTACACAAGTATGGATAACAAGATCTCTATGAAGATTTATACAGTATCATGTCATTTTAATTTATTGACCTTTGTGGTGGTGGGTTGTTGGTATAACATTATGGACAGGTTGATCACCTTGGTGTTATTGACCAGATAGAGTAAACAATATAAAGTGTGAAATTTATAGGTGGAATAAATAGACATTTGAGCAGGTATATCAAATGGAATGACTAGAGCCCCTATACATAAAAAGACAAAAATTTTGATCAATTATATCACAATTATGATAATACATTACATTAGGAAGATACACTTCATTTGAAAAAAATCATTCACCGAATTTCAAAACAAAAATATGCTTATATAGATAGCTGATCTGTTTTAAATGATAGAATTAGTTCATCATGGAATCGAGTGAACAATTGAAGTCACTGCCTTGTACAACTTCATAACCTGCTTAATTCTAGTTCATTGCACTTCAATATGGCATTCTTCTTGTTACATTTTGCTTTTCTTTTTCTTTCTCCAAACTCTCTATTGTCTTGCCTCTTTCAGCCCTCAAACTTTGTGTGGGTAAGTGGTTATGTAAGTATGTAAGTACATGGATAGGTAGATACTTGGATAAGTAGGTACATGGACACATCAGTATGTGGAGACATCAGTGGAGCTATCTCACCTTTCAAAATAAATGGAGAAGCAACCTAAATCTCTGGTCAGATATCCTACTGGGAATAGACCAATACCCTCTCCTCATTATGTCAGATATTATCCTATCAGAATTCAAACAGATACCAAAGGCTATCTGGTCAAGCTGAACATGGCAAACCATAAAGAAACCTAGCTTCATAAGATTAATGTACTTCCTAATGGTTATTTCAACACTGATGGACATTAACATCACAGGAGACATAACAGTTCTGTTCTTGTCTCAATTACACAAATGAATGAATGAAATTCATTACATGGCTGAACTACATTATTTCAGTACACTCATTTAAGTCTTTAGCATACATGTAATCTCACTTCATGGCTTGACAATGTTAATTTTAGTTAATACACACTCAAGTCTTTTTTATACCTGAAATCATTTAAGGTCAGTGAATTTACATGGCTTATCAAGACTCATATCAACTAAAGTAATGTATGAAATAACAATCAAGACAACAATTCCAAATGATTCATCAAACTTATATAAAGATTGTTGTACAAATTCAGACAAATAAAACTCAACAGTCATACTCAATCAAGAAAATTGATCTACGAATTTAAACAAATAAATTCATGCAAATATAAGTGAATAAATTCAAGCAATTCATTATATTAGTATCATTGGATTACATGAGATTCACACAAATACCTTGTACTTTAAGCTTTACTCACTTCTACACCAGAACTGTTTGGTGACTTTCCAGACATCTGATCCCTTGGATAATTGGTTTTCCAGAGAATTTCTTCAAAATTCAAACTCAGAGCCTCCTATAAATTTTCTCTTGCAGAAAAACATAAGCTGACTAAACTTGTGATGGAGCATTTTAAAACCAAGAAATTTCTAGTGGGAACCATGCTACTTATTTGGAGAACCAATCTGAATTAAATACATCTACCACCTGTAATAACTAGGTGCCAAAAACTGTGATCTGCTGGACCTTCAGATTACCAAATAATTGATCCTGGACAATTTCAGCTCTGACATGACTGATACAAATATTGAAGTTAACCTTCTACTTCCAGTCAGTCTGACCTTCTACTTCCAGTCAGCTTGATTGCTAAATAAACAAAGGCTTAATTAAGAATCACTTCATCTCCCAACACAGGCGTTAAAGTCCTTGCAGTATAGTGATTTAACATGCACCTGTCCCCATAAATCTAATTAATCATTCACCTGCCCAAATTAATGTGCTCCCTATAGATAAACAGAAATTTGCACCTTTACAACATTTATATTTCACAAATATTGTGAGGAAGTTTGTATAATGAATTTACACAAACATTTTTAAATATAATAGTATGGAAATGTCATAAATGTTTTCAATAAATATTTTAATGGTGCATCAAAGTACTTTAATTGTTCATGAACCAAGTTAATGAAATTTCAGGAACTTTGAACATATTATAATAGTTTACAAAAGTGATCATGACCTCGCATTGATCATGAACATTTGAGGAACAGTTTATGTACATCATGAACAGTTCATGAGTGTTCATAAGTCATAAATTTGTTCTTGCAGGCATATTTCTGTGACTTGTATGGATGGTATCTGCTAGCTATTTACATTTAGCTTGCAGAGAGGTAAAATTAATTACTCTAGACACTACTTCAAATGTTTAATCACATTTATGTCCAATAAGTTCCAGATGAATACAGCATGTTTATAAATTTCAGGATTTCTGGGAACACTGCAAGAGACAAAAATATCCATGCCTCTGTTAGTGCTCAAATTCAGAAGAATTTCATCAAAAGTAAATGGAAGGTAAGAATATAACTTTACTTCTAAGGAATCTGAAATACCATAAAAGCCAGAAGAATTTCATCAAAAGTCAATATAAAGTATGACTTAAAATACCATGTAGTTTTCCCTTGTAAAGAATCTGAGTACTTCACTCCTTCACTATAGTGACTGATAACTCACAGGCCTGTTTATTATGTGGATGCCATATCTCCATCAAATAGATTACCCAATCAGATTAATTTTGGGAATTACTTAGCTTCCTGTGGAATCCATCCCTCCTATAGACTTGATTGCCTTCCCCTATGAAATGATCATGAATAATTCATGAACTGGTATGAACTGTTCTTGAATGCTTCATGAACCTGTTCATGAACCATTCTTTAAAGTTCATCAAAAAGTTCATGTGTTATGAATGTGCATGAACTGAAAATGGTCAATTCTTGACATAATGAATTCATGAACATTCATGAACCATGACTTTACAAACTGTTCTGAATGTTCATGAACTATTCATGAACTGAATTTTATGAACAGTTCATAAAAGTTCACTAACTGGTTCATTTTCATTCATCACAGTGAATGAACATATTCATGAACTATGATGAACAATGTTCCTCATTATTCATGACTTCATGAACAGTTCCTAAAAAGAAATCATCCTGAATCATAAAATAACCTAGATGTGTTTTTTTTTTAATAAAAAAAAACAGTATAAAATGCAACATTTTTTAAAAAATAATGGTATTTAATTTCAGATAAATTGCTAATATGCAACAAAGAACATGTAAACTGACATTAAGCAATATTCTGTTTTTGCTCTTAGCAACACTTTTTGAATATTTTATAATTCTTCTTTGAAAATTTTTTAAGAGATATTGGGGCAGTTGTGTTCAATCAACTGCTGAAGCATATTTATCTTTCATTGTCATGGGGCTGTCTAATTCCACTGGGGTTTCTCGTGATACATAAATAATAAATAATTATAAAACAGAATACTACTTCAGTACCACCAAACTAAAGTCATGAAAACTGGCAAAATACGACACAGTCTTAAGTGTACTCACTGATATTATAACTTCGTGATTTCATATTATCTCTCTGATTAGAGGATCGGCTACTGCATATATATTGGTTCAGCAGGCAATTAAATTTATCAAATTAACAAGGTAAATTGTTACGATTAAACCTTGAAAAATGCGCCAAATATTTAAACATTATGCTACAATGGTTCTATTCTGTTCTTTTGACTGAAATATATTACATGTACATTTTCATTTTGTAAACCAGTCTTCAAACCATAAACAGGATACGTAACTGCTTTTAATGACTTGATACCGAATTAAAGTCTTTTGTCACAGAAAGCCACACCTCACCTTCACAAAGCTCAATTATTTATAGAATGCAGGCAAAATGGGATGCATCTACCTCACTCAAAGAAAAACAGAAAATATGTATTTGTAAATTTTATTTAGTAATTAAATAAATGACAATTATTTTTTTCTCCTGGCAGTAGATTGTCATTGAAACAAAGATATGACAGTTCTTTCTTAAACCTAATGACAGAAATTTATTATAAAAGATTTACTGAGACTATATTTGATGGTGCATACATTATTGGTAAAAAGATTTACAAGTACATGCCATTAATTGTCTTGCTCTGTTAAGTTAGTCTGTAATTAACTTTGCAATCAGCATTTATTGTTTTACAGGATTTTACTAAATGGAATCTTTACTCATTCTTCCATTACCTGACAAAATGACTGCCTATCTAATTGAGTGTTCAATCACTTAAAAAGTTTCCTATATGCAAAAAAAGCTCCATTGTTTTCTCTAACATGTATAATATTTGTAAAAACTGAAAATGAGAAAAAGGCATTTGTAGAAAAAGTAATATTTTATATTTTGCCATGCTCAAGAAATAATTGTTTATTTTGACATATATTAATCATGTTCATAGTTAATGTAAACAGAGAAATGTTGGAATAATATATTTTATTTATGTATCAGCTAAGTACAGTTAATTCAAGTTCTTAGCATTTTGCAACACTGAAAATGTATATTATTGAACTCAAGTGCATTGCTATAAATGAAAACTAAATTACCAGTAACATCTTTTAATTTGATAGTGTTCATTATACTGAGTATATGATCTAGTAACAACATATATTCAACATTACAAAAAGTACTGATCTCATGCAGAACTGCCCTTTCACAACTGATTATTGCAAGCTTGTGCAAGCTACATCAAGTACATTAGAGTTAGCAAGCTTACAGACTTTGCAAAATTCCTTTGCACCCTTACTACAATGCACTTTCTTTATGTTTATTTCGACATTTTTTGTTGTGAAATGGGATGATGTATAAAAGCAAATGACTTGCATGTACTGCTAATTTTCAATCACATTTAAGTTCAATAGATTAAATCTCATTTTACAACCCATTTTGCAGACATCTTCAAGTCTTGTTACTTAATTACATTTATGGGGTTAATTTTAAATATTTTGTTCAACTCTGATTTGATGCAAATGTAAAAATTCTCAAATTTTAATTCTTCACAAAGTGGATTGCTTCAGGTACAGTTGATGAACTACATATATGCTTAAACAGTTAATAAAAGTTTAATGTGATTGCCTATTTGGTCTAATACTTAATAGTTCATGAACTTTTAAAAGTTCAAGAACCTAAATTTCATGAACTAATGTTCATGAACAGTTCATGAACTCAGAGGAAAATTTTAAGAACTTGAATTTCATGAACTGATGTTCATGAACAGTTCATGAACTCAGGAAAAATTCAAGAACTTGAATTTTATGAATGTTTCATGAACACATTTGACTTTTGACAACCAGTTCAAGAACAGTTCATGAAGTTCATGAGGCATTCATGAACTTAAGAACTTTTTTTGCCTGGGTTATAATCAGTAACCATTGTCTTGTGATAATTTGGTATAATCAATAAACTTTATTTCTAATAGTTTGGTATTAGAAACCATTTGTCTTCTGATAGTTTGGCATAATCAGTAACCATTATCTCCTGATAGTTTGGCATAATCAATAACCATTGTCTCCTGATAGTTTGGCATAATCAATAACCATTGTCTCCTGATAGTTTGGCATAATCAGTAACCATTGTCTCCTGATAGTTTGGCATAATCAATAACCATTGTCTCCTGATAGTTTGGCATAATCAGCAACAATTGTCTTCTGATAGTTTGGCATAATCAGTAACCAATGTCTCCTGATAGTTTGGCGTAATCATCAACCAGTGTCTCCTGATAATTTGGCATAATCAGTAACCCTTTGTCTCCTGCTAGTTTGGCATGATCAGTAAACCATTGTCTTCTGATAGTTTGGCATAATCAGTAACCATTGTCTTCTGATAATTTGGCATAATCAGTAACCATTGTCTCCTGATAGTTTGGCATAATCAGTAACCATTGTCTTCTGATAGTTTTGTATCAATAGCCATTGTCTTTTGATAGTTCATTATCAGTTACCATTGTCTTTGTATAGTTTGGTGTAATAAGAAACCATTGTTTGCTAATAGTTTCGTATAATCAGTTGTCTTCTGATAGTTTTGTATAATCAATAACAAATATCTTCTGAGGGTCTCCTGATAGTTTGGCATAATCAGCAACAATTGTCTTCTGATAGTTTGGCATAATCAGTAACCAATGTCTCCTGATAGTTTGGCGTAATCATCAACCAGTGTCTCCTGATAATTTGGCATAATCAGTAACCCTTTGTCTCCTGCTAGTTTGGCATGATCAGTAACCATTGTCTTCTGATAGTTTGGCATAATCAGTAACCATTGTCTTCTGATAGTTTGGCATAATCAGTAACCATTGTCTCCTGATAGTTTGGCATAATCAATAACCATTGTCTTCTGATAGTTTGGCATAATCAGTAACCATTGACTTCTGATAGTTTGGCATAATCAGTAACCATTGTCTCCTGATAGTTTGGCATAATCAATAACCATTGTCTCCTGATAGTTTGGCATAATCAATAACCATTGTCTTCTGATAGTTTACTGTAATCAATATCCATTGTCTTCTGATAGTTTGGTATAATCAGTAACCATTGTCTTCTGATAGTTTACTGTAATCAATATCATTGTCTTCTGATAGTTTGCTATAATCAGTAACCATTGTCTTCTGATAGTTTACTGTAATCAGTAACCATTGTCTCCTGATAGTTTGGCGTAATCTATAACCATTGTCTTCTGATAGTTTACTGTAATCAATATCCATTATCTTCTGATAGTTTGGTATAATCAATAACCGTTGTCGTCTGATAGTTTGGTATAATCAGTAACCATTGTCTTCTAATAGTTTGGTATAATCAGTTACCATTGTCATTCTGATAGTTTGGTATAATCAGTAATCATTGTCTTCTGATAGTTTGGTATAATCAGTAACCATTGTTTTCTTATAGTTTGGTATAATCAGTAACTATTGTCTTATAGTTTGGTGTTAAATCAGTTTTTGGATAGTTTAGTATAATTAATAACCTTTATCTTCTGGTAGTTTGGTATAATCAGTAACCATTGTCTTCTGATATTTTGTTAATTGTTTGGTATCAATAACCATTGTCTTTTAATATTTTGGCTTAATCAGTAACTGTCATCATCTGATTGTTTCATATCAGTAACCATTTTTTTCTGATATGTCTTAATCAGTAACCATTGTCTTCTGTAGTTCTTGTATAATCAGTAACCATTGTCTTCTTTTAGTTACATATTAGTAACTATTGTCTTCTGATAATTTGGTATCAGTAACAAGTCTCTTCTGATAATATGGTATAATCAGTAACCATTGTCTTTAGTTCTTGTATAATCAGTAACCTTTGTCTTCAGACTGTTTGTTATTAGTAAACATTGTCTTTTGATAGTTTAGTTTCAGTAACCTTTGTCATTTGATAGTTTGGGAGAATCATTCAACATTGTCTTCTCATTGTTTGGTATAATCAGTAACCAAGACAGTCTCTCGCCTCCCTACCTATAATTGAACGTCATGGATGCACCTTCGTTCTTAGCACTGGCATCTCATCGGTTTTGTCATTGTCAAGAAGAGGGACAGGCAGGATGTGCGTGTGACGAAGTCATTGTGTAGCGCTGACTGCTGGACAGACCACCACCTCATCATCACCGAACTCAACATCCACATTCAGCCTATAAGATGCCCACAGGGGAAGAAGGCTCCTAAAAGACTGAACATTGCCAAGCTAAAGCACTCTAGTACCAAACAGTGGCTCTTAGATGCCATGGAAGAAAGTCTGAAATCCACCACTCAGGCAAATCAGAATATTGAGACCGAATTGGCGTCATTAAGAGAGCTGGTTTATACCACAGCTTCAAAAATCCTAGGACCCTCAAATAGAAAGCAACAAGACTGGTTTGATGAGAACTGTGCTGAGATCAAGCAGTTGCTAGATCAGAAACACCTCCTCCACCAAACTTACCTTAACAACCCCAATTCCACCTCCAGTAAGCATTTATTCATCAGCATGCACAGAATGGTTCAGCAAAAACTCTGTAAGATGCGAGACACTTGGCTTAGCAACAAAGCTGATGAGATACAGTGCTACACAGACAAGCATGACATGAAAAACTTCTACAATGCCCTGAAAGAAGTGTATGGACCTACATCTTCTGGATCATCACCCCTTCTCAGTGCAGATGGTAACATTCTAATTACTGACAAAGAGAAGATTCTTGAACAATGTGCAGAACATTTTAACAGTGTTTTGAATTGCCCTTCATCCATCAATGAGGAAATCATCAACCGTCTCCCTCAATTACCCATCAACGAATCAATGGATGACCCTCCAACTTTGCTTGAGACACAGAAAGCGATTCATCTGCTCTCCAGTGACAAAGCTCCTGGCTCAGATGCCATCCCAGCTGAAGTCTTTAAGGAAGGGGGTACAGCCCAGATTGAAAGGCTCCACGAACTGTTCTTGCTGATGTGGCTGCAAGAAACAATCCTGCAGGAATTCAAAGATGCTTCCATAATCCACCTATGCAAATACAAAGGAAACCAGCAGGCCTGCGAAAACCATTGGGTTATTTCCTTGCTCTCAATTGCAGGAAAGATACTCGCCAGAATCCTACTGAAGCGCCTCACTATGCACCTTGATCTGGGACTATTGACATGGTGTTTGCTGCAAGGCAGCTGCAAAAGAAATGTCAAGAGCAAAATGTTAACCTTTTCTCCATCAACATCAACTTGACAAAGGCTTTTAATGCTGTCAGCAGAGGATTATGGAAGGTAATGGCCATGTATGAATGTCCAAAAAAATTTATATCCATGTTTCTGTAATTCCATGATGCAGGCGCAAGTCCAGGAAAATGGAGAGTCATCTGAACCATTCCCAGTAACCAATGGCATCAAACAGGGTTATGTTCTGGCACCAGCACTGTTCTGTCTTTTTTTGTCCACCATGCTGACTATTGCTTTCAGAGATGGAGTTGTTGGAGTTGGCATCAGGTACCGTACAGATGGAAAACTGTTCAACCCCAGGAGTGTATAAGTGAAAACCAAGATTATGACTGACAATATCAGGGAGTTCTTATTTGCTGATGATTGCGCCCACAATGCTGGCTCAGAAGCAGACCTACAATGCAGCGTTGACATGTTCTCCAGTTCCTGCACAAGCTTTGGTCTCACCATCAATGCTAAGAAGACTGAAGTACTTTATCAGCCAGTCTTGGGAAAGCCCTATACTGAGCCAAACATCACTGTCAACAGCCAAAAACTTAACTTAGTGAACCACTTCATCTACCTTGGCAGCATCATTTCACATTGTGTCACCATTGATGATGAGGTGAACCTCCGCATTGTCAGAGCTAACACAACTTTTGGCAGATTGTATGAGAATGTATGGAATAGAAGAGGCATCAGCATCATGACCAAACTAAAGGTCTACAGAGCAGTTGTACTCCCCACATTACTCTATGCAAGCAAAACATGGACGGTGTATCAATGCCATGCTAGGAAGCTGAACCACTTTCACACCATAAGCCTCAGGAAAATCAATATCAAATGGCAGGATATAATATCAAATGGCAGGGCAAAGTCCCAGACACTGAGGTACTAGCCAAAGCAGGCCTCTCCAGCATTCACACTATCCTGATGCAGTCCCAGCTATGCTGGGCAGGACATGTTGTGTGCATGCCAGACCACCGGCTGCCTAGGAGACTATTCTATGGTGAGCTATAGCAAGAACAGAGATCCCAATGAGGTCAGGAGAAACACTTCAAAGATAATTTGAAAGCTGCATTGAAAGTGTTCAGCATAGACCCTGACTCATGGGAGCAAACAGCTAGCAATCGAGTCACTTGGCGTTCCTATTTTCACAAAGGCTCCAAGCTGTGCAAATCGAGCAGAATAGCAGCTGCAGAGATAATGAGGCAAGACAGAAAAGCACATGTCAGCAACCCAAAGATGTCCCACTTATCCAGTGTCCATTCTGCAACCGAACCTTCCATGCAAGGATTGGCCTTATCAGCCACCTGCGCACACACAGAACAGAACCATCCCCTCCAACTCACGGATGATTATTGTGATCTTCATCGACTCGATGGACGAACAACACATATAATCAGTAAACATTGACTTCTGATACTTTGATATAATCAGTAACCATTGTCTTCTAATAGTTTGGTAAATTCAGTAACCATTTTCTTCTGATAGTTTGGTATCAGTAACCATTGTGTTTTTATATTTTTGAATTATCAGTAACCTTTGTTTTCTGATAGTTTGGTATAATCAGTAACTTTTGTCTTCTGATACTTTGGTATCAATACCTATGGTCTTTTGATTGTTTGATATAATTACTCACCATTGACTTCTGATAGTTATGCATTATCAAATACCATTGTCTTCTAATAGTTTGGTATAATCAGTAACCATTGTCTTCAGACAGTTTGGTATCAATAACCATTGTCTTCTGATAGCATGGTATAATCAGTAACCATTGTCTTGATATAGTTTAGTATAATTAGTACCATTATGTTCTGTATAGTTTGGTATAATCTGTAACCATTGTCTTCTCATAGTTTTTTGTAATTAAGTTTCTCGTGATGGTTTAGTATAATCAATAACCTTTGTCTTCTGATATTTTAATATCGGTAACCATTGTATTATGATTGTTTAGTTTAATAAGTAACCTTAATCTTATAATAGTTATGTATTAGTAACCATTGACTTCTTATTGTTTGGTATAATCAGTTGTTTTTGATCATTTAATATAATCAATAACCTTTGTCTTCTCATAGCTTGGTATAATCAGTAACCATTGTCTTCTGATAGTTTGGTATAATCAGTAACCATTGTCTTCTGATAGTTTGGTATAATCAGTAACCATTGTCTTCTGATAGTTTGGTAAAATCAGTAAACCATTGTCTTCTGTTTGGCATAATCACTTATCACTGTCTTCTGATAATTTGAAATAATAAATAATCATTGTCTTTTGATAGTTTGGTACAATCATTATTCACTTCTGATAGTTTGGCAGAATCAGAATCCATTGTCTTCTGATAGTTTGGTATAATCAGTAACCATTGTCTTCTGATAGTTTGGTATAATCAGTAACCATTGTCTTCTGATAGTTTGGTATAATCAGTAACCATTGTCTTCTGATAGTTTGGTATAATCAGTAACCATTGTCTTCTGATAGTTTGGTATAATCAGAAACCAATGTCTTCTGATAATTTGAAATAATATGTAATCATTGTCTTCTGATAGTTTAACATAATCAGTAATCTTTGTCTTCTGATAGTTTGGTATAATCAATAAACCATTGTCTTCTGTTAGTTTGGCAAAATCACTAATCACTGTCTTCTGATAGTTTGATATAATAAGTAATCATTGTCTTCTAATAGTTTAGTATAATCACTGAAAATTGTCTTCTCATACTTTGGCATTATTAGTAACCATTGTCTTCTGATAGTTTATCATAATCTTTGTCTTCTGATAGTTTGGTACAATCATTATTGACATCTGATAGTTTGGCAGAATCAGAACCTATTGTTTTCTGATAGTTTGGTATATTCAGTAACCATTGTCTTCTGATAGTTAGGTAATAGTAACCATTGTCTTCTGAAAGATAGTTATAATCAGTAACCATTTTCTTATAGTTTGGTATATTTAATAACCATTGTATGCTGATAGTTTGGTATATTCAATAACCATTGTATGCTGATAGTTTGGTATATTCAATAACCATTGTATGCTGATAGTTTGGTATAATCAGTTGTCTCCTGATAGTTTGTTATAATCAAGAACCTTTGTCTTCTAATAGTTTGGTAGAATCATTTACCATTGCTTTCTGATAGTTTGGTATAATCAGTAACCAATGTCTTCCAAAAGTTTTGCATTATCAGCAACCATTGTCTTCTAATAGTTTAATATAATAGAATATCTTCTGACTGTTTCTAATCAGTAACCATCGTCTTGTAATACTTTCGTAGAATCAGTAACATTTGTCTTCTGACAGTTTGGTATAATCAGTAACCATTGTCATCTGTTAGATATTAGTAACCATTGTCTTCTGATAGTTTGGTATAATCAGTAACCATTGTCTTCTGATAGTTTGGTATAATCAGTAACCATTGTCTTCTGATAGTTTGGTATAATCAGTAACCATTGTCATCTGATAGTTTACTGTAATCAATATCCATTGTCTTCTGATAGTTTGGTATAATCAGTAACCATTGACTTGTGATAGTTTGGTATAATCAGTAACCATTGTCTTCTGATAGTTTGGTATAATCAGTAACCATTGTCTTCTGATAGTTTGGTATGATGAGTAACCATTGTCTTCTGATAGTTTGGTATGATGAGTAACCATTGTCTTCTGATAGTTTGGTATGATGAGTAACCATGGTCTTCTGATAGTTTGGTATGATGAGTAACCATTGTCATTCTGATAGTATTGTCTTCTGATAGTTTGGTATAAACAATTACCATTGTCATTCTGATAGTTTGGTATAATCAATAATAACCTTTGTCTTCTGATAGTTTGGTATAATCAATAACCTTTGTCTTCTGATAGTTTGGTATAATCAATAACCATTGTCTTCTGATAGTTTGGTATAATCAGTAACCATTGACTTGTGATAGTTTGGTATAATCAGTAACCATTGTCTTCTGATAGTGTGGTATAATCAGTAACCATTGACTTGTGATAGTTTGGCATAATCAGTAACCATTGTCTTCTGATAGTTTTGTATCAATAGCCATTGTCTTTTGATAGTTCATTATCAGGTACCATTGTCTTTGTATAGTTTGGTGTAATAAGAAATCATTGTTTGCTAATAGTTTCGTATAATCAGTTGTCTTCTGATAGTTTTGTATAATCAATAACAAATATCTTCTGAGGGTTTGTTATTAGTTTAACCATTGCCTTCTGATTATAAGTTTGGTATAATCAATATCAATTGTCTTCTGATAGTTTGGTATAATCAGTAACCATTGACTTGTGATAGTTTGGTATAATCAGTAACCATTGTCTTCTGATAGTTTGGTATAATCAGTAACCATTGACTTGTGATAGTTTGGCATAATCAATAACCTTTGTCTTCAGATAGTTTGGTATTAGTAACCTTTGTCTTCTGATAGTTTGGTCTCAGTAACCATTGTCTTCTGATAGTTAGGTATAATCAGTAACCATTGTCCTCTGATAGTTTGGCACAATCAATAGCCTTTGTCTTCTGATAGTTTGGTATCAGTAACCTTTTTTCTTCTGATAGTTTGGTATAATCAGTAACCAGAATTGGTAATTTATGACATCTGGTTAAGTAACCTTTAGTGCTTGGTTGTTGATCCCAGGACTTTTCCATGTTTTTCCTCCCCTATATATTCTGGCCATAATCATGGCATTAAAATCAAAGTAGCAATAACAACAGCTTAGTTTATAATTACACCTGGTGTGTCTTGAAATTTTCTGCTACATTATGGCTATCACATGCAAGATGTGCAGTAGATTCATGTTCACAGACGATAATCACCAATCCTATCTTGCTTGTATGTAATTTGCATTATCTAACATCAGCAAGTGTGCAACATTTGCTGTTCAGACTAGCCAGCTATCTGGATGCAGCTGTAATCCTGGTGCACACCCACAAATAGAGAGATCCATTGATCCAAGCAACTTATCCATATCAATCCAGCTCTATGTGCCATCTCAGCAGATTCAGGCAATTGCACCAGACCAGCACTAATATACAGTCTCAATACAGCCCTTCATAGCCTTCCTAGGAAATATATGTCAGTGAATGCTGATGATAAGGTGGCATATTTGTCTTATTGTAGGACATACTTTAGGACATAAGCACACAAGAATGACAACTTTACTATCATTCCATTAATTCCTCTACTACAATAGAATGGACTGAATTCAGTTTTGCAGGCTGTCATTTAAAAAATATATTGAATTTGTCCTTCTGTCCCACACCACAGGTTACAAGTCATGTATAGAATGTCCAGATATCAATTGAAGAGGAAGATGATGTTCACGTGTCATTCTGAATTTTACCCCAATCTTTGAAGATTGCCAAAATCACTAGAAAATCACTAGTCATATATCTAACTTGACCAGTTATTCAGCTAATAACAAAGCCTCATTTTGGGGAAGTCCACTAATCTTGTCTCCATAATGCTACTAGTTACATGCTAACACATGTATTTTCACAGCCTTGACAAACATTTCACTACTGTCAATATGTCTTCCCCTCTGTATTACACAATTTATAGAGAAGTTTTTATGTCTTTTGCAAGCTTGTAAGAAATGTGGTTTCAAATTCTTCTCTCTGATTTTCCTATTAGGTGGTGTACCTTTTGGCAGAGAAAGCCAGGAACAATCACAATTAAGATGCAGTTGGTCACATCTTAAAAGTTATTAAAAGGACTGCAAATTATGCCTTGGTTTACAACCACACAGGCTCCTACAACTAGGATCAAATAAAAAGGGATACTACTCTGCTCTGCATTGTTCATAACTGACTTTGGTTTAAACTGGCAATATTCAGTGTATGGAATGACATTTAGCAGGAAAGGAAAGTAATCTGAGTTGTTTCCCTTTATCTGTACTCTTATGGACAGGGAGACCCTTTTGTTTGTACATATATGGCATGGTTGGATTCCATATGTAACAGAAGTATTCATAATATAAATGTGATTGGTAAATACATTTTGAGAAACATAATTTACTATAACATTTCCTATTTTTCTTACAGAAATGCCCCAAAATTAAGCCCATTTTTGTTAATTAAAATAATGATCATAATTAAATTGTGATATATTTTATCTTTATTAATCAGTAGTACACATATTCATGTATATAAACAAAGGAACCAAGAAAAAGGCATACTGGGTGCATTCAAAAATTAGTTTCGCAGATAGTATTGAATTTGGAGTTTTACATTTTATGGTAAACCTAAAATTGGCACCCAGAGATTTTGCTATAACTCACAATGAAATAACAGCATCAGCATTTTATGAATATAAGAATAAAAAACAAATGAAGTTTTGACAATGTTGTTTCTGCAAATAACTTTCACTTTAGTAATAAATCAAGAATATTATTTTCTTCTGAATCTTTATTAAGATTAGAAAATGCCTACATTTGCATGCTAAATGCAGTAATATAATACACACTATTTATTAAAATTAGAAAATGTCTGCATTTATATGCAATAAGCAGTGATGCAATGCACACTATTTATTAAGATTATAAAATTTCTGCATTTAAATGCATAAAGCAGTGATGTAATACACCGAGTTTATGCTGGCACACATATCTACACAGAGATTATTTTGATGCATGAAGTGCCTTCAATTTCTTGCTTGTATATGATGGAAAATTACCATATATAAGAAAATTACCATATATACAACAAACTGCACAGACCCAGGTCTGCCATTGCTTAAAGTTCTGGCAGAAATGTGGCTCTGCAGTTTGCTATGATTAATAGACAGAATTATGATCCTGATCAGCTGGTCCATTATGTAGTATGTATATGCACATCAGGTCAATGCTGTTTGCAGTTGGATTTGACTTTTGAGTACATACAGTAAGTAGTACATATTTGTATGATTTCATATTATTGTAAAGAACTGAATAATCAGGCATTATCATTGTAATAGTTTATATATATATATATATATATATATATATATATATATATATATATATATATATATATATATATATATATATTGATGTTTTAGAAGAAACAAGAATTAATATATTTAGTTTAAAATTTTGAAAATGTCTCCAACTGTAAGAAATTGGTGAAGTTCCTGATTTGTGGTTATATCTTGGCATGTTTTTATTGGTTAATAATGATTATCAGGAACATATCTGCCATGATTTCAAGGACAACAGAGCAAAAGATTCATATTGGCTTTGTTGTTAAGGCCTGGAGATCATAAAACGTTATGTAAGCCATAATATCAAGGTCAGTAGATAATAAAACTCTGAATGTTTCCCCAGGATGTCAAGGTGTAAAGATCATAAAACTTGGCATGTTGGCCATGATGTCAAGGCCAGGAGATCATAAAACTTTACATGTTGGCCATGATGTAAAGGCCTGGAGACTTATTAAACACAGAGCATGAGCTCCAGGATGAGTTTTCTTTATCAGCAAATCAGTAATGACTGTTAAATATTAACATTTGTAATTTACAATTTCTAAATTTCAGCGAGCATATAATGCAACAGCAGTTATTCGACAGATGCGAAAGCTAGCTATGAACAAAGATGGCCAAGATCAACAAACAACACAAAGTAGCTCATAGTCTGGGAGTGTTGGATTTAGAAGAAAGATTCCTTTTGAGGAACTCCTTTTCTAATACAAGTATATTTGAGAGTATGTTTCTCTAGAATCTGTTCATCTGTGCTGACATGTTACAGGTTCAGAGTCATGCGTAGGTTATACCTTGGACCAGATTGCAAGTGGTATTGGACAAATGAAATCTGCAAAATTTGACCGCTGGGCACATCTATAGAAATGGTAATGCTGCTGTGTGATTTCTTTTGATAATAAATTCCTATGAGAAAGAGACACTGGAGCAATCAAATGTATTTTTCCTTGGTATGCTGTCCTATCTTAGGTGTCGATTGCTTCACCATAGTAGATTGGATAACATATGCCACTTGTTTTTTAAATGATATGTAAATACATAATTCCATCATTCCTCAATCATTAATTTAATAACAGCCCCTTGTAGCTTAAAACATATTTATGAAAGTCAGTGCTTTGAGACTATCTTTCTATATAATGACCCTTTTCCCATTTTAAGTAAATATATTAATATTTGCAGCTTGTTTTACATATTGTGTCAGTGGAGTACTCCACTTAAATCTAATAATAATAATTAAAGAATATTTTTGAGAAAGAGATAAAAAGAAGCTTCTTAAGAAATAGAGGTTTATTCCAGTTGATGTTTTTGTAAGAAAATTGTATAATTGTTTGGATTTTTTGCCTTCATATTTTATGATCTAATAGATATGGAAATTAAATATAACTTTTCAGATCAACAATTTCCACAGTATTATCTTTAATGGTACTTTATCACCGATGTCAGCTCTTTTTGCTGCTTATGACTCTATGGCCTTAAAATTAAGAAACAGTACAAACTAAAACAAACAAGTTTTGTAATATCAGCAAATAAATTTGTTTCTCTTAATTATGAAGTGAAAATTTAAGAGGAACTTAAAGTATTGTGAATTAAATACTAAATAGTCCTAATGTTCTGTTGTAAGTCCACAAGGATAGAATGTTCTGAATGAATTTGAGTATGCTGTTGTGCCTGTTGTCTTGAATAGGTTGATGTACCAACAGTCTTGATGCATATCAATGATATAATCAAGAATGTCTTTTGAATTAATTTACAATAATCCCAATACTGATTTAGTCCAAAATATAACTGAGTACTTTTTATTCCAGTTAATAAGTTTTTATAAATAAATGATTCTTCTCAAATTACATTGAAACACAACTCTATAAATAATTCCAAAGACTGAACTTAAAGAAGGACTGAATTATTTTGTTGACAGCATCCTTATATAAAGATTTAAGATATAATAAAATGTCCAGATTGTATGGCTCAATTTCTATATAAAAATAGATCTTGAAATTAAATATAAGTAAACAACCTATTATAACTTAAAAAGATGACAAAAAGCAGGTGCACACTAAAATTTTATTCACAATCATGGACACAGTTCAAGTATACAATAAAACTTTAATATACATAACAGTTTTGACTTTTTAAAAAAGTCAGAATCCCTGCTTTTTCAGAATGCAGGGAAAATTTATATTTCAGTTTTGCTAATAAGAGAAAGCAAAGAGAAAATATGGGGAAGTGAATATGAGATAAAAAATTTTTTTTATTGATTTTAACTAAAGTTGAATTCATTCTGCAAGAAAAATAAAATTGACGCAACAGATATATTTAATTCATAAAAGTATTTCCAATTTGGAATCTGCAAAACTAATATATAACTTTCATAGTGCAAAACTACTGCATAATGATTATAATGCAAAATGACTTTTTTACTGCAAAAGTACTGCATAAGTATTATTCTGTAAAACTACTTTATAATATACTGCATTAAGTGTTAAGCTGAAAAAAGAAATGATTTTTAATTGATGTATTCAAATTAACTCCACCTACACTTGTAAGGATGGCATTTGGGATTTATTTATGCTGGTATTTATCCTTGTTGGAGGAAGTTTGGCATGTAAGACGTTTGACATGGTTAATTAATGCAAGAATCGCATGGTTTTTGCATTAAATTAATTTCATTAATTTATATCTTTGAGTAATAAACTTATATACTTTGTAATATGCAGTGCAGATAAAGATCAGATTTTGTGGATTGGTACATAGAATATTTATAGGTTACTGCATTTGTATGGAAAAATATGAACAAGTTTTTTGGATAGCTATACTGCACGACCTTGGGAGTGCAGTATAGCCATTCGAAAAAAATGAGTTCATATTTTCCCATTCAAATGAAGTAACCTTTTTATTATATGCTCATTTTTGTTTCATTACCAAAGACTTAAAAATAAAATTCAGAACAAAATATATTTAATAATAAAATTTATTATTTTATTATTAAAATAAATAAGTTGACAATTGTAAATTCTCCTTCAATACACAATAATAGTATTTATGCGCATATAGCTCCGCCCATCGACCTTTTGACTTCATAGCGTACCGCGCGCTCGCTCATTTAAAAAAGAAATCCCATTTTGGTCTATCTGAAATTGAAATTTAAAGTCATATTATGAATGATTGCGCCATTGAACAAAGTTTCCAGCTGGTCAGGAATTGAGAGATTTTGTTTCTCTGTCAATACAGCCAAATTCTGATTATCTCCGTCTGTGTGTTTTCCGCACCTGACATAAAAACCGGTTTTCTTCTATTTGGCAATGTTGATTAATGTATTTCATTGTGAAAACGGTTTGGTATATGCAGATTATACAATTCATTACATATTTTCCCCATATTTTTGGTTTTATGTTATGTAATTTTATTTTCATTCATTCTTTGCATTGTTTAAAAAAATTGTTACTCCTTTTTTTCTTTGTTTATATTTCATACAGCCTTCGCTGAACATTTCTGTTATCACGTTCAGTCGCCAGCTTCGTTGAAAATTTCTTATGTGAATCTATGAATTCATCCACATTCTCAACTTTGGCATCTCTACTTTCAAATGGTTCAAACAGTTGGTTTACTTTATCCACCGACAAACACAATAATCTAAAGTACTGGCATCTGCGTCCATTGTTTGTTTACTATAGAAAGTAGTTCTTCATTCACGTGCATCAGTCACGTTGGAGTGCAATATGAAGGTGTTCAATATCGCCGGATATTGAACAATTCTGACAATGTAAAGTTAACGGAGAAAAAAAGATGAGCATATAATAATGAAGGATTTGGTGGAAAGTGGTCAATATAGTTTGGGAGGTGCCATAGTTGAATATAGCAAAAGTTAACCCTGAAAGTTACGTCATTTTGTAGGTAGGCAACTTTGGCAGGAAATGAATGGTTAAGCTAAATTTGACTGCTACATTGGACATTTTAACATGCATCACATTTTGGCAGGAAATGAATGGTTAAGCTAAATTTGACTGCTACATTGGACATTTTAACATGCATCACATTTTGGCAGGAAATGAATGGTTAAGCTAAATTTGACTGCTACATTTTAACATGCTTCCTATCATAGTTTTAATCTTACATTCATCAAATGTTGTCTGTAAAAGATGCTTTATTTACTGGTGATGACGGCAATGATTTAAAATTTATTTAAGTATATCAGTAGTTTAAAGTTGGGAAAATGCTGTTGGAGATACCAATAAGAGATTTTGAGCCCAAACATGATATTCAATACGAGTCTGTTAAATGCTGGCTGGACAAGCAAACTTTTCAACTTGCTGTAATGCATAATATTTTGAAATTGATTAAAATTTGGTGAATTATGAAGTCTAGCATAATTTTAATTTCCTTTCTCAAAATCAGCAATGATGGATGCAAAAGTATATAGCACTTTAAGGGTTAAGTTTGGCCTTAAAATGTGTTGTAGCAAAATTGTAAAATTTCTGAACAACTGTTTTGTGCCAATCACTCCTTTAAAACTCTCCTACAATCTATAGACTACCTGTTTGACTGGTCCACTTATAACTGGTAAAACAAATAAGACTTGTGCATGCAACAAATTAATGTGTTTCATTGATTTCTATATTGCCCATATCTGGTGTTGAATCATTGTTTGATTTACTTGAGATATATGCTACCTTTATTGTGAGATTGGCAGATATTGCCTATACTTTGTGTAACTGTTAAAACAGACAGCAGTTTTACTTATAAACAGGCTATCAAATAAAGTTGGTCTGTAAATTTTTTGTAGTGTATAAATTTTCCTTTTTATTATATATTTTAAATATATTTATATTTTTTGTATGTTAGAATGGAAATAATAAAGTTTACATTAAAATTATTGTAATTTAGCTGAAAAGAGCATTAAATATGATGCAACATTATTCATAGTTGGCAGAGAATTAAATTTTATATGGGGGAAAACCCTTGTATATATGTATTTATATAGGTAGATAGGTATGTATGTTTGTATGTATGTATGTGTGAGGAAGATTATTTGATAGATTTTTTAATATAATTTTTAAGCTTGCTGGACTTATGTTAAGGTTTAGGCAGTAAATAATGATTATCATGAAGGTTTCAAAAAAAGTTGTGACTTTCTGCCCTACTGATAAAAAGGTTTGAAGTATAAATTTATGATATTAAACTGTATGTTATGTGCATACAACTCTAAATAATGTCATTTTTCTCTGGAACTACTGTCATTCAAAACATAATTCTTAGGTATGTTTTCATTCAGACTTAATGTTTGGGACTACTGTCATTCAAAACTTAATTCTTGTGACTTTTTTTGTTCAGACTTAATTCTTGGAACTATTGTCATTCAAACAATTATTGTGAAAGTTGTCATTCAGATTAAATTCTTTGGACTACTGTTGTTCAGACTTAAATCTTAAAACAATTGTCATCCAAACTTATATCTTGGAACTATTGTTATTCAGACTTAATTCTTTGGACTACTGTCATTCAGACTTAATTCTTGGGACTATTGTTATTCAGACTTAATTCTTTGGACTACTATCATTCAGACTTAATTCTTGGGACTGTTGTCATCCAAACTTAAATCTTGGAACTATTGTTATTCAGACTTAATTCTTTGGACTACTGTCATTCAGATTTAATACTTGGGACAGTTGTCATCCAAACTTAAATCTTGAAACTATTGTTATTCAGACTTAATTCTTTGGACTACTGTCATTCAGACTTAATACTTGGGACAGTTGTCATCCCAACTTAAATCTTTGAACTATTGTTATTCAGACTTAATTCTTTGGACTACTGTCATTCAGACTTAATACTTGGGACAGTTGTCATCCAAACTTAAATCTTGGAACTATTGTTATTCAGATTTAATTCTTTGGACTACTGTCATTCAGACTTAATACTTGGGACAGTTGTCATTCAGACTTAAATCTTGGAACTATTGTTATTCAGACTTAATTCTTTGGACTACTGTCATTCAGACTTAATACATGGGACAGTTGTCATCCAAACTTAAATCTTGGAACTATTGTTATTCAGACATAATTCTTTGGACTACTGTCATTCAGACTTAATTCTTGGGACAGTTGTCATCCAAACTTAAATCTTGGAACTATTGTTATTCAGACTTAATTCTTTGGACTACTGTCATTCAGACTTAATACTTGGGACAATTGTCATTCAAATTTAATTCTTGGAACTATTTTTTCTCAAACATAAGTTTTGGAATTATTGTCATTCAAACTTAATTTTCCAGTTTATAAATATGTTGTTGTACTGGAATACATAATTTGCATGCACAGAACAAGCTAAATTTTTGACACAACATTGATCTAAATATGGTAGAAGTAACTTAAAAAAAAATTCTATTAAAATTGCTAAATTGTAGAAAAAGGCAGAATCATTGTAACCAAAGAGCTGGCAGCATACATCTTACATGGAAATATTGCAGATGGTTCTTCTCATGGATAATTAGACAATAGAAAATATTGATGTAACAAATTCAATTCAGTATTTATATGACCAAAATACTTGTAGGAAGTATAAAATTGAATGATAAAATTACACCATTGGAGTTGTCATTTTGCAAACCTCGTTCTTACACCCCACTGTAACTTGAGTACTTGAAGACTGGTCGATGATATCCTAATAAAGTCATTCAAATGCTAAATTAGTCTTTGTATGCCTGTCAGAACAGACTTGTTCTTTTTTGTCACATGCTTGGATGGACCTAGGATGTAAAATGTGGATATAATAAATTGCCCTTAAGTAAAGTGGATATATTAAATTGCCCTTAAGTAAAGTGGATATATTAAATTGTCTTTCAGTAAAGTGGGTATAAAAAATTGTCTTTCAGTAAAGTGGATATATTAAATTGTCCTTAAGTCTGTGGTTGTGTTTATGTAATAATAACTTCAATGATATCACAAAGACTTAGTGGTCTGCCATTACTAACTTAGGCTGTACTTTTTCAGGCTGTTGAACTGAAAGAATTCTTTAATTTGTGTCATTCATAAGTTGGTGGAACATTAAAAATGTAAATGTTCTGTTTTTCAATGAGTTTAGAAGTGTAAATTCTATTTTTAAAGACTATCTTTTTATCAGCTCTTTTCTTGGCTCATCTTGTTGGATATTATCAGCAAAAATTTCAGATTTCAGAAGTATTGCTACAATTGTTGACAAGCCTCTTTTTAGGCCTCCAGGTTATTCAACTTACATTGGAAGGAAGCAAGATTGTACTGAATGCTTTGGCCACCTCCATAAATTAGCTACAGTGTTTGGTCTTAGCAGTGTATAGATAGTCAAGTTTCTCTTTATTAGTAATTGATTATTTATCAAAATGGTAAACATTTTTTTATTTTTTGAGTGCAATGGTTGCCTGTATTTTTAGTTCACTTCTCCATAATGTCAAGTGAGTATAAGATATGGTCTTGTACATATCATCCATTATGCAGGGTTATTCATCATATATTCACAGTTATTTACAACCTCACAAAAACTGCTTGACCATTTTGCACATAATTATATTGGGTATTCTAGAACCAAGTCAGATTTGTTCAGTTGATCCAAATCTGTCACAAAGTATTTCTACCATTGCTAAACATAGAAAAGCCTTTTAAACAACTTTTCAAAAACCTCTCAACAAAATTTAGGTAAATATTTGCTGAAAGCATTCTAGCATAATAGACTTTCAGATCTCTTCAAATGATCCCACCATTTAATATTTGCTGAAAGCATACTGACATAATTTCATTTCAGATCCCTTCAAATGATCTCATTATCAAATATTTGCTGAAAGCGTACTGGCATAATGGACTTTCAGATCTTTTCAAATGATCCCCCCATTTAATATTGCTGAAAGCGTACTGGCATAATAGACTTTCAGATCCCTTCAAATGATCCTACTATCAAATATATGTTGAAAGCAACCTGGCATAATAGAATTTCAGATTCCTTCAAATAATCACACGGTCAAATATTTGCTGAAAGCGTACTGGCATAATGGACTTTCAGATCTTTTCAAATGATCCCACCATTTAATATTTGCTGAAAGTGTACTGGCATAATAGACTTTCAGATCCCTTCAAATGATCCCACTATCAAATATTTGCTGAAAGCATACTGGCATAATAGACTTTCAGATTCCTTCAAATGATCCCACTGTCAAATATTTGCTGAAAGCGTACTGGCATAATGGACTTTCAGATCTCTTTAAATGATCCCACCATTTAATATTTGCTGAAAGTGTACTGGCATAATGGACTTTCAGATCTCTTCAAATGATCCCACCATTTAATATTTGCTGAAAGCTTACTTTCATAATAGACTTTCAGATCCCTTCAAATAATCCCACTATCAAATATTTGCTGAAAGTGTACTGGCATAATAAACTTTCAGATCCCTTCAAATGATCTCACCATCAAATATAGCTTTTGTTCTTAAAACTGAAGAATTTCAGTGGCTTTTCTCGGAGACTACTGAATAGAATTTGACTTGATATGACAGAAACTATCCTGGCCTGAAGACTTTTACATTTGTACAAACAATGCTGATTGATCAACAGCTATGGCTTCTGTTAAAATTATAAACAACTCCACAAAAACAGAATTTAATCCAACCTATAAGAAGGCAGTCTTGCATAAATGCTTCAAGTTTATGCAATAATGCCAACTGCTATTAAATATTGAAACAACTCTTTCTCAAAAACCACTTAACAGAATTTAACTGAAAGCACCATAATTTGTGCAAGTAATGCTCATCCACCAGCAAACATTGCCACCATTAATAAAAGTAGACAAATATTTAAACAGCTTTATCATGGAAAAACCACATTACAGGATTTGATGAGCTGTGGAAAACATTATTGTAGGATATAAAAAGACCAATAAAATGGACAAATGATGTGTTATCAAATACCAATGAAGACAACAAAAAATACAGGAAGCTTTAAACAATTTACATACTTTATCAAGAACATTGGAAGACTTTATTACAGAAGGTATCCTACTACACTTGCACTTGGTTAATAGATGTATGTCAGCAGGTGTGTGATTGGGCCCACATGGGCCTCTAGGGTTTTTTGCCACACCAATATCAACTTTGTTTCTTTAACTTTTTGTAAAACATGCTTACATTGTAGTGCATTGTGGAGCACATGTTGTATATAATAGCTATTTTGAAGAGTAACCATTTTGTATCATTATTTATATTACATATTAATCATTGTTATCATGTACATATTATTGTATCACAATTTTTTTATTATAAAATTTAAACTATTTTTTTTCACTTTTAAATGTACAGCATTAGACTGTCCTTCACAAGTAGATAGATTTTTCTTCAGAGTTACTGCCAGTTTTTTTATAGCCTGTTCACTGTATACCTAGCAAAGAATTCTGACAGATTTGTTCTGCTATTCTGCTATTTGATATACTGATTTTTGTGATGTGGTGCTGTAAACCATTACTACATATGTACATCAAACATTTCAGCAGAAACTAAATGAAAACTTGACATCATCTCTTATGATGCCATCATATACTTATCATATTTGTGGTCTATTCTAGAATGTGCAATTCATGCTTTTGTTCTAAATATCTTTTAGAAAACTTTGTCTAGCAAACTGGTGCATCAAATTAAAAGTCTTCCTTTAATTTGTAATTAAATCTTCCTATTTTTAGAAATTGATTCCTCTCTTCCTTTTCATTCTTTATTTGTGGTGGTGGGGAGATCAAATGGATCAGAAATTGAACCCCAAACTTTCAGTTCTGAAATAAACCCAGAAAAGACAGCTTTTAGTGAAGTACTCTATGATATCTGTTGCAGTCTGCAGCAGTGTAGTGTACTTAAGGTCTGCAGCAGTGAAGTACACTATGATGCCAGGCAGTTAAGTATGCTATGATACTAGTCTGGGTCTGCAGCAGTGAAGTACACTGTGATACCTGTCATGGTTTGCAGCAGTGAAAAACACTGATACCAGTCTGGGTCTGCAGCAGTGAAGTACACTGTGATAGCTGTCATGGTTTGCAGCAGTGAAGTACACTGATACCAGTCTGGGTCTGCAGCAGTGAAGTACACTATGATACCTGTCATGGTCTGCAGCAGTGAAGTACACTATGATACCTGTCAGGGTCTGCAGCAGTGAAGTAAACAATGATACCTGTCAGGGTCTGCAGCAGTGAAGTAAACAATGATACCTGTCAGGGTCTGCAGCAGTGAAGTACACAATGATACCTGTCAAGGTCTGCAGCAGTGAAGTGCATTATGATACCTGTCAGGGTCTGCAGCAGTGAAGTACACAATGATACCTGTCAAGGTCTGCAGCAGTGAAGTACACAATGATACCAGTCAGGGTCTGCAGCAGTGAAGTACTTAATGATACCTGTCAGGGTCTGCAGAAGTGAAGTACACAATGATATCAGTTGAAGTCTACAGTGCTACACTTTGATATTCATGGGTGGGGGTATGTCACCAGTTACTTTTCTGATGTACACATAATAAGAGGGCTGGAGTAAAACTTGGTTGCAATATGTTGTTTTCTGAAGGGTTGGGTAAATCTGCATTAAGCACTTGCATCTGTGCATAGCTGCCTTACTGATCAGTGTACATTAAAGCTTGCAGTTTATTGATAATATTGCTAAAGTAGATAAAGAAACAAAAGAACTGTAGATACATGTATATGGGATAACAGATAGGTAGAATATCTCTTTGATTACAAAAGCAGTTTTCAATTAATATAAACTCAATTAGATTAAAAGTATACATCATTTTGAAAACAAAATTTTACATATATAAAGAAAATGTAAAAGAAAAGTGCATTTGTCATGTAGACTTGAAATAATACTACATTTCCTTTTCATTGAGCTGCATTTGTTTTATTGTGGGTGTACGTTACATCTACCATGCTTCTTATGAAAGCATCGGGTATATTGTGCATTAATGCCTGGTCATTAAAGCAGTCATAAATCTATAACTTGCTTTGTAAGGAAATCCAAAAACCTAATTCAACGTCTTTTAAGTCCAATAGTAATCTTTGAATACTTTCAGTATTGAAATCTTCCTGTACATCTGAAGAATTCCAAGACAGAATCAAAAGTCTTGACTTACATACTTGACAAAGTACAGTCAAACCAACTTATCTGGACCTCGGTTATCTCAAGAACCTGTGTATCTCAAGCACTTTGTCCTAGTTCCAAAAAAATCCTTCTTTGTTATGCTAATTTTTCCCTGCTTATCTCGACCATTGTTAAGTCAATAACCCAGTTATTTTAGGCATAAGTTTCAGTCCAAAGTAACATGGACTCGCTTAATTCCATGAAATGCAATTTTTAATGTCTATCTCAGAGTAATGTTACAAGAAATGATCCGCTGTTTCTGCTATTACTGGTACCTTGTCCTAGCAAGGATGGAAAAAGTTAGCACAAGGCCAAATTTTACTGGTATAAATGCTAATCAACCAATCAATACATGGTTTATCACTTACAGAGTGGAGAAAATTATCATATAAATAATACTTTAGTAGAATAGGGAAATTGAAGCATGCTTTCCTGACCTGTACATAAGCTGCATTCAAAATGGACATTTTCTCATGTCCACACCGACAATATAATTCGTCCCAAACATGATCGCAAATTTGATTTTATCTATAACTCATAAATTATCAGGTTAACATTTTTAAATGTAACTAAAATACCTACTTAGTTTTACATAATATATTTAAAACAAATTCTGTAATAATTAAAGTGTTTTCATGTAACTTCAGCTTGGCTTGATCATGTGACTCACAAAAATCTATAAGTAAAATCCTGCAAAACTCCAAACTAAGTTGAACCCCCTAGATGGTTATTAATTTGTTTTGAACCGGAGTAAATAAAAGCACCAACAGTATTGTAAAATAATGTCTATAGTACCCATTTTGTTTTGGATGAAAATAGTGATTGATGTACAATGATTACATATTCTTCAACACAAACATAATGAAGCAGAAGGCAACTGATAAGATTAAAATTTGAAACATAAGGAGAGTGCTTTCAAATGTGTTGCTTTTATCTTGAATTTTAAAGTCATGCATTCCATCAAAGAGATTAGCTGACTCTCCTTCTGGTGCTGTGTTCTTGCTGATGATACTGATCAAAGTCAGGAGGGATATGAGATTACAACTGTATGAATGGATTAAGTTGTCTTCTAACTTTATGAATGGAATAAGTTTTCTTCTAACTGCATGAATGGAATAAGTTGGCTTTATACAGTATCTGATGTTGAGACAGTTAACTTTAAAGACTTGAAACACATTTTACAGTTTGTCGGTACATGAATACTGACAACCCCATCTTTTGCTGGTACAGAAGCAAAATTTATCAGTAAAAACCAGCATATACTGGTGTAAAGGAACCTATGACGATTAGAAAAAAAGATTGATGTATAATATTGGTTAGCTACATTTTGCTGCTAGTCACAGGTCAACTCTAACAAAAGAAAACTTTTTAAAAAAAAAGTATAGTCATTTATTTACATATCCCTCAATTGGCCTAAAGTTCGGATAGCGTGAGAAAATCATTGTCTTGATGAGGCTGCCAAAGCAATGAGGCTATTCACAAGAAAATAGAAACAATTTTATACCACTGACATTGTTGCAGTAACTTATTGTTGTAAAAATGTAACTTGTTACTTAATCTCATTTAACAGATCTCCAGTCTTATTTTTTCTGCAACCACGCACAAATGAACTATTATTTTTATTGTGCATTCAAAATGCCATTTGTTTTTAGAAATAAAACTCCTCATTTTTGGTACTTAAGATGCATAACCTTTGTTCTGCAATAGATTTATCAACTAAATTCTGATATCTCGGGACCAAGTTATGTCGATTTTTTTACTCCCCCAACATAATTGAGATAACCATGTTTGACTATATTTTTTTTGTAAAGATATTTATATATGATGGTCTCTAGTCATATGATTGACAAAATACACTGCAGCCTCAGTAATTACAAGGTATTGCTGAAACTTAATTATTTCATATGGTCTGCTTTAGTTTGTATTTAGTGCCATGCTTCCAAGCAATGTTATTTAATGATAAATTATGTCTTTTAGTGGCTAATTCATGTTTGAATTGTTCATATCATTATGTGATCAATTTGTAATTGAATTGTTTAATAAATTTTATCTCATTGTGACTGACTTGTATTTGAAATGTTTAATCCATCATTATATCTTTTAGTGATGACTACTACTAGAACTGTTTGATACAAACAGCATTGCATCCTTTAGTGACAAGTTACTACATTGTTTAATATTTTACCTTTAAGTGACCATGTAATATATGATTTATTTAATACCATGCATCTTTTAGTGACCAATTTGTACTGAAACTGTTTTATGAAACATATGTATCTGTTTTTAGCTCTGCTAATGATAGGGCAGAGGAGCTTTGGAATAATGGTCATTTGTCCATCTTATGTCCATGTCCTGAATGCACAAAAAGACTTCTTGTATTGTTTTGGTCATCCCAAATTTAAAATCATGTCCAGTTAATGGTCATCTTGACTAACCCTCAGTCTGATCACTTTGTCTTGAAATATTCTTATCTCTGATCCTTCCAAATCGCTGTCAACATGGGTTTTCACATTTAGACTCCTATGATACCTTGATGGCCATAAAAGAAATGAAAATGGTGGCAGTCATATGTCCAAATCACTGCCATGACCACTGTCTTGAAAATCATCCTGCCTCTACTCCCTTTAGTCGATGATCATTACCAGAAGACTTCTGATGATCCTAAATGATAATCTGGCATCCATTATGTCTGTCACAGCAGCTAATTTGAAAGTCTGATTTAAACACTCAGAAATTAAAGAGGGGAAAAAAATGGTCTCAAATTCTTAGAAATTATTTTTACCCAGTAGAGTGTCAGTTCTTTTGAGGGACTATTATATTTGAATTCTATAATAAACTACAAGATTTCATAACTATCACGTTGTCACATGTATTGTATGAACTTAATAAGCTTTGACAATGGTCTGGGCTACGTTTAGTAATGGGCATTGTGACACTGTATTTGGAGTAGGATATTAAGAAATTTGGGACTTCCATGCCCGTTGTAATTTAATATTTCAGTGATTGAGTGTCACATCATAACTGTTTTGGGGATTTTATTGCAAGTTTCATGGACAGCAGAGCCTGGGTCCACTTTATCACATTTTCTTGTGCTTTTTTTGAGTAAATATGGTAGTCAATTTTGGTCATTGTTGAACAAATGGATATGGTTAGGAAGTGATAAATGTTAAGTTCTGATCTATTGTTGTATATGTATGACCAATAGTCAAAAACTGATTTATTTTATATTTTGGCCAACAGTCAGGTATGGTGGTTTTGTGCATTTTTCTTACTGGAAATTGTTTTCTAAAACATTAATTTGGAATGTTCATTAATTATTGATTTTAAGTTTTATAATTCAAATTTATAATCTTTAATCACAATGTTTTCCATGTGCACAGAATGTTGTTTTCTTATTATTAGGAATAGAACTTGTAGTGATATTTTTGTATTAGAAATTTTTTAATTTAACTTCATTATCAAACAGGAGATTATGTTGTTGCTAAGAATCAAAATACACCAAATTATGCCATCATTTTACACCTTATTTAATAAATATGCATCATCCTTCTTTACACATGTATATTTCTACGTATATGTCACTAATGTCCTGTCTAAACATTTTTACACCATTTATAAATATGGAATTTTTCTATAGTAATGTGATTCCAGGATTTTCCATGTTACAGTGATAAATGTGAAATTTTTCTATTGTACTGTGATTCATGGATTTTCCATGTTACACTATGATAAATGTTTAATTTTTCTCTAGTAATGTGATTCCTGGATTTCCCATATTAAACACATATTTGCTAGCCAATGTTCGGATAATCGTATCTACACCTTGGCAGATCAAACAGCAACATGTTAGATTTCATGTGTTGCCTCCCTTAGTATGTAATGATTTGTACATCATCCAAAGAGATGACGGCAATGACCTGAGAGGGATACTTTGTATGCTTAACATCAAAAGTATGACTCTGTACCAGATGGAAGCCATTACATGTCTATTGGAGTGAATGGTATTTGTGTAAACACAGAGCAACACTGAAAAATTGCTTTTTTATAAATCCAGTCATGTTGTGTGCTCACCTAGTTTCAATCACATAGGGAACCTAATTTTGATTGGATGCAGTCAAGCTTGCTGCCACATCTAATGAAATTCACAGACCTGAAGCACTAAAATACCTGCTTGATATGCCAAGGTGTTGATAGGGTTATTGTAAACTTGGCTCATCAAGATGTGCTAAACAGTGATAAATGTAGATTTTTTTATGTTTTCTTGGTTGAATATAATTTTTCAAATCATGATCGGTTCTACTTCGCAGCCAGTATCACTGGTGGAGAAAGAACCAGGCAAAAAACGAGCACCAACCAAAGGGAAGCTACTGGCAAGCTTTCTCGCATAACCCACATAGGCTGATCTTGGGAAATGAACCTACACTCACTGGGTGAAATGGTAGTGATTGGTAAAGGTAAGTAATTTAGACCAATTGGCCACCTGTGGCTCCTGCTTTTTTGTGTCATACATTGATTAGTATCCTTCAGTTTGCATTATACCAATGTGCATTGCTGTCAGCTTTGTGAATTGTAAATTGAAGATAGTTCATTGAATTACAATGGGGACTATCATCATTATGAATTTAACCAGGATTTGCTCATCATGTGATTATGGATTCCTGGAATATTGTTAAACTGAAGGGATTACAGTAGGACCTGCCTTGGAAGACCACTCTTTTTGACAGAAATCATAGTCTCTTAAGACAAGTCATGATATGCAGTAAAAAAATCAGTTTATTGATAAGAATGTGGTCTTTCATGACAGAGGTCTCTCATGGCAGTGGTCTCTCATGGTAGTGGCCTCTCATGGTAGTGGTCTCTCATGGCAGTGGTCCTTATGGTAAAATGGTTTGTTTTTAATGCACACACAACTTGCAACAGTATTGACTCTTATTTGATATGAAATGTCATTATTCTGAAGTAACGTCTTACCAAAGTGTGTTGTAGCACTCCAGAATGTATTGTAACACTTGGAAAGAAAGATTGGATGTAAATTGATGTGGTTGTGGTTTTTATTATTACTTAGTAAAAAGTTAGATGCTTAAACAGTTTTAATAATCAGAGTAACAGTCATACTAACTTAATTCATAAAGTCCATAAAAATTCACTTGACCTTCAAAAATCTAAAGACTTTCATGATCTTCAGTAATTTAACTACACAGGTTTTTCTGATTTAGAAAACGGATACAGTTGCAATAATTTTGTCATATTGAAACTGCCTCTCACCATCATATCTTTTTTGTCTATTTGATAAGGGAAGTCTTTGATCTTCAGTGCAACTCTGAAGAATTTTAAATATGTGTTCAGGTAGTACTATATGGGCAATTGGTGACTGGGGACATTTTCCCATACTTTCCAGATGTAATGGCCTTTTGGGATAGATGAGAGTAGAACAAGCACACTTTCACCAATATGGTAGCTATCTAAAAAAAAAACATTTTTCTCATAAAGTTGCGTTCTTGATTGTTACATAAGCAAGCATCCCTAAAATTTTAAATGAGATGTCTGCACTCTGCATTCATGTGCATGTTGTGCTGGCAGATCTGGGATTGTGCAGATTGGTATAGCTATGCATGAAATTGTAAGAAAATTACAGTATACTGGTAGTGTTTGTCAGCATTGTATACAATATAAATATTGCATTATTTAGGCAATGTCAAAATGTTCTTTTTTTCAAAGTTATCAATGGATTTATGAATTTTGAAAGCATATCATTTCATGGATTTAATTATATTGTATTTTTTTTTATCATCATAAAGAAAAACAGGTGAAAGTATTCATTCCTGTGTCCTTTCAGTTAATATTCAAATTTAATTTGTTTTCCTTAATGCAATGTGAAAGGAACATTAAAGCCTTGAGCATAATGTATTCATAAGACATTTTTATGTTTAGTATATTAAAAAGAAAGGGTTCAGATTCTAAATTTCCTGTCAAGTTTTCTTCTTTGTTCCAAAATGAGGAATAGGGTTGATAATGCACATATGGAGAAAACATTTGCGCCTATGTTGATAGTGAAAGCATGCTTCAACACTAGCTGCTTATTCAAGATTATACTTGAACTCAGTGGCAATACATGTAGTAATGCAGATTGAAAATTATACTCTGAAAAGTTTCTTCTTTTGTTGCCAAACTGACAATTTTTACTGAAACATGAGGCTCTTATCTGTCAAACCTTGTCATTCATTGCTTTTTAAAAAGGCACAATTCATAACTTGCATTTACAGTACAATTAGATACAAAATTGATGGTCTTCACTGTTTCAAACTTGCTTTTATTACAAGCAAAGAACATTGAAATCTATTTAAATGATGTGTCCATTATTTAAGCTAGAATATTTGTTTTTCATCACTCGCCAGTTAAGCACACCATAATTGTGTCTGCCTCAGAACCAGATAAATGGTGGAGATGCTGTGTATAACGAAATGAACAGACTTAATTGTTTTGACACTGTATTTACACAAAAAATGATTTAATGAGTCGATGCATCTTCTTGCCCATTAAAAAAAAACATTTTAGATTTTGGTTTGTATAAGCTTGTTTAATTTCAGGTTTTATTTTTCATAGTGGTACACTGGTAAACTTGGCCTGCCACCATTTCATTACATTTGACCACTACCCTCCTATTTTATATATATATATATATATATATATATATATATATATATATATATATATATATATATATATATATATGTATGTATGTATGTCAGAGCTCGACGTGTTTAACTATATGGACTTTTTATATGCTAGTCCTTGATATCCATTGCCTTTTCAAAAGGTCTGGACTAAATCTTGCAAGGACTTACCAGCTGAGCTGTACAACTAGTTTCAGAGTAACCCATTGGACAAGCACTGTCACTCTAGACATAGATTTAGTGAGAAATTTGAAAACTGGTCTCAAGTTTGATTGCATAGTAGAGAACTTATTTCATTTGTTGCTGAGACTATGATACAGAATACTCATAACTCTCTTTTTAGCCGACCTAACATTGCCTGTTTCTTTATCGTTATGCAAATGAGGTTATCAGTGACATTTTTTTAAGGAGCCAATGAAACTCCTCCATGGTATACATTTTGTAAACCATGTTGCTTGTATATGTCATGGTATGTATATATTTTCTAAACCTCATTGCTCCTATATAAATCATTGTGTAAACCACTATACATCTATATTTCATGGTATATGTATTGAAAACCACACTGCTTCTATATTATTATAAACATAAGAAATAAAGGGATTATTTTTGGCAGGTATATGAAAGTGCATCTATGCAAGTTTTTTTTCCTTAAACAAAATATTTTTGGAAAATAAGATTTGAATTAGCTTTTGTAAAACATCTTACATATTTGTTGGCAAGATAAATGAAAAGATTTTAAGTTCATATTCTCAATTTACATTCAAAAATTTAACTCTAATATCCCAGTTTTGTAGTTTCAGATTTAACATATGAACTGCAAAAATGAGGTACATGTAATTTCACAAAATATATCCTTACCACTGTCATACATTTATAAAAAATTTTTCAGAATGGAGCAGTTATTCTTATTTGTACCGGTGCTGCAGTTATTAGCAAAATATTAATATTAAATTAAAACAGGAAAGGTTCAAACTTTAATTATTTTCGAAGAAATCATAGTTAATGCAAACTTGAACCTGTCACTTAGGTATATACTCTTTGGTTTCTAGCCTGAAGACACTTTTACCCTTCTGTGACCTCAGTCTTACTGAGCAGCTGACGATTTCAGCCTTCTTTGCATATGAAAAGGGAATGGGCAATACCTGGCAGTGTTGTGTATTGTTCCATCTTATTGATGGTTGGTATGCTTTTTATGTTGACTATCCCTAATACTGCACTGTAAGAAATCTTTCCATATCAAATTGTATTTGATTACCATTTTACCTTTGATTACCATGTTACATTTGATTCATAGTCTATGATACATAACTATATAATTTCAGCTTTATTACAAATTATTATTATTCAGTTTTGTTGTAAGATGCACTGAAAGAAAAATGTTGCCTATGTTTGTGTCATTTTGTTTTATTTTACTGAAAGATGGTGGTTTGTTTTCTCTAGCAAGGATTCCATATTTAATTATATATTGTCAGTGCTTTTCATAAAGTCCTGATAAGTATTCAGTGAAAAGATGTTTGGTTGCAATATTTCAGAAACATCAAATATTATATAGAGCATTGAATGAGCTTTTCTGAACTTGTCAAACTAAGTTTTGTCATTTTTTAAAAGCGTTTTAACTAAAAAAAAATATACTTGAAGTTTTGTCCCTTCTAAATAGTAATGGTGTTTAGGTTTCATCCAACAAGAGCATTGGAATTACAATGAAGTTTGAGTTCTGAAAGGTTTTGTGGTTTGAATGAATCCTTGCTATCCTGAACATTAATTCAACATTCCTTTTGTATTTTCAGGGAAACATGTATGAATATTCATGTTTGTTTTGTAACCAGAATCCTTATTTATAATTGTGACATATTGTATCTAGTTTTCCATTCTTTCAAGCTGTAGTAATTTTCTTAATATCTATATTGTTAGCATCTAATACAATTTATTATATTTTAAACTATTACATCTAAAATGCGCAAAAATAAAAATATTTTACCACTCTAAGTTCTTCATATTTTTTTAGTCTTGTTTTAAAATTTCTTGAATGTAAAGAAAATTAATTGTCAAGTACATGTTCTCAACCCAGCGAAAATGAGTTTTAAATATCAGTTTCACCCTTTGAAAATATCACCAAAATACTATATGGAATGACATTGCTACATGCCTTCCATAAGGCATAGTGATATATAGTTGTGTCTGTCTGTCTGTTACTACTTTCGTTTTAACACAATAACTAGTGTTTTCCACAGTCTACTGTCACATAAATTTGTGAATGGCTTTCACTTGGAGAAACAATCAGACTGATGGGGTTAAAAATCAAGATCAATTGAACTGAAGGATGAAAAATGATTTCAACACAATGACATTAGGTTTACATTTAATACCTGGACCAAATTTTGTGGATTGCTTATACATCTGTTAAAGAGGAATCCTATCAATTTTAGGGTCAGGACAGCAGTCAAGGTCACTGTTACTGAGAAAAAAAATGTTTTCTACATAAAAACATTAATTTCACATCCCAGACCTGGACTAAACTTGGTACTTTAATTTCACATCCCAGACCTGGACTAAACTTGGTACATTAATTTCACATCCCAGACCTGGACTAAACTTGGTACATTAATTTCACATCCCAGACCTGGACTAAACTTGGTACATTAATTTCACATCCCAAACCTG
Organism: Potamilus streckersoni; assembly: GCA_016746295.1. Classification (NCBI taxonomy): domain Eukaryota; kingdom Metazoa; phylum Mollusca; class Bivalvia; order Unionida; family Unionidae; genus Potamilus; species Potamilus streckersoni. The sequence goes on along the minus strand of JAEAOA010000553.1, from coordinate 160,875 downwards.
GACTAAACTTGGTACATGGCTTGTACTTAAGGTAAGGAAGAAGACTATTGATTCTGAGGTCAGTTGTCAAAGTGACTAAAAAATAATGGTTTCAATACAATAACTTCAGCTTTACAGCACAAAATTTAATCAAACTTTGTAGATGACTTGTACTCAGAGTAGAAGAATCCTGTTGAATTTTGGGTGCAAATGCATGTTTACTGTAACTATAAATAATAGAGGAAAATATGGTTTATGCACAAAAAAATTGCAGTTTTCGATGATGTACCTTTGCCAAACGTTTATGATAAGGTGCATTGAGTAAGAAGTTATTCATTTGGGGATTAAAAGTGAAGCTTTGTCTGGCTAAAGAAGATCAACGGTTAAAAGTTTAGTTTTCAATCATGTACCTTGAAAACTTTGTGGATGATTTAAAATTTGTATAAGAAATAAATCATATTGAATCATATGTCAAGATCACTGTGATTGAAGAAAGAAAATTGGTGTTTGGGACCAACTTTAGCTCATAAGCACATACTTGGACCAAAGAAGTTTGCTTGCACTTAAGGTATGGAAGAGGCCTGTTAATTTGGGGGTCAACAGTCAAGGTCATTATACCTGAAAAGAAATTAGACTATAAACTTTTGTTTAAAATTAACTTCATATATATATATATATATATATATATATATATATATATATATATATATATATATATATATATATATATATATATATATATATATATATATATAATCTAGCTACATTATTGATATAATAGTCAGGGAAATTTTCAGTTGGATGCCAATACATAGAAAATATATTTATAAGAGAAGGTCAATAAATACAATATACAATTACTCAGCATCCTACACAATTTTCAATAGACTTGAGAAATTACATAAAGTTCAAGCAGAAAACAAAGAAGGAAAATACTTTCGTGTTTAGCATCACAATGAACATTTTGATGTCATTACCAGTATTACCAGATTCCTAGGATACAGTTGTTATTCTGAGAAATGTGACTATGGGTATAACAAATGAGAGCAACACAGGCATTGTGGATCAATATGTCCCGGATGTTTGGCCTCTAAACCCTGCCTTGACAAAGGACAAAAACGAGTGCATTGGTCAGTTTGTCAGTGTACTTTTGTCAGCCCTACCTGTTACCAACATCTTAAGACACAAGGTTCACAATATAAAAGTGATTTTCAACTCCTGAAATGTTCTGCTTGTGGCCAAGTCATAAGGCATACCTATGTCCAGCAAAGACACAATGGCAGATTTGTCACCAAAACCGTAGACTTGAAACACAAATGCTACATCCAACAATACCAACCCCAACAGGAGGAGGAAGATGACCAGAAGAAGAAAGGGAATTTAATATTTTTTTATTTTGAATGCATCCAAGAGACTGATATTCACTTAACTACTTGTTTAGTGGCTCACTGAGTATGCGAGAAGTTGATCCAAGAAATTAACTTTTGCCTTTGCCCCCACTGTGGCAAGATTCCTGGAGGACGTGAACAAATCTTTCGAGGACTTGACACACTGCCCAGTTTTGGCCGATGGATCTTGGACCCTATCGACTAGACATGGAGCCAAGAGAATATTGAACGTTACGGAGATCGCCATCCCTATGCCACTGTGATGGCTCACAATTTCTTGGGATACGATGGAGAATTTCTTCTGAAATATTATATGGAACAAAGTATAGAACACCCTAAACTCACCTGGATGGAATCCAAAATCATCTCCATGCGCACTGAACGAGACGCTTTTTACACTTGGTACAATACTCACGCTTCAAACCCATTCAACTTTCAGGAAGAAATGTTAAAATATTGTCGTTACCGCGAGGACATTTTGCAGCAATGTTGTGTAAAATCTTGAGAATTGTTCATGTTTGATTCTTTGAAAAAAGCATTTACCATTGCCAAAGCGTGTTCCTTAGTGCTATACTTGTGCTATAAGTAAAACAAATGGATCCAACATGCCAGAAATAGAGGAAGTCAAAAGACTATCAGAATGTATTCAGTGGATGGCCGAGACTTAGAAAACCCTAAGAACGTGTACGAGTTTAATGGTTGATTATTTCATGGATGTCCGATCTACTACCCTTAACGGTACACTAAAAATGATTTTATACAATGTACCATTGAAGACTTGTATGAGGCTACTTGTCAGTGGCGCTTAATGTTAGAACAGCAAGGAAAGGAGGTGAAATGTGGGAGCACGAGCACAATCAACGTTTGAAAACCGATCCAAAGTTTGAATGCATTGTGGAAAGTTACACGCTGGTGGACCCTCTGAACTCGCGAGACAGTGTGTACTGAAGACGGATGAATGCCACCTGATTGCTGTACCAAACCGACGAGTAAAAAGGAGAAGGAATCATATACTTAGACGTGTGTTTGTTGTATCTTTACATGGGCAAATATTGTCACTTTTCCGCAGGGTTCCCACAATTGCTGACGATACTTATCTACCCGGACAACATTTGACAATATGAAGGATTGATTAAATGTAAATGCGTACCTCCCATGGACTTTTGCCATCCCATTTTACCTCACCATTGCCAGGGAAATATGATGTTTCCATTGTGCCGTACTAGTCCTGAAACGTGCAACCAAGACCAGACTTGTCAGTACACCCAGGAACGTGCCTTGACAGGAATGTGTGTCAGCGTTAACTTGTTTAAAGCTCTCGTCCTAGGATACAATTATTAGATGTGTACGAAATCTTCCACTTTCCAAGACAGAGCAATACCACAAGGGTATTGAGACTAAGAAAGGATTTTTTTTTTGCAGACTATCGGTGGATGTCTTTTGAAACTGAAACAAGAAGTCAGTGGCTATCCTGCTTGGTTCCACATTCCCGAAGACCAAAAGAAATTCAAAGAGAAATACTGGGAGGAGGAAGGCATCGCTCTAGACCACATCAGGAAAAACGAGGGATGACTATCATTTGCCAAAGTGATGTTGAATTGCTTATGGGGTGAAATGGCACAACGACCATATTTATCCAAGACGGAGTATTTGTCCGATCCTTCCCGCTACTTCCAGATGATTCACAACAAAACTAGAGCCACGAAACACGTGGATGTTCTTTATGTCACGTAGAGGAAAACGAAGGTTGACGATTGTTTGCCAAATTGATGTTAAATTGCTTGTAGAGCGACATGGCAAATCAAATGTGTTTACCCAAGAGAGTATTTGACAGAATCTTCCCGTTACCTCCAGATGATTCACGACAAACCAAATGCATGAAACACGTGGACTTCCTTTGTGAGGACTTGCTATTAGTCAATTATGAAGAAGAACTGAACTTCGTACAGGCCGGCGAGTTTGGAAATGTCATCATTGCAGCCTACATGACAGACCATGCTCATTTAAAATTGTACGAAGCGTTAGAACTATTAGGAGAGTGTGTGCTGTATTTTGACATGGACAGTAATTCAGCTTCTCAACCACATCACTTTACCTTATAGACACGTTTATATTGGTCAGCTTATAAAAAGGGAAAACGTCCAGGACTGATAGTTCGTTGTGACTAACATTGCCAAGCGAGAAAGATGAATCCTTTTAAATAGACAAAAAATCAAATTCGATGATTCTCAGGTGGAGTGCGATGATGTGCCTTGCAATGGCAGGAATGCCTTACGCTGTGACCTCAATGATTTAGTACATCATGGGAACTTTGCTATGACTACTACTACTACTACTACTACTACTACTACTACTACTACTACTACTACTACTACTACTACCATAGAATGTGTGTTTCTTTCTAAAATTTATAAACAGAATTTTGAATAAAAATTTATTCTATAGACAAAATTTTGACGGGGTACTTTTGATTCCCTTGTGTGTCTAAAGGGTTGATCATCCAACTCAAATTTCAATCATTTGGTTGAAATACCTCTCCCTTTTCGTTTTTTACTGACCTTTACAAGGGTTTCCTAAATCCTGTGTATGCTATATGTATGATGCTATATTGTGTGATTGCTATAGATAGTTGTGTAAGGACGGCAAATAATCATTTTTTCCTCACGTCTTTAACTATAATATGTTTATTTTTGCTGGAATATCATTCTCTATCCCATGCTGAAAATTTTGAATTTCCAGTTAATGTTTACTGTATTTTGAATGAGAGACGGTTTCATATATAAAAAATATAATAAAACAAAATATAATTTTTATGTGTATGTTTGTTGTGTGCCATCTCTCATTTTATTTAAGTTCATTTCTCTCATTTTTTAATCATTCTCTATTCCATGCTGAATTTTAAAATTCCAGTTAATTTTTACTGTATGTTGAATGAGAGACGGTTTCATATACATAAAATACAATAAAACAAAATATATTTTTTATGTGTGTGCTTGTTGTATGTCATTTCTCATTTTATTTAAGTTCTTTTAAAAGCTAGGATGCATTTGTTAAGGAGCCACGTTTTATTTTTTTATGTTTCTCTTAACTTTTTGCATCCATATTCCCTTGTTCAACTCCGAAAAGAATGTCAACTCCGAAAGTCAGAAGCCGAAATTCCGAATATGATGAAAAGTAAAAATTTATATAAATTCTCTTAGACTGGTTATCCCTTTTCTTTAGTTGTTATTTTTTTTTCATTATGAACCCTATATGTTTGTATTGTATGTCAATATACCTCAGATGGAAATTGTATGGGGCTCTTTTACAGACCTGTTCACTTCGCGTGGCGCATTGTGATTTAGCCATGTGACGTCAATGTCCCGAACTTCTTCCATGTGTGGTTCCCTATCTCTTTATAGTAATTCAATTCATTCATTCAAGCAGTTTTATATTAGTTGGTATTAGTTCGGGGTTACCATTTTTTGTTGATTAATGCAACAATTAAGGACACCTAAGGAGTAAATCATTTATATTAAATTTGAATCTAAACATATTCCACCGAATTTCCCCCTGGGAAGAAAGATGAGGCTGGGACTCCAGCTCGCGCTCAGGTCGGTATGTACCCCTTCATGGGCTGTATTCTCACTCTCCTAACGAATAGAAGGCTAAAAACTTACTTTCATGGGTGTTGGACAGGTTATTTGCTTATAACAATCACCTGACCTCATGTTTTCATTGTATATATTATAAAATTAATTATTTTCATTAATACTTTTTCTCAAATTTTGTGTCTAAAAATAGTAACATGTTCCTTTGGTACTCTACCTTCTTTTCAATTGGTGAAATCAATTTTAATCTCTCCTGTTCAGTCTTTTTACATCCAATTATAGCGTGCGATATTGTATAATTAGTTTTTCACATAGGGCATTTTGGAATTATTTTTACCATATGTCTTCTTTTTGCCACTTCAACTGTCAGCCAAGCATTGTGTAAAAAATTAAAATTATACTTTGTATTTTCAGAGATTTAATATTGATCCAGGTTGTCCATGTATTTCCCCTATTTACCACCCAATTTTCCTCTTCCACCTTACTACTCTTATTTTTTGTTTGTTCTTTCCTGATCCAATTATATGTACTACTTTTGTCTGCTTCTCATAATCCTTTGACATATCTATACTTGTATAGTAATTCTTTAATAAATTAAAAATTTGTTGGTACTAATTGTTTTATTTACTACTGAATTATTTTTTATATAAATATCCCCATATCCCTCATTACAAATCCAAACCAATAGATATGCATTGCTTCCCAAGGTGTGTTAGGTTTAAAATTTATTGATTTAAGTTTGGGGCTGGGTAGTGCTAATCCACCTTGTATATTGTATCTTTTTCTATATAGTGAGTTTTAAAATTCCATATATAATTTATTGTTTCGTTATCAGATTTTTCAAGTTTTTTTGTTGTCAATATCAATCGATTTTAAAATATAATTCATTAGAGTATAAATCAGTTTTGGCTACTTGTTCCCGCTTCATTATACATAACGTCTGTGCCCAGATTTCCATATTCTTTTTAAATCATGCTTCTCAAAGTTTGATAGTTCTCTAATTCATCATTTATGTCGTCATACATACTAAACCTAATACTTCCGAACAAACCTGTAGTAGCTTACCGGAGACCAAAAAACCTAAAGGACATCCTAGTCAGGGCAAAGCTAACGCCAATCGCTAGTCAAAACCAACCTAGTCAATCTGGACCCTGTGGCGATAAAAGATGCAAAACCTGTCAACATATGATAGAGACCAAAACATTCACTAGCACAGTGACTAAAGAAAAACTAAACATACATGGTCCAAACAAAACGTGCAAAACAGAGAATGTGATTTATCTCATCACATGTAACATCTGTGCCCTTCAGTACGTCGGAAAAACTGAAAAGCTACACAAAAGGAAAAACCTTCATAGATCTGATTGGATGACAAAAAAGCTGTACAGAAGCCCGGTCGCAGAACACTTCTCCTCCCCTGGCCACACTTTCAGTGATATAATACTTATCGCTATTGCTAACAACCACAGCTGGAGTTCCGAAACCAGGAAGGAAAAGGAATCATACTGGATACGCCGCCTTAGAACATTGAAACCAATCGGTCTAAACCAAGAAGACTAGAAAATGAAAACTATGCACTAGTAGAATTTAACATTTTCTAAATCTTCTTATTATCCTTTAATTTTTACTATAAGAATAACCGGTATAGAATCAAATATCCGGGATATAATCTGCATTACATATGTATAAAAAGTGAAAATAGATGTCGCTTTGGCTTGTAAACTTTTAGAAAATTATACAACGTTTTCAGTTTCCACAACTAGTTTATACAAGCTGGTTGTATTTATAGTTTTAGCACATGTGAAGACAGCCATGTAGAGGTTTACAAACACAACGTTTTTGTGTTTGTTTGTTTGTCGTACATATGTTTTGTATTTGCCTTTGTAAAAGACTCATTAAGAGTCGCAAGCGCTTAGGCTAGTTAGTTTTTAGTTTCGTACTGTTCGTCGTCAGTTTAATGCATATATATATATATATATATATATATATATATATATATATATATATATATATATATATATATATATATATATATCAATCATCCATTCCCAAATGATGACTTTAAGTCAGTTTTGGCTGCTTTATCTTCCTTTTACCGCATGCATGATATCAATCATTGCCGGATTAAGGCCTTCCAGGGTCTTAATCACTGAAAATGTTATGGGTTTTCCATCATTCCCAAATCAAAATACTTGTACATGCTGATAAAGCATTCAATTTTATCATCATCAATTAATTATAAGTTTTGCCTCTGGTGCCCTAAGCACTAGCTTATTGTGTTTAATGGTTAATCCGACACAGATACCAATATTACTAGGCAGCCAACGGTGCAGAATGCTATTAACAAACTGCATTAGCAAAGCATATTTCTGCAATGTCTTGAATATTATCGGTTTTCAGATTTGAAGTTTGGAAGTCTTTCAGTGCGCAAAGAGAGTCTCCGAGCGGCAGAGTGGTCTAAAGATCTCACCGTTACGGATCACTGCCATCTCACCTCTGCTTTTGTGTGTTTGGGTCTCGGGTTCGACCAGTGTGGAAATGTGAGAAACTTGCCAGTAGCTTCTCGTGGGTCGATAGTTCCTTCTGGGGTTTTCTCGGGTTCTTCCTCCATCATTTATTCTGGCAGCTATGTATAGCCTATCTTATGCTGAAAATGTTGTTTAACTCTACAACAAAAAAAAACAAACAACAATGTGGAAAGGGGTCCTAAAGATGCTGAACATTGCTTTTAAGAGATTTTAGTGTAGCTCAATGATTTTTGCCTGACTCTAATTTCAGCGGTACAACTAGGGTTTTTATTCTGTAACCGATTAGAAATGTAGACACGGGGCGTTGCAACTTCAACATTGATTCCATTTTTCAAACAGTTTGGGCAACGGAACGAATGGCTACGATAGGATGCTGACTCTATTATATGTATTCTAAAAATAACTATTTGTTTAAAATATAAAATATAATGGGTATGGGGTGTGATGGTAGTTGAGACTGAACGTTGAGGTCTGAAAGCATTGCAATTGCAGTTTTTATAACACATTGATTCTTGTTGTTTCGATGCGAGTAGGAATTCCTATGCCAAATGGTGTGGGGAAACTTCTGAGCCTTCAGAGTTTGGTATTTGGGCCTAAAGAATGCGTCATATGAGGGATTAAAAATATTAGAACGTAGTTTAGCAGTTTTGATAGACTCAGGTAAAGAGAGTTTCATTTGAGGCTTTCTGGATGGGAATTTTGAACAGCTTCCAGACACAATTTAAGTCATTGATTGTAGTTCTAGTCTATTTTTAGAACATTTTTCTCTGTCATTTTTGTGGTGATAAAAGAGTTATATTTATGCATTTTTGTTAGGGATTTAAAGGTAGTTGTTTATTCTTGAGAATATGAGCTTATGGTGTAATTTTCTGTATGTATTTCGGCGACAGTGCACAGTGAGTAAAAAGGCCTTTGTGATGATCCGAAAGTTAAATGTGTTCCATAAGCATGCTGCTTTACTTTCAGTCCAGACTCTCAAAAAATGCCAGTGAATTTTTGACAAGAACTTCACTGTGAAGTCGTCTTTGAAGGTATTTTAGATTAATATGTAATTTGTACTGATTGTCAGACAGTCGAAATTTAAGTACTGAGAAATAAACGTAGAGAATATATAGTAAAATTAATCGTGTCATTGGTCCGTATAACCGGAGCAAAAATTTCTGGTCGGTTCCACAATCTGGCATTTTACACGACCTGTATTAAATTTCAGCGCTTTTTGACATTTGTCTCTGAGGTATCTTGTATGTGCAAGGAAAATTAGTATATACAAAACAAGCGTAAAAATTTTGTCTGCTCCACAACAGGGATATGAGAATAGTCTAGACAGAATTTTGAGTCATCATTAATTCAGTATAATTGGCACAGGTGCATACAATTAGTTTATATTTAAAACCTGTTTTATTTTGTCCATTTCTGAGCGCTTCATATTTAATCGGTAGTTGAAGATCGTTAATATAGGTACTATTTTGACTATAGCAGATGAAAAAGTCGTCGATATATAATGAGCTTCAAGGGTCGATATATAATGAGCAAAAAGTCGTCGACTTATAAGTAGCTTTATGAGTTGACATATGATAAGCTTTATGAATCGACATATAAGGAACAGTCATAGATAAGGATTTTGGCTTTGAAAAGAGTTAATGACAATATCTCAGGGACAAATGTCAGAAAGTCTTTGATCTGTTACAAGTTGTGACAAACGCAAATTGGGAACATTCGGTATTGATATTAAATCCGGATTTAGCTGTAATAAAAATGATTTCCATTCCACAAAGAAACGGACACATTATCCATGTTTTACGCCTTACCCCCTCGCTCAAAAGCAAACACTAAAAAAGCTAGATAGTGAAACAAAAATCAGGCATCAAGCACATCATAGATTGGAGAGCATCATGCTATAACTGGATTTGATGAAGAGGTAACATCACTTTGTCAGTAAAGATTGGCACTGATACATATATAGCTGCAGAATAAGTTAAACAGACCGATACATTAACAATGGAAGAAATATAAAATAGGGGTCTTTACAGAATACAAGTCCAACTAAGTGACTGTAAGGATCCGATCTCTAATTCATAAAACTTTATACGGCATTTCGAATAAGAAATGTTACTCCAGACTTAAAAATATTGCTCGAAATTTGAAAAGGCGGGCCTTTCATTATAACATTTTCAAGAAAGATTTGGAATCCTGAAAAGTTTAAGATGTATTGGATCAAGCTGAGTTTATAACGAATGAGAACCATTGAAGCGTATGATGAATGGGACCAATCGGAGTTTATGTAGAGTGAGAGCAATTGGAGTGCATGATGAATGGGACCAATCGGAGAGTATTATGAATAGGAGCAATTGGAATATATGATGAATGGGATCAATAGGAGTTTACGATCAATGTTGACCTGTTGGAGTTATGTTGAATGGGACCAATCAGAGTGTATGATAAATGGGACCAATTGGAGTGTGTCATTAATGGGACCAATCGGAGTGTATGATGAATGGGACCAATCGGAGTTTACGATCAATGTTGACCAGTTGGAGTTATGATGAATGGGACTATAAATGGAGATAAATTCGTCTAAATTGCCAAAAAAATGTGGTGTCAAGCAAACTGTCCACTGTTTTCATGTTTAACACGTCAAGTTTTGTTTCTCAGTATAGTATTGTTAAAGTTAAAAGATACAGTATTGTAACAAACGATCTTCAAAGGACAGTGGTTGATGGCAACTCACCAGACGGAAAACAATCTCTTTCAAATGTTAAAAACGAAGACAGAAATTTTAAATGCATCATTTAGTACCAGTTATCTCTAGAAAAAGTGAACAAAATCAAGAATCTGCAAATCGGTTTATTGTGATCGTTTTGACATATTCACAACTTCCAAACCAAGGACAAAAACCAAGCCTTAGAAAATGGACACGACATTTGACTAGTTTAACCAGAAAACAATATTTTCTTTGAAATTCATAATTCATGCTCTTTATCTTTTGCGAATGCAAGATATAACTCCTGAACCATAATCCACCTGATTCTTACTGGTGCTAGATGGACTAGTGACACGGAATCAACCTGAATTTCACAGATGCTAGATCGGCCTCCGACTCTTAACAGGATTCCATTTGAATCTCACAGATGTTATATCGGACTAATGACCCGAACTACACCTTATTCCTACAGATGCTATATCGGACTAGTCACCCGGAATTCAGATTATTCTTACAGATGCTATATCGGACTAGTGACCCAGAATCCACCTTATTCTAACAGATACTATATCGGACTAGTGACCCAGAACCCACCTTATTCTAACAGATGCTATATCGCACTAGTGACCCAGAAACCACCTTATTCTTACAGATGCTATATCGGACTAGTCACACGGAATTCAGATTATTCTTACAGATGCCATATCAGATTAGTGACCCAGAATCCACCTTATTCTAACAGATGCTATATCGCACTAGTGACCCAGAAACCACCTTATTCTTACAGATGCTATATCGGACTAGTGACCCGGAATTCAGATTATTCTTACAGATGATATATCGGACTAGTGACCCAGAAACCACAATATTCTTACAGATACTTTATCGGACTAATGACCCAGAACCCACCTTATTTTTACAGATGCTATATCGGACTAATGACCCAGAACCCATCTTATTCTTACAGATGCTAAATCGGACTAATGACCTAGAACCCACCTTATTCTAACAGATGCTATATCGGACTAGTGACCCAGAACCCACTTTATTTTTACAGATGCTATATCGGACTAATGACCAGGAACCCACCTTATTCTAACAGATGCTATATCGGACTAGTGACCCAAAACCCACCTTATTCTTACAGATGCTATATCGGACTAGTGAACCAGAACCCACCTTATTCTAACAGATGCTATATCGGACTAGTGACCCAGAACTCAACTTATTCTTACAGATGCTATATCGGACTAATGACCAGGAACCCACCTTATTCTTACAGATGCTATATCGGACTAATGACCAGGAACCCACCTTATTCTTACAGATGCTATATCGGACTAGTGACCTAAAATCCACCTTATTCTTACAGATGCTGTATCGGACTAATGACCCAGATCCCACCTTATTTTTACAGATGCTATATCGGACTATTGACCAAGAACCCACCATATTCTTACAGATGCTAGATCGGACTAGTGACCCAAAATCCATCTTATTCCTACAGATGCTATATCGGACTAGTGACCCAGAACCCACTTTATTTTTGCAGATGCTATATCGCACTAGTGACCCAGAAACCACCTTATTCTTACAGATGCTAGATCGGACTAGTGACTTAAAATCCACCTTATTATTACAGATGCTATATCGGACTAGTGACCCAGAACCCACCTTATTTTTACAGATGCTATATCGCACTAGTGACCGAGAAACCACCCTATTCTAACAGATGCTATATCGGACTAGTGACCCAGAACCCACCTTTTTTACAGATGCTATATCGGACTAATGACCAAGAACCCACCTTACTTTTATCGCACTAGTGACATAGAAACCACCTTATTCTAACAGATGCTAGATCGGACTAGTGACCCAGAACCTACCTTATTTTTACAGATGCTATATAGGACTAATGACCCAGATACCTAAATCTTACAGATACTTGATTGAACTCATGAGACCTAAAAAATTAAAAAGATTCAATTAAACTCATAAAAAAACTTTAAAATAAATGAAAGAAGAAAGAATGACAAATTCGTCTCTTTTTCAACTAATCTGAATCAGTATTGCTTGTTAAACAGCATGCAGACCTTTACTGCATGGATATCATTGACAGTTGTTCATCTCTGAGGGTCACAAATAGCAAACATGTCGCTTAAGATAATGTTTATTTTGCTGTGCAATCTTTTAGTTAACTACGTCAAATGGCTCAAGTTGACAGCCAATGAAAATGTCAGCGTATTTATTGTTTACATTGTTTAGAACAATATCCGGATATTCAGCTATCCCTTATCACATTTCTGCATTTATTCAAATATCGTTTGAATCGTTTCTCGCATGCTCTGTTCCCTCGTGTATGAAATTAATTGTCCAAATAAATTTAGTACTAAGTTTGGGTCATCTGGTACGTCCTTATCAAGATTGAAATGGTTAAATCTCCTCCGCTTGGATATATTGTCATAAATAGATAGAAAGCAGAGCACACAACACAAGTGGAGACATACGTATTAAAAATAGGTCGTTTTAACAGTGACGGACAATAAAAGTGAACTTCTGGGAACAACTAGATGAATGGAAACACTACCCAGATTATGTGTAAAAGAATCACTATGCGTTTAAGATTCAAATAACGTAATAATTCATTATTTAACTTTATATTGTATTCCAGAATCAAAATGTTCTCAACTGGAAAGGAAGACGAATGCTATGAAATAAATCAGACAAAACAATAATCTGAGAAAACATTGTATTAGTAAAAGTAACAACGAAATATTGTGAGGAACAGTAACTTAGCAATATTCTGTGAGGAACAGTAACATAGGAATATTCTGTGAGGAACCGTAACTTTTCAATATTTTTTGAGGAACCGTAACTTTGCAATATTCTGTGAGGAACCGTATATTGCTAACAATAACTTGTGAATGAAGAACAGGGTATTACTGGCAGAGCAATATTTTGTATACATAAATCTTAATAAATAGTGAAAAGAAGCCTAAGTACAGCTGAACACACTTTATGCCGCCAAGTCATTGTTCATACATATCGGGTAATTTTGTGGTTCTTTTCTGGATAAAGAAAAGAAAGTTTTAATTATTTGGACACATTATTGGAACCATGACATCACGAAATATTAGCTACAATGTTAACCTTGTCAACATTTTGATGATCTGTCTCCAACTATTTTTTCTCATATCAGAAGTACGAGGTCAGCAGCTCTTAATGACAGATTTGAAAATAAAGAACTGCACTGTGACTGTAAGTACATTGGAACTAATCCCATGACTCTTCGTTTACGTAGTTTTCTACATCATTCTATTTACCATTTAATCTGTTTACCAATGTGAGTGCAGATGCTTCTTAAAAATTTATAAAAATATATGCCTTACAAATGATTCATTATTGTAAAATACCTAATCCGTAAAACAACTCTGTTTAAAGTATTGAAATTCAGTATACACAAATAAACGTTAGTCAAAACGATCTTTTGCCTCACCCTTGCTAGACCACGAGAAAAAAATTTTCATCAAAATTTGATCTGAGTGGTAATTGATAGTTAAAAAATGCATTCTTGTACGAAGTCCTCTATAATTTCTCTTGGATTTTCCAAAAGCTTTGTCTAAATATATCACTAAAGTTATATGAACTTTTGAGGACTTACGACACGAGTGTTATTGGGAATTGTTTTTTTTTTTCTTAAGATCAGTATTTCGTGGTGTGCAGGAGCATTTGATGCTGACCTTGATCAGTGCACTCATGCATATACAGAATCCATGTGATAAATATTAATATGGCGGGAAAATCCCTCAAATCCTGCTGCTGTAATTTTCTAAAATGAACTTGTCATATGTTATGCATGATATATCTTGAGTAAATTGGACAGAAATATTTCATTTTTGTGGTGTTCATAATTTCTTTGTAATATTTTGTGTCTGTCAAAGTTCAACATACAGACAATTAGTATAGGTTCGTTAAAAGACACAGATATATTCGACATTTATCATTAGAATCGCATAAATTGCATGCGTCTTGGCAAAGCTTATCGTTAGATTGTTCCTACCTAGCTGGAAGGGCATGTCCTGGCGAAGATAATCTCCAGATTGTTCCTGGTGTGTCAACTTAAGGTAAATGGCATCTTGTCCCTCTCCCATCTGTGCTATATATTGCGGCTATACATATATACATATTTAGAAAACATTGATATTATACAAATTATGTACACATTTTGTACAAAAGCTACTAATGGTAATGGTACACATAAATAAATAAAACAAAATAAATAAATAAATTAAATAAATAAATAGAGAAAAACTGATACATACCAAAAGCTTCAAAACCTTCACTCAATTCTAATTTTACACTGTAATTATTGAGGTTATGCCTGTGATATATTCAATCAATGACGTTAAAATTTAAACATTCAAATATATATTTAAATACACTCGCCCCCCCCCAAACAAATCTTGAATGACTCAGGATACACACACACACACACACACACACACACACACACACACACATATATATATATATATATATATATATATATATATATATTTATATATATATATATATATCACATGAATAAAATTGTCAAGAACTTGTCTTAAGAAAGGTAATTCCTAATCATTTAGTCAATAATACATGCTAAGTGCTAACCATTTAATAGATTATATAGGAAGTACAAACAATTTTGTAAGTTGTATAAGCAGTACTAACATTTTAGTTATTTTTATAAGCTGATATTTTAGTTGGTTGTTAGATAAATCTTGATGAAGGTTCAAAGGTATTGACATAGTGTTATTAGATACCTTTCAGAAAGATCACTAATTATGACATACAGACATCTCTCTCTATCTTTCTGTATATATATATATATATATATATATATATATATATATATATATATATATATATACATATATATATATATATATATATATATATATATATTCACAGAGAGAGAGAAGGGGGGGGTCTGCTGATAACCATGTTAATAATATTCAATATGGTCAGCTGAACATCTATACATATTGGTTTGCTAAGTTGGATTAATACATTTCCAAGGATACAGATAGGCAAAAATAATGAATACAAACTTCTTTGTTATATCATAATTAACTCGGAAGCAGGGAGGGTGAATAGACCAATATTTCATACCTAAATTAAGCTCCAAACGACGGGTAAAAAAATATAATCTCTCTCGGAGACTTCTAATATTTCCCATATGGGTGTAAAGAATGGTAACGGTTAGATGGCACAATTAAATCGTTATTATATAAAAAATAATAACCCTAAACAAGGAATCTCGCACAACCAAATTAGCTCGATATCGACTAGAGGCAATTAAAAAATATTTTCATTTCGTGATTCTGTCAAACAAAAATTACAAGAGCGTCAGGAATGGAATTTACGGAAGGTGCAGGACAATTTTTTTTTAAACCAGTTACGAAGGCTACTAAATTTCTTCCAACATTGGAGAAAAACCGCCAAAGCAACTGGGAAATTAGCAGAAAGAACTAAACAAACAAAAGAGATTCTAAGAGATCTTACAGGTGAAGTAGCTGCGACTCAACAACAAACACAAACAGAAGAAATCTTGAGCTACTTTGTTCTAATGTATCTGATGTATTTTGTCGGAACTTTTACAAGAACAAAAACCAGAACATGCAAGAACTAAAATTGAGGTGAATGATAAATTTACCGAAGATAGCATTTAACACATAAAACATTCAACTAGTACAAGACGTTCCTGAGTTTGTTGCGGAGAGTTTTGATGTCAGAAAAAATATTATTTGAAATCCGAGTACCATAATGATTCTGTAAGTCGTGATAACTGGTATAAATGGATATTTCACAATTTCACATTTATTAATAGAATAGATAGCTATTTTTCATGATTACAACGACAACAGGGGCCCCGAGTGGTCGAGTGGTCTAAAGCGCTGTCCGTTACGGATCACTGCCATCTCACCTCTGTCTGCGTGAGTTCGAGTCTAAGATTCGGCAAATGTGGATATGTGAGAAAGCTTGTCAGTAGCTTCTCCTGGGTCGGTGGTTCTTTCCGGTGATTTCCCGGTTTCTTCCTCCACCATTAATACTGGCCGCCATGTAATGCCCATCGTGTGCTGAAAAATGGCGATAAGCCCCACAACAACAACAACGACAACAGTGACAACCACAAAAACAACCACGGCCAGTATTACAATAACAAGCAAAAACAATAATCACAACAATCAGTCAAAAAGCAGGTAAAACAACAAGTAAGGCAGGAGAAGAATAGTATGATACAAGTTCTGCCTCCCCCGGTGCCACTGGAAGTGGGCTGACTAGCGGTAGTCTCAATAAACTTTACCCCCAATAACGTCCTGGACGACGTGGACAGACTAGAAATTCTAACTGACGGAAAACGAGCTCGTAATAATTCCCCAGAAATTATTAACGAAGCAGCTGATATCTGTCAGAGATTATCTACACGTCACATGATTGTTTATCGATCCCTCATCGATGAAATCGATGATCATTACCACAGTGACTGTTGGTATGCAATTGCATCAGTGACAAGAAAATAAGATGATCATAACTAATGCTCATAATAGACCTGTAATGGTCAGGGTGATAAATTCGCGATTACCTACGTATAAAGTGATATAGGGGGATGGACTCGGTATGTTGTTCAGGGCCTTTTTAGAAGAATATCCCCAAAAGTAATACCGATTGCAAAACAAAAGGGAATAAAAGCTATTGAATGTGTTCGTGATACTGTATTGGTTCTGTTGGTGATGTTGCTAGCAAAGTATTCTCAGCAATCAATGACAGACCAACACGATTAAAATGCAGATCGCAAGCTGTCTGACCTCAGCCAGCAAAATTGCCCAGCACTGGACTTATGCCTGCAAATGTCCGGGAAAATAAATCAAGCTTCAAATAAAAACTAGCAGAGTTGGCTATTGTATCCGTGTCAGAAAAATGTAACTACTAGTCCGATAGCAGAAAGTGGTCTTCCAGTTATATGATAACAAATATAAATATTGTTCAAACGTGTGTCTGATCCAGCATTTGACATGGATGCACCAGTTTTCAAAGATGAATATTTGCGCGATTATCGTTATTATTTTTATGACGCAAGTGTACCTGACTCACGTGGAAGAATCGAATTACATGTTCTGGATACAAGTAGATATTTTTTGCCCTTTGAGACATTCACTGGGATCGAAAGTAGAATTTTGAAAGCAGGTAATGCAGAATAAGAAATTGGTGATCGAGTTGGTTTTGTTAATAATGGCGTCCTGTCGTTATTTAACATTGCTACATGCATGATTGACCGAAAGAATATTGAATCATGTCTTGAAAATGTTGATGTTGCTACGACATTACTTGGCCTTGAGAGATACAGTGATGATTGCTCGAGATCAGCTGGCCCATTAATGATGTTTGCAAAGGGTACCACTGATCAACCCGAGAGAAGAAACGTAACACTGAAGGCAGCTGGAACTTTAGCTTCATCAATTAATGAAAATTTTA
Source organism: Potamilus streckersoni (assembly GCA_016746295.1). Classification (NCBI taxonomy): domain Eukaryota; kingdom Metazoa; phylum Mollusca; class Bivalvia; order Unionida; family Unionidae; genus Potamilus; species Potamilus streckersoni. The sequence continues at coordinate 143,165 of JAEAOA010000553.1, read as the reverse complement.
ACCTGGGATTTGCATCACGCAGATCAATGCTAAATATCATTAAAGAATTGTCATGTGTGATTCCGCTGTTACATATATTTGGATTCTGCAGACATGTTAAAAATGTTTTTTTTTGGGAGCTAAACACACCGTGGTATTTGTTAGGAAAGACACCGACAGTGCAATATGGCATGCTGCAGGGGTTGATGCAGGTAAAGTAATACTAACAAAACTTGTGTTGTGGATGCAAACAATGACTCCATCACTCGCCGAACAACAATGGTTACTCTTTTATTGATCAAAGTGGTAAATTAACGTTGTCATGGTTGACGATGACAACATAAAATATTCAAAGCTTATTAATGGTTTATTCACATGGCAGATAACATCACAGAAGGGGCTGTCAGTACCACGACATATATTTTTTGCTTTCCTAAATGCTGAACGAGTAAAATCTCAGGAGCGAAATTTAATAGAAATTGACACGATTGGTGATAGTGAAGTTTCTTTGAGGATAAGTGAACACCAAAAACCTTCTAAAGATGTGTTGATGAATTTTGAGAATAATCATATTGCACATGTTTATCATCGTTGAATGACATGCCATGGGGCGTGATCAAACTGTTTATTCTGGTTTGCAAAAATCTCAGCAGGATTTCACGACATTATATCCAATATATTATTTCTCACTGGAATATTTGGATTTGTTCAGACAGCTTGGCGTTGTTATACATTTTTGAGCTCGTATGGCAAGTGGAGCCATTGCTAATTACAGAGCAATTGCTTTTATGCACTCATGTTGCTTGAAGGTGTTGGTGGACAAATGAGCCATTGATGCACCAGTGGAAAACATAATGAAATTGATCGTGATATTATAATTTCATATGATCATGTTATAATCAGTCTGACTCCTGGTCAGATTAAAAACCTGCAATCAGCATCAAAAATTTACTATAGAACAAAAATAGTACTGAAATCAGAACATATCGCAGGTGGTCCAAACAAACTATCAATGACAGAACGTCATCTCAGGCGCTTCAAAGATCAAAGACCGGCGTTATATTTGATCTTTTTGCGGCTGCCATTAAGGACATCGTCAAGATGGGTGGATATTTTTCGACTTCTTGCAGCTTTACCATCGTTGACATCGGTTGAAGCCCCAGCTGTTGCAAAAGCAGCTGTATTTTGTGCTGTCGGAACTGCTGCTTGGATGACATTAAAGAAAGCAACGTATCACGGAATAAAGATTTCTAAATAAAGGTAAAGGTTTAAGACTGCCAGGAACTCCCCATTCATGGTAATATCTAAGTCTAAGATTACCCCGGGACATTCTCCTGATGCTTCCTATGTCCAATTTTAATTTACTTGATGATACTATAAATTAAACATCAAAAACATCATCGGTGTTTTTATGCGTGATCAATTGCGTAAAACAACAATATATCCAGGAAACTGGTATCATTAATCTCGTTGGAAGTTCTGGTCTAAGTACTTATTGGGTTGCATACGCGATTGATCCACGTGGAGTTGTTCATTTCGATTTGTATGGGTTAGCACCACCAAATATATTTTAAAAATATATCGGCAGAGTGCAAAGCACTCCTCTTGAAACTCCTGTCTGGTATTCAACACTACCAACACAGACAATAACTGATCCGCCAATATGTGGACGTGAAGTACTCGGTGTACTCGACACTATGTCGAGTTCGCTGATACAATCTCATAAAGACGTGAACGAGTATAGCATCAGATGTTAATAGCCGTCCATCGTCGTATTAAACAGGTCTTAAAGAATATGTAATGGTAGATATTTACTGAAGATCTGCTTGAGGCAAACCCCAAGGCCATTTATCAAAATATGCAAATCCTTCACGTGGTCAAGAATGAGCTCGCTGATCTTTTGAATCTCGCAAATGTGAACCAAAATGAAGTTGTTGTTTTTCATGATCAGTAAGACCGGTTAGAGACGAGTAATATCAGGCTGAAATATATTACTCTACGAGTTCCGGGGGCAACGGAAGGTAACTTAGCGGTGTTTACTAAAAACCGTAATATTCAAAATTCGGAGGAATCAATTCTAAAACTCATGGGAGAAATTACTGGACTAATCAGAAGAATTTGGAAATATATATGGCGATCTCACCATGAGCAAAACTACTACAATTACCAGTGGGATAGAACCAAAATCAGACGATGATGGGGCAACAGAAAAATGCCTTGACAGTACGATCAGAATTGAGATCGATGATCGTTTACTATCCGCAGATGATGCAATGACTTATTCTCTCAATATGGCTAATAATAAAATTACTGGTCTTGGAGAACCAGAATCAAGCGAGGACGCGGCAACGAAGAAAATCGTCGACAATAGCAACATCCCAATGATGACATCCTTAATGAAAATCGATGATGGAATGATCACTTTTAGATATGAATATTCTACTCATGTAACCGCGTTTACAAATTTTCATGGAAACACAAATAGAGCCATTAATGAAATTTTTGGAAGTCTAGCAGTCATCGACATTAAACTCTCTGACATAAAAGAAATTACCGACAGTAGTATATACAGTAGCGTCTGAATCTGCATTACGATCATCACTCAATAAATTCATCAACATCGCGCTGAAGTTACTGCTATATACAGATTTTCAATATTCGGCACAACGTCATTTACAATATCTACTACAGTTTCGCAGCGTTATCCCGTTAGTGGATCCTCGTTATCTATGTTAGTGTTATTGGATCAAAACGACGAGGGAATATTTGTGGTGGAACCCGAAGAAAAAGCCTTGTCATGTTGTATTATTGATGTCTTGAATTTGTCGTTAATTAACACTTACTTATATTTTAGTAATTTACATAATTAACTCACCAATCGACGATCAATGTTTTAGATTCGAGCAAGTATGTTCCTGGAATATCCAGCTAAAAAGATTCCTGTTTCCATGTATTTATACTTTCCTCACCCAGGACTAAATTTGATTTCTATGTGTACTTCCTCTATACCCAACTATGCTTTAGCTGGATCCCCACTCCATTTTGTAGCTTTTAAGTGATTCATGCCATGGACCTAACTATTGTCCATAATGTGTTTAGCAGATATTGTAATACACGCAGAAGGTCTCTTTACTGATCAGTTCCATAACTCGGGTGAATTTTACTAGAAATGACTTGTTTTCCCTTATTTATATAGACTTCTCGACAACAACTGTTGTTTACTGGAATTTCTAACAACGCGCCAAGACTATAATTAAGTTTACCCCTAATCAATGAATGTCCACAAATATCACAACTTCATATTGGCATCGCAACTTCGCCAACTGCATGATATCCTCACAACTACACGGTTTCTCATTATTAGATTTTGGTAAAACAGCGCCAGTATTTCACTCCAGTGTGTCCATTTAAGTTAACAATTCAATCTTGAATATTTTTATATTTCTTTCACTTCGGTTTAGACTGTACAATTTTATTATGGTTAAGTATGGACTAGTTAACAACAACAAAATAAATATATTAAGGATATATATTGTCTATGAGTAGATATAAAGCAACATTTCACGAGTAAAGTTGTAAGCCACTGAGAAATTTTAGCACTTTACGAGTGAAGATATTCCTTATATCCACTTAAATAAAGATTTTTGCTTTGATAAATATTTAAGAGTCAAAAGTCGCTGATCTGTGTGGACCTTTTCTCTATTCCCTGGCTATGCGATTCACCACTGCATTAGTATATCGAAACAGTTTCGACATTTACAACAAATTTAGGATAGCCAGTGACATTTGATAAATTAAGCATATACTAGCTTCAAATTATGTATTTTGTCGATTTAGTTAGTTTCACAATGGAAATGTAGAGATTTTTATTTTCGTTAACACATTTCTTGCGTGTATTGATAGAGTGAACATTGCTAGAGTGGGGTCAAGTTAGAACAATCAGAATGGTCAAATTTAAGAGATTTCAGTGTATAACATTTAATCAAAAGATTTTAGCGATTGTACGATTCAACGTATGGAAAATTTATTTTCTTTCGATTCGTTCATTTCTGCCTTTAAATGTGAATGTTTTGCTTTGATAATCCTGTAGTCTAATTCGGTAACAGACACTTCACCCACATTTCAGTTAAGACTTACTTTCGGTTTGCAATCAACACTAGTCAATGTCGGATTTCTCCATCATTTTCAAACAGGGCAGACATATTCTGTATATTGGAAAAAAAATTAATTCCACAAGTGATATTGTCACTGTGGCGATATAACTTTTATCCCACTGACTTATTTCAATATATCATTATGATAACATAAATTTAAAAACAATATTACTACACATTGTCAATTATTTGTTTGACATATCCAAAGGTGGGGCAACATTACCATAAATTACGTCGTGATCACATGGCTTTTACAAACAGATGACCATGTTGTTTCTTTTTAAGCCGAATATGTTATTTACATTTTTGTCTTTTGTTAATTTGTTATTTGCATTATTCGACTATATGTTCTACAAAAGCATCTGGCAAAATTTGCAAAGCTTATCAAAGTAGATGAGGCATTTCTTCGAAAAGCAAGTCAACGTAAATGATTATTTGTTCATAAACTATATCAACTCTTCAAGTATAGCATCTCCTGAAAATTATTGGTATTAATATAAATAAGTGTCTGTTTCGTGGTTAGTATTGTTGACGTTCATTAAATGCCAAGTGTAATTTTTGCTTCCAAAAAGCAACCCACACGTTGGTACTCTAACAATATGACTGTAATCGTGATATTCCTTCCGCGCTGCAAATTTTTACTTTGTCATTCTTTGTGTTCGCTACAATTTCTTGTCACACAGTCACATTATTTATGAACCTTTTGAAAACAATCTTCTGAAAGTTCTGATTCAATCTTTCAGTTATTCTTCCTTCATGACAGAGTATATTTCCTGATTTTCCATCAAATCTTCAATCTTGTAGTCACTCTTCCTTCATGAAAGTGTAACTATCCAGATTCTAGCCCTCTGTTTATTTATTTTCTGTATTTTAACTTATTTTCTCGTAATAACAATTTTAGTCGATACTTATGTTTAGTATATAATACAAATAACACTATCATAAGATAATTTTAATTCAAACTCCTCTCTTCCTTGTGAAATGTGTACGTTCTTCAGTGAACCGTTCTTTCAATCCACGTCATTTTTTTTTAGCTAAACTTGTTCTTTCAGTGATCGATATATGTATAAACAACTGGATTTTGAGGACCGTAGTTAACATGTCTTAAATTTATGTTCTTTGTTGGTTATTTACAGCGTTATAAAAGTTAATACTTTCTTCACGATAAATTGTCTATTGGTTTGATAAGTTAAGTTAGAAGAGCGACCGTGTAGAAAAGATTTTAATTGCAACAATTTGCAGTCTTTATTCAGTTATTTTAAACGTATATATTATTTCAGATATTATCAAATTGTATCATTCTCATTGTTGTCTTTGCTACATTCCCTTTATATATTAAATCATCACGTGCTGTTGTAAATCGAATTTTGTTTTCAAAACATTATATCACTGCTTTTCTCGAATCATTTTAAACTGACACCATAATGTTTACTGGATCTTCAAAGTATTCTGTAAATTTAGAGGAATCCAAATTTTTATAATTCTTCACATCAAATACGTCTCTTATTCATCACTTGTACTGTGTTTCTTTATCTATTTTTCAATCATTATTGGTAACATTGAGTTTGATATTATCATTATTAAACACAATATGTAACTATGTAACTGTACATTTTGTCTATAGCACTGGATTATTAATAAATGTACAATAACTAAATCCATTTTCTTTTTAGACGAGAATACCGTGTGTAGAGTACACTGTGCCAAGTATTTGTAAGTACTAGAATGAAAGCAAATTCACAATCTTTATAACTAAATAATATAAAATAAATAAGATTGTAGTAATTTTAATCGTTTTTAACAGCATCTACTGAAATATTCCAGCATGAAACAGTATGTTGAACGAAAGCTATGATATTATCGTTGATACGTTTTCTTTTGTCAAAGAATAAATCGTCGTTACCATAATAACATATCAGGATTCATTAAAAGAACGGTTTTGTGCCAGATCATTGACGTGACGTAAATGTTTCAACAGATGCGAAATCTCTCTGTAAACAATCATCCTGTAGGACTTGCAAAGCTAATTTTACTATAACTGTGCGAGTAACTATAATCAATACAAACATTTATTGTAGCATTAATTTGTCGGATTCTTTACGAGTAAATCAAACATAATTACAAGCATTTTGCCCAGTTGGGGAGTCTTATCTCTTTGTATTTGGGAATAAAATATTATCGGACTGTAATGGTAATTATTAGCTGGGCTTCAAAGATAATGGTAATTATTAGCTGGGCTTCAAAGAAGTAAGACGGAGTATGTTATGAATTTATTTATATTGATATAGCAACTTGCAGCTTATTTAATGTACCTTGAATGGTCATAGAATTCATATTATATAATTATTGTAAGACAAATCTATTATTTTCGTATCGGAGTTGAAGCAAAGCACGAACTTTATTTAGTAAGCACACTATAATTAAAATGATTATATTGTTTTGTACAATGCTATTGGTATGACTTGAGGCTTGAATGCATACATTACACGTATTTATCCATTAAAAAGGAACTACTCTTATCAGGTATAGTCCAAAATACGTTTTCAGCAGGTCAATCGATGCAATGGCATGGGTCATGCATATTGCAAAAACATGACTTTAGATAGCAGAGAGTAACAGTTATACAGAAAATGGAGAGAATGTAGAAAGTACTTCAGAAAGAAAATTATACAACACTTCATGCATTAATATCTGTTTAAACTTAATCAGCTTACGATAATAAAATATTTAAAAGAAATTTAAAAATTTAAATATTTGAAAGAAACCTCGAAACTGAAGAAAAATGTAAGTTTGTTGAGTGATCGAAGCAAACAAATCCATGAATAAACTTCATTTTAATAACAATGCAAGAGATTTTTATCTTATTAAATAGAAGAGCTAAAATGACCTTATGTATTTATTTAAAGTGGGTTAAATAATTAAATTTGCCAAGAATGCCATGTTCTTTTCGATACTATGATAAATATCAGGACTGGCCATGTGCGCTCTGGCATAAACTTATTTCTGAGTGAGTATCCTCAAATGGCCATGTTTACGTTAATACTGATAGTGGAATTTATTGATGCTAATGTTTCCCCACATAAATAAAATTCGCGATGAATCTGAGACTTGGTTTATCATGCAACTTATTTTACATATCTGAAAGCTCGCGGATACATAAGTTATAACATTGAAAGAAATTATATGCTGAAAACTAAATGGCTAGATAGTGCATAGTTTACTTTGTAGATAAATATCGTGATTTGTATTGTAACACTTTTGTTTTAATCGCGACATTTAAGGCAAATTAACAAGTCTTGTAAATAAAATGATGTGATCAAGAGTTAAAGGAGATTTTATCTGATTTTCATTCTCCTTTAACAGCATTTTTGAGTGAATTTCATTCCGAATGTGGGATGCAACCGTATAAAGTGCATAGTAACTTCCACGTTGCGTTGCAGAAAATATAATTATGAGTCCACATGATTCATAACGAATAGAACTTCGCTTTAAATAAATGGTTCTTATCTACTGCTTTTTTTAAAAAGAAAAAATATCGACGGTGGTGTTGCACAATAGTGCTCAAAATTTAATATAAAATTGTGTAGGCTGGCATGTCCACAGACCATTACACGTCGTAAAAAAAAGGAAAAGTATGATTTTACTTACTATCTGATACGCTATCACTGACAATGATGATACTAATGACAAGACGATTCTGTTCATAATATACGTAATAATATAGTAATAATATATGTAATAATATAGGAATAATATATGTAATAAAATAGTAATAATATACGTAATAATATAGTAATAATATATGTAATAATATAGCAATAATATATGTATTTAGGAGAATGTATACGAAGGCAAAAGTGACGTTTTCTGAGAATAGGTGATGATTGTTATTTAATAGTGCAATCGACTCTATTCGAATAAAACTTTCGATTAAATTAAACAAAAACATACGCATGACTAGAGTTAAAGAAGTGCATATAAATTTGCTTTCAACAAATAAAGTATCTATCCGCTTCTGTTTATCCATCTAAATCTAGGATAATTATCACGATAAACATTTTACCAATGACAAGAAAGTCACGTAAGAGGGATTAAATATTCAGAGGAAGTTTCTATGTCATATCCAGGTATGGTCAATTCGAACAATACTGTTACGTTCTTTTCAAGATGTGACATGCACGAGGGAACCTTCAGTTAAATCCCTCAAGTACAGTCTATTGGCGAGTTACTTAGTACATGTCTGTATAAGCGTTCAGCTACTTATATAAATTTGTTATTGAGTTAAAGTGAGAAAAGGATTATGGTACAATATCTTTCATAAATACAATAACGAAAACAAAAACCTCCACTACCCTTAGGCGTCGTCTGCGTTGCTATTTATTAATTGTTTACAAAATAACGAAAGAAATTAAGGCTCACAATTAAATCCATTTATCGTCCGAGGTGAAACGAACAACGTTAATTAAAATCTGATAAAGTAATGATGATGTTTTACAAATGGCAGATCACTGAAAATTACCTCGAACTATTCGTCGTTTCAGCATGTATGACCCAGAGAGTTGCCAGTAACTACCCCGTTTTATCACGTTTATACTCTTCAACTCTTGACAGTCTGGACAAAACGAGTGAGGTATCCAGTCTTAGCGTTCATCCTAAAAATGGTGGGAACCAGAGTGGCATTTCTGTGAGCTGGCTACCTCCAGATGACGGTATTTTATTTAACCACTTGTTAACCTATACATTTGTCTAACAAAAGCAGTGTTATGCCACGATGTTCTAGCCATTTCTTCATGGTTGCTTCACTTGAACCCAGAACATAATTATCTTATGATTCTATAGTCTTAAACTAAGTAACAGATGAAAGCGAAATAAACAAGTTAGGCAAATGAATAAATACATTATTTATCTAAATGGAAAACTGAAAGAATATAAGAGGAACGTACAGTATTGTGAATTAAATCCAAAATAATACTGAAATGCCTATCCCATGTCCAAAAGTATATAGTGTTCCAAAGGAATTACAATATTTTGTGTGCGTATATACCGATATTCTTGAATATGTTGATGTATCAACAGTCTTGATAAATCACAATGATGTAATCTAGAATGCTCTTGAATGAATTCACAATAATTCCAAAAATAGTGATTTAGTTCACAACGTCAATAAGCACTTTTAAATTCGAATAAATACTTTTTAATTCTTCTTCAATTATATGTAAATACAGCAGAAAGTACCTCTAATGACTAAAAGTAAAGGATGAATGAATAATTTGTTTTACCGAAGCGTTATTTAAAAAATCTAGTACACAACAGAATAACCGGGATGCTCAAAAGCTCGCTTCCAGAATAGTACAGTCCTCCAATAAATTCTAGAACTCGAACCCAAATATCACTAAATAACATTTTTATTGTACCAGATTGAGATTTTGGAAGTACTCGTTTGAGACTGAGTTGAAATTTTACTAAAAATAACTGCTGAAAGGAAGACAGGAAGACTTATTGCCAAATGAAACTTGGTGCGTCAGGGACTAATAACAAGATGTACTAGCATAATTTTTAAAGTTTTCCAACTTTCGCTAGTAGCATAGTGGGATATTTTAGCGTCAATGGAAGTTATCATTAAAAATCAGCTTGGGGCACTTTGGCGTTACGACTATTGGCTTCAAAACTCAACAGCATGGGATACTGTGGCACCAAGAGAAATTTTGTATAGGAACAAGAGGAATGGCATAGTTGGCATGACGTCACGGTACTGGACACTTGCAACAATGTAGCAAAAAGATCTTCTAAATTCTTTTCCTCCACCAACTTCTTATTTTCACTTTTTTCTCCTACATTTTTGTTCTTCTTTTCCTCCTCCTCCAGTTTGTATTCTCCTCATCTTCTTTCTGTTTCTTCCGGTTTTCATTTTCTTCGTCCCTCTCTAGTTTTTCATTCCACTCCCTCCCACTCCTTCAAACTCCTTTTGTCTTCTTTATCTTCTTTTTCACCCGTTTATCTTTCATATTCTTTAGGTTGTTAATTTCCATGCTTATTATGTGGGGTGTATATGCACCGAACTTGATTCTGACAAACATTTCAATTACCATAGCTAGTGTGTCCACCACCTCCTGGAATCTGAGCATAAGTTCCCAGTTACTAGCAATAGCTAACTATCATTATTGAATGGCGCGAATGACGAACGCTATATTTTTATATGCTTCAAGCAAGTACGTGAAGGAAGACACACCTTACAATCACTTCACATATTTTAGGCTTTAAACACAATCGAACGAGCAAGCATAAATAATAAACCCATAAACTATTCACACCAACGAACGAGAAATCATAAAACAAACAAATATACTATCCACACAATCGGGATGAGAAAAAACATATTATATGCTATTCACACCAACGAACGAACAAGCATAAAACACACCCATATACTATCCAAAACAACGAACGAGCATGCATAAAATAAATATTATATACTATCCTCACCAACGAAGGAAGAGAAGAAACAAACACATATCCATGCACTATCACATTAACAAACGCGCATGCAAACACTAACACACACATAACCGTAAAAGAGATAGTATTTAGAGTCACACTATACTACATTCACACGAATTGGCAAATTAAATAGTATCTCTTCTCTAAATCTGGCTAGCCCTGAAAAGGGCTTTTCTTTTATGTTTGATTTCCAAATCCACCTAGCTAATGGTGTCACCTTCCTGGACTGGTACCATACACGCATCGCCGGCTCCAATCATTTTCCCAATTAATACAAATGGTTCCGAACGGAGATGGAGCTTGAGGAGCTTCATCATCCCAGTTTTCAGTCTGTGGGATAGTGAAGAGTTGTTCTCTGTCTTCTTCTATACCATACTCGGGGATGGTGAGTCTCTGCGGATCTCACTCTTGCCGCTGTCTCTGCAACTCCTCCAAGGCCTTATGCTCCCAATTTTCAATTTGAAGGACAGTGTCTCTCGATCATTGTGGTGCTGATTTTGAATGTGGAGGTGTCTTCACCTCAGGTTTGACCTTACACACTGGTTTTACCATGACGTGAGTATCTTTCGCTTTTGTCCTTCTTCTCTTCTTTCTTTTTTTCTTCCACCTCTTCCTCAATTCTTGCTCTTTCTTCAACAGTCTCCATAGCTAGCTCATCGAGCAACCGCCTGGCTGACTTGAGATGCACTTGAAGTTCCAACAGTTTTTGAAGTCGACTACTCATTTTTAAAGTTGACGAGTCAACGATATGTAGCTAGACAGACGATTGTACCTCTTTATATACGTGAAACACGGACATGAATGTAAACATCCCCAAACACTCAAACTTACCACGACATATGGTACAAACGCAGATGTGATAGAAAACATCCTTGCTTGGGTTTAGTATAGGAACGTTATGATAGTTCCTGTCATGGTGAGGGATAGAAAGTCAAAGATCATATATTCACAGTGGTTGTTTTTTTAAAACAAACACAACATAAACGTTTTTTTTTAATCAGGTAACAATTAATATAAGGAACAAGGAACAATCAACAATAATATCAAAGAAACAAATTAGTTTCGACAAGGTAAACAACGTTGTGAAATCATGTAAGATTTCCATTGATGAGAGTCATGGGGAGTAATCCATACTCCACAAAATTGAATGAAATTGACGGCTACCCAGTAAGTTCCTGGAAGATGATTGTCAACCATGTTGATGACATAAGCTTGATGGTCTTTAGGTTTGCGATGAGGTAGTTCATCTTTATCACACGTAACAGGAATTCAACAATCAGTATACGAGCTCTTGTTCAAAAGGTAATAAAGTTCCCAGGTATCAACTTTTTCTTGTGTTGTTTTTCTTCTCTGACAGGTAATTATAAATCAATAATTCAATTTTAACTTTTTACTGGAAAAGATCTGTCAAGTAACCATTTCTTTGCCTTATTTTACAACTATGGACCAAGAGAGCTTCAATACGATAAATCTCTTGATTATTAAATGGAGGGCGTGAAAAATTAAGCAAGCCTTTATACGACTCATACAACACATCTTCTTCTCAGATGAGACTCCAAGCAAGCTTCGTCCAGATACTCGTCCAATTTAATTTACTCATAATTATGCATTCATCGCGATGATTTTGACTGGGATGATCGTTTTGACATCCCAACAATCTTTCTAGCTTAAGACTGTAATTTTATACGCCAAGTGTTTCGCAAAACAGGACACTAAATATTGTTCTTGTTCTGGCAATCTACACTTGTCTACCTCGTCCTCTTTGTCTTGATATGGGGGTTCTGTTTTCGCGATATCCTCTCATTCCATATAGTATTCACCTTTCAAAGAAGGATAAGTGTCTTCCATAGTTTCTAATAAACTAAAGTCACTTTTCTCAAACTGTTGATTTTTATGATATCGAATTCAGCATACAGGATGACGTTCACTGTCGTGTTGAGAGCTCGTTCAAAATGAAGTTCCACACGCAGTTGACCAGATTTTATAAGGTGGAAATGTCCCTCGTCACTGCCTTTGTCTGGAGTGAAATCAAGTTCCCACAAAGTATAATCTCCTACATATCTTCGTACGAAATGCCGTGACTGGTGTTTGTTCCTATTTGTCTGGCAGCTTCCACAGGCACGAGTACATCTCAAGTAATTCTTCTCGGCACCAAACAGGTTCAATGTGTCTGGCACACAAAGTCTTGCCATCGTAACTAACTTCAATCTTGGACACATCAGTGCTTATACTCGAAAGGATTTTAATTGTGGATTATAATGTGGGGGGAATTGCGGACGATACCAACGATTAAACGTTTGGGTAACTGTCCTTGGAACAGATTATAATGGATCTTGGATCGGATTCCTGCAGGAATGGTGAATGTTTTAACTTCTTTGTATCTTGACGGATACTGGGTGGTCGTTCTGCATAAGGTGTGACTGATGTCGTTTCCTCTTTTAGGTAGCATTTCTACGCGACGCACGTAAAATCTGGCTTCTTGGATGATGGTTTTATAATTGGCAGGATAAGCCATCAAATGGAAAGCTGCACTGCTACAATTGAATCTCAAATAAATAACCACTCCGTTCAGCAAATACTAGTGTAGCAAAATCGTGTCCAAATGTAAACGATCCATCAGTTCTAAACTTCGTCCTTCCATGATTTTCTTTCGACGTTCGATAAATTACGCATTTTGAGGACTGCCAGCTTCTGCTGAATTTGCTATGTCGTCGAAATTCTACGACGTGTCAGGTTTCCAAACCAAAAAACACTCAAGCATCCAGACGAGTGTTCTTGGCCTCTTTTCCGTACGTCAAGAGAATTTCTAGGTACGCTTGGTAAGGGCAAGAATCCATACTGTTGATTAGTTTTTATTCAAGTAGAAAACCACTTCATTGGACAAGGAATGCATGAAATTGTTGACGGGTGCTGCTTATCATCATCGTCATTGCCACCACTGTTCTACGTCGTTTTAAGCACTTTTAATTTCAGATACACGTTACTGCTATTCATATCTATGTAATCTTCGTGCTGTCCTTTGATTTCAAACTCGATAAGTGATGAATTCGTCAAAGAGGAGATGGGATGAAATTCGACGCATTGTGATTCTTTCATTATGGGTGTTATGACAAAGAGATATAGTTCCGACATGGAACAGGCATAAAACTCTTGGTGCATCATTTTGCTCTTTGTAACTTTTTAATAATCGAAAACATCTACGTCTCGGACAATTTTTTTGTGGTCTTTCTAGCACTGAAAGTGTGAAGTTCTCTAGGGGTGTTTTTGTCTTTTTCCTCTTTGTCCTTGCTGAGGCGTCTGAGAAGCAAGAATGTCTAACTCATCAGCAATCGTGGAATTTATAGTTTCTCGTGGCCTGTTTGAAGCAAAACATATCTGCCTACTCTGAAGAAAGCTTATTTGGGGCTTTGTTTGTCAATGATTACATTTGGGATAAAGTCTTTACCATGAGTCAACGCGACATCTTTAAGGGCGTGCAATCCCCGTAGCATCATCGTTTTCAACACCGGAACCACTGTACAAAAGGCTGATTTGATCATATCTCCTAAATCATGCCCTCGGTCTCAAGCGACTGCTTGGTACACATGATACATGACTGACATGAAGTTAGAGTACTCTTAAATTTTAAGTGTGACTTTCAATTGCGTCAATGGAATATTGTGTTCCGGATCTCCATTCATATTAATGTTGACAGTGTCGAAATACGACTTGCTGACAGGCAAATAGCGAGTATATAAAAACCCCATAGTGAACGTGATAGGTATCTTCACCTTCCTTGTCAGCAATCGTGACAGAATCAACTTTGAAAGGAATGACACTTAGTAACGGGACGAATGTGTGTCCCTTTACGTTGAACTCCACAAGATCTGAGTACACAAAAATCAAATTCAGTTCTTGGTTCATTTCTACAGTGAATCGAAAGTGTTTGGAAAACTCAAAGCTGCAAATCACAACTGGAAATTTGTTTTTAACCCTAATCAAGTTTGGGTCTCCACCCAAAATGTGATTCAATTCAGGACAAAATGTAATAGCCAATACTTTGTCCTCCTGAAATTTCATAAACAGGCGACGAGCTATTTTGTGGTACTCGATCGTGAAACTTTTTCTGACTCTCTCCAAGACGTTACCAAACATGAAATTGAACCTTTCAGCAAGGGTGTTTACCAAATGTTGACCACGAAAATAAAAGTCATCGGAAATTATCAAAGTAATAAGTAGTTGGATAGAGCCAGGGTATTTTGGTTTCATAAAAGCATCTGCACGGTATTCATCCATGGCCTTTTGCACGTCTTGGTTATAAACGTCAATGGATACAATATTTTGTGTATAGATGATGTTTTTGATTTGTGTAATGTGAATCATTTCCACCAAAGCCCCTTCCTAATGGGCTTCGTGATCCATTTGGATGACCTGAAGTAATCTGGCTGTGAATCAGCACAAAGTGTTCTTGGCAAACACCTCAATGGAGCTGTCACAATTGATTGTTCATATTTCCACAGATTTAGTGTCCAAGGAGTCACTAAAAGTTACAGGAGTGTCTAAAAGGGGATAGTATGGGGAACATTTGGAACTAACGTTGGACACAAAACTCCCGTTGTTGCTGTTTTCGTTAGAGAATACTTCAGATATGGATTGGGATGAAGGAAACCAATGCACCTGCTGGGTAAAATGGTCCGCAACTGTTTGTCTCCTTGTTGCAATCTCACATTAGTAATGACAGCGCCGATGACATACTATACCATACAGATTTGGCAGAAAAAGACAATTTGAGTTTTAGGTTTACATTCTCCTCACCACACCCACAATGGCTGCTTTTGTAGATCTTTGCTGAGAAGAACTGGGGGAAGAAGTGGTCACTGTAGTAACTGATGATGCATTGGAGGGCAAGACGGTCACATCTTTTTATAGTCGATGATTTGAGAAGCGGCGATTCAAGAGTCAAAACTGACGGATATCCTTTCCAATGTAATCTGACTTCTTTGACACTTCGTTTTCCCACTTTTCGTGTTCTTCGATCGAGAATGCTTTCCACTTCGTCCACGTCGTCTTCTGTTTTGGTCATACGCTGTAACTCGGGTAAGTAAAAGTTCCTTTTAACACTTCCCCTTTCATGTCTTAGCCGGGAGGATAACGGCCACGCACTCGTTTAGTGACACGACACAATTCTGAGGTCCAATTGGGTAAGCAACCTTTGTCAAAAGTGTCTGGTTTTGTCAATGCATCCCCAATTTCTTGGGTCCAACACTCCAATTTCCTTGGGGGACTATGACTGACGGGGACATACCAAACAGGCGTGTGAAAACAATCACTTCGTGTCAGGAATCACTTCTTCGGGTGCGTGTCCAATGCTCCGATGGTAAGATTAGTTGTGCAATTTAACGAGGTGCATAAAGACGTCAATGTACTTGAGAGTGTGTTGATGCATACAATATTTCTACATGCATTTTTACAAGGTGCGTTGAAAATGTTCCACGATGCTGTCTTTGGTTTGGAGATTCTCGGTAGTGAAAGAAAATGAATGTCACGTTTCTTTATTGTTTTTGAAAAGCTTGGTTTAGAAATTCGGTGACTTTGTCGACTTGACATCGAAGAGTATGACGACCAGTTTGTTTCAACACCAATTTTAAGGCTTGCACTAACTCACTGCCTGATTTAGAAGTCAATGGTACATTCTAAGCCAACTTGGAAAGGACGTCGATGACACAAAATATATATTTGTAGCCACGATGTTAGGTGGCCAAATGAGACAGGTTAAATCAGATCGTCATTGATGATCGATGCCTTCCACTCGGGTGTAAATTCTTACAAATGTTCATCGAATGGGTTTTTCAAGACTTGTTCTTGAGGTAGACGAACGCTTTTCAGTCTTATTTTGGCAGAGCGATATAATTTCTTAACTCCCTAGTAACCGGCAGGATGGGATGGATCGTCGTAAATGTTAGCTAAGACCTTCTCCATTTTTCAGTAACTGATCAAATGTTCACTGATGCTACTCTGGATGGAGTGAAAAGGTGTTTTGCAAACTTGACCGATGTGCCACGGGCGTTGTTGTCAAAGGTATTTTGGTAATGGTGGTGGCGATATTGGTACTGGAATGACTTTGTTCGTCTTTTCTTTTATCACTTCTGGTTTCCCTTCTGTCTTTTTCACTTCTGTCGAAGCAGGAATGGAAAAATATTTTAACTAAAGCTTTAAGTTCGTCTCTTTGGGTGTAGGAAAAGGGGTCATTAAGGACGCTTCAATCTCACCAAGGTGAGCTAATGCCGGAGTTTTAAAGACATGTGCCATTTCTTCCTCAGGAATCCATGAGTTCCATTCTGTCTTGACCACTGGGGGTGGAGGCGGTAGTGTTGTGATTGGACGTTTCATCAATGCCTTAAAATCTTTCAGATTGGGTGAACTGTTTCGTCTAAAGCTTTCTGCTGAAAGAGTTGAAGTCGTTGCCTCAGTTGATCATACCGTTGATGTTTCCGTTTCGAACAAATCGCTGAGATCCATCAATCACTGCAATTCATGCTGTAACTGGGAC
This sequence comes from Potamilus streckersoni, assembly GCA_016746295.1. Classification (NCBI taxonomy): domain Eukaryota; kingdom Metazoa; phylum Mollusca; class Bivalvia; order Unionida; family Unionidae; genus Potamilus; species Potamilus streckersoni. Next base: position 126,005 of record JAEAOA010000553.1, on the reverse strand, counting down.
ATCTCGGTTAAATGAGGATTAGGAGATAAAAAATGGGTTCGTTGTTCTTGCTAACGATAGTATTGCTTCCATCGTTTATAAGGGACTAAAGTCATTTTCGTTCTTCTATTGGATTTCAAGGATCACGTCTAAGATCTTTTGATCCAGAGGCTCTTTTAATCCCATTGTGAAGCAGATCCCGCCACGAGACACCAAGGAGACAACTGTGGCTTTTAACAAGGATGCTAACAACATAGCCAAAATGTACAACAATCCACGGTGTTGTACCAACAACTTTGTCTTTCACGAATGACTATTTTCTTTTGGACCATTTTGCGAAGAACTTGTCGATGTTTGGCTAAGGATTCTTTCTGGTGTTTAGACAATGGTATCGTGCCTTTCAAGACATGCAGACAATATTTTCATACTGTATCGATGACATCTTTGGAAGCAGTTTGAATCATTTATTTTCGCATCGGTGAAAGATCTTTGGACAAGACGGTCAACATGTCCTAATGTTTGGCTGAACGAGGTGCTAGTCCTTTCCTTTTCTTTCCTTTGGGAGTAGAAGAGGAATTACTTTTTTTGAAGTGACATCTTTCTCAATGTTTCATTCGTTCCGTTCCACGCACCAAAAAATACACCAACGTCAATATTTTGTCAACGATCTTTTATCCTTTTTAGTGGCTATCGCATCGTCATAAAGGTAACAGTGTGTTTTCCAAAATTACAAATCAGTCCTCATTTTTGGTGACTCTTCTTTTTCTTTTGACTAGTGTGTCTTTTCTAGGGGTTACGTCGTTATTTGGCTTATAGATTTTTTGGATGATGTGACTGTCTTTTCTTTTTCCTTTTCCTTTTTGCACAGAAGAACGACTATGGTAATGATGTGCACTTCTTAGTGGGAACATCATGGGGATTTCATCAGCACAAAAGGTTGATTCCTAACCACGTAGCTAATTTCTTACACGACATGGTTGGCTCACTTCAATGATGAAGTCCCACTAAAGGTAGGTAGTGATAATCTGGAGACCATCGATCTTTCTTCTCCCATTCGCGATGTGTGGGTAAACGTACAATCTTGTTTTGGTTGGTAAGTGGTCACTTTAAAATTTCCAAACTGTCCAGACTGTAAGGCTTCTTTTAGCACATCAACGTTTACCACTTGACTGGTGCGATAATTGAAAGTCAATCCTTTCACTTCCACTCTGAGTGCACTTCTCCTTGAAGAGCACGGAAATTCTAAGCCGTAATTTTTAAGACCGCTACTTGCAAAATTTAAAATCTTGTCCTCTAGTTGCTCGTCTATCTAGGTTCTTAAACGGTCTCCTTCGATTTTAGGTTAAGGTTGACCCAAATGATTCATGTAGACGCAACTGTAAATATACAACACACGATTTACTAACGTTTCTAAAGCTAAGGACAGTTTTAAGCGAACATGGGCTATCACGTAGGCTTCAATGATAACATTTCCAAATTTGTCGGCTTCAACTAAGTCCTGTTCTTCTTCGTAATTGACTAAGAGCAAGTCTTCACGAACGACGTCCGCGTATTTCACGTATTTGGTTTTGTTGTGATTCATCTGTAAGTAGCGAGAAGGTTCCGATAAATTCTCCTTCTTTGGTAAACATGGTCGTTGTGCTAGTTCTAGGCCGTAGTTCTAAATTTTCTGAAGAAGAGTTTGTCCCTTCGCTTCACCTGTTCTAATCACAAAGATATTGATTGACGTTGAATCCTCTTATTTGGTATCGTCATTGTCTTTCCGTACGATCTAACCCATGTATGTGACAACAAAGTGGACTGTCGTCCGGATCACCGGTGCAACTGTTTGGAAAAGATGTTATGTTGAAAGACAAGGCTCTATGATGCAGACTTTCATCTTCGGACCAGAAGAGTGACATAGTTTACGACAAGCTTTGAGGAATTTGTGGAAGAAAAAAAGAGCTATGTTAACGAAATGATGATAACATAACAAACAACCACTTCCTATACCTCGAAAAGGTCTTAATTTTCAATTTTGTCATATATATATATATATATATATATATATATATATATATATATATATATATATATATATATATATATATATATATATATATATATATGTGTGTGTGTGTATGTATGTATGTGTGTGTGTGTTATCTCTATAATTCCAATTTTTATGAATTGACTGCGTTTTCTACGTTTTGAGTGGATGTAAACGGTCGGGTGACACTGATCTGAAAGTTTTACATATCGATACATTCTGCGGACTACGTTTTGTTTCCTGTGTCCAGATCATTTCATTTGAAGTTTTATTTGCACAAACCTTTAACACTCTAATGATAATAACAATAAGCTTCTACCCATTCACTCCTGCGATTTCAATGTAAAATGACAAGCCACAGATGATAATCGATAATTAGAAATTAAACCAATGTAATTGCATAGACATTCCTGCACTCCAACACTCATCCCTTTTACCGAAGAAGGCATATAGCAGGATTTATTAGACAATCTTAGAAAATTATTGCATTTCACCTCGAGGACATGCTACAGCTGCAGTTATTAAAAGTCAGGGACCATGTTAAGAAAGGGGTCTCACTAAAAATGGACACAGTTTTGGTTTTGAAATATCGAAATACGTAGAAAGTGACAATGACGTTGCTATAACAATAAGTGCCATACGCATGCGTAATTTTCAAAAGAAAGGATATATTCCTGGTTGAACCGCAACAACCATTTTTTAAAATTATATTAATATAATGATCATAACAATATATCACTGGCATGACCAGCTATGGCATTCTACCCTGTACCTAGCTACGATGTCGTAGCCTCAACTTGTTTTGTTGTGGCTGAGGCTACGAACTGATCCCATATCAGGTAATGGAGCAAAAAGAAAATCCTCACTTAAGTCAGAAAAACAAATAGTTTACAAATCTACTAAATAAGTATAATCATTTTGTCAAAGAAGTTTGACTTCTTTTGAATTTATTAAGCCCTTACATGGTAAAATAAATTGGCATAGTTATGCTAACCTCACCGTGTCCACCATAACAGATAACGCGAGACTCTCGCCGTGACCCCTTTTCTACATAAGGCTTGCCAGACTATATATGGATATTTTACGCTATGGTATTAGTTGTTGAATGACATAACGCGAGAAGATGGAGAATGGATACTTGCATAAATTGCTGAATATGGATTTGTTGAGAAAATAATTGCTTCTTGGTGGAATTTCAAAGTCACCGGTGAACCGTATTTACTTTTAATGCGCAGAATTTGCGACTCAAACCGCGCCATATTTTACTACGATCTGTTTACGTTTCCAAATAAGGCATTAACGTCCTTATGAGGCACACAAACAAACGAGGCTGATAACGGAAGTTAGCATTATTTGAACTAATATGGCGGACGATAAAAAAGAAAATATCGGATAAGAAAGGTAAATGAGATTTTACCACTATTTCTACAATGATTTGCGAGGATTCATGTATTGAATAAAAGAACCACTCAATTTATTTCATAATATATCAAAAAACATGTTCAAATTTTTTAATATTAGGCTAAAAACGAGCCGGGTGTGAATCACACCGGCTGTTCCAGTAACACACATAGACTCATATTAGTACCGTGTCCACAAAAGGACTAAAGTACTAATATTAGTACTACCCTGTATCAGATTATAAAGAATCAATGAATCCTAGCTAGCGAATATAGGACTATGTAATCTATCACAGATAAGGGACTAATGAAAGAAAACTTATTAGTAAATAAAAGTGAATGTTTTGTTGATTAAATCTGCTGACCTGATGTTAGAAAGGAAGTAAATTGTAATTATAAGGATTTCATGATCATGGTTGGGTATATATCGATGTGTAAATTTTACATGATCACTCACAAAGTTTACATTTTGAGTGATTAGATAAAATTGACACTTCGATAAATACCCAAACATGATCATATAATCCTATAGCGTTTATCTATGACTTTATAACGTGACTCTATATCTCTGTTGTATGTATCCCTATCTAGAGTAGTGATAGTTGCGCATATTTAGGTCAACTCCTTGCTACAATGTTGCAAGTGTCCAGTCCCGTGATGTCATGCCACCTGTGCCATTCCTCTTGTTCCTATACAAAATTTTCCTTGACGCTAAAGTACCCCAGGCAGTGGTTTTGACGCCAAAAATATTGACGCCAAAGTGTCCCAGGCTTATTTTTAATATTAGCTCCAACTGACTCTAAAGTATTTCACTATTACTACTTTTGCTCATCACGATAGGTGTTGGATGCAATTCTTAAATTATTAGGATATCGTAATTGTGATCAAGCTGAAGATATCTTAAATTTATTTATATCTGCTTTTTAACTGCATTTTATACAATTTACACTCAAAACCAGATATAGTATTACTAATGAAACACAAAGCGTTATAATCTATCTCAAATACTTTAAATAAATTCATATGCCTGAAAAAAATTATCTTACCTCTCTTTGGTCTAAAACTCAGTAACATAAAACGGTGTAACCATGTTTAGTAAATTGAACAGATAAACTTATTTCTCTAAATTACAAAATAAAATTATTAAGGAAGAATTTCCAGCAATGTAAAATTGCATCCAAATAATCCTAAATGTTCCTTTAAAAGTCCGAAAGAGTAGAGTGTTGCCAATATATCCCAGTATTGAGTGTGCCTATTTTCGAATAGTCTTGAATATCTTGATGTACCAACAGTCAGAATGTCTTTGAATGAATTCACAGTAATCCCAAAACAGCTTTTTAGTCCAAAATTCCACAAAGGTATATACTTCTGAAGACTGGCACCAAAGGATGAACGAATAATTTTGTTAACAATAAGCTGATATCAAACCTAAGACAAAAAAATAATCAGGATGCGGGTCGTAAAGCAAGTACACATCAGAACTCTATTTCATTAATTGTGAAGGTCAAGAACACATCATAATTATACATATATTCTTAAATGATTTTGCCCTACCCTGTTCTCATTGTAGGCAGCATCCGATTCTTGCGTGGTTTTGAGGTACGGCTGCTTGGAAAGTCTTCATGTAACCTGAACAAAGTCTGGTGTCACATTATTCGTGTCGACAATGACAATTCGTCTGAGATAGACCTCAAGACACTTGCTAGTGTAAGACATGTTATGTATCTGTTAAAGCTATACATGCCAATACAAATACATTGACAAATGTATTATAGCATAACACACACACGCACACATGCGAAGGACTATGTCTGAATGTTTAGTTATCACTTTTTACTGCATTAAACCTGTTAATAAATTTAATGCCGATGCTCTGAAAAAATGACGTTCAATAAAGTAGTCTGGAGCTACAAATGCAGCACACGTGACTTAAGATAATGACTTAAGAAAGGTAACTGACAGTGGCCTAAATTGTCGGAAAAGAAGAACAATACTGTTACTAAGCAAAAAGCATACTGTAAAATTCTGGAGTTTAAAGGTATTCTCCATCTAATTTAAAAGCCGGCTAGAAGAACGGTGTATTGGTGTAATTCTCTATCGGATTCCTCAGATTGGAAGTAGTTCCATTGTTATAACGATGGCTGCGAATCCATGGAATATAGGACACTTTCTGGGAGACTTGTATGCGATTGTTGAGTGGGAAATGAATATTGTGAAGGGTACAACTAAAAATGATGCCCGATATACAGTTAAAGTGAAGATATACTAAAAGTATTTACAGTTCAGAAATTATTTGTACAGGATGTTTCATGCATTCGCTGATAAATGATCAAAAACATAATCAGATTGACATCACCATACAACTACTCGGCAAATTTTAAACGAATAACCAGAGAATTTTGAATGCGATTGTCACAGGTGATGAAATAGAGATTTTCTTTTCTGAATCCAACTCAAGATAAACTAATAAAGTCTAGATCTTAGAAAATAAGCAGAAGCGACAAATCGCTCCACATCCTCGGTCTTTCAAAAAAAAATTGATGCAAAAATCCTGGTCGTTCATGTACCTGTACTTGAATCGTGTCACTGTCCAGTTTTATGCTTTTAATGTATTACCAAGCGTTGCAGAACACGCCAGAACCATTCGTCGCCGTGATAGTCATCTAACCCGTGTCAATGCATGGGCTTATAAAACGACCGTTTCAAGAAATCTCCTGAAGGACCACAAAATTCAAACTTTGACACCTCTTCTGTACAACCTATACAACTATAAGTTAGCTTTAAGTGGATATTTATTCTGAATCTCTTTATCAAAAATTAGTTGAGGGGCAGACTATTTGAAAGCAACCATGCTGTTGAAAGTGCATTCAAACGAGTGAATTTAAAATAGCGTTTAATAACTGGATAATCATACAAAGCAGGTATGTAGTGGTGCGTGGAGATGAATTTCATGTGCTAATGTACAGTTCTATAATAAAAAAGTGTTTTGTAAGGCACACTAATTTTTATAACTTTTCAAATAGCTCTATTTTGTTTAGCGAAGAACTGGTTTACTATTTATATGTCAGAAAAAGAATTATGATTATCATCGCGCACTTTCAAACATAGTAAAGGAATCAACATAGGCTCATAACCAAACAAATTGTACATGCGTGTTTATGGGAACTGAGTGGTCTAAAGCGCTCTGCCAATATAGGCATGTAATATGTTTCCCTTGGATTAGTGGTTTTCCTATGTTGTCCTGCGTTCATCATCCACCAGTTATACTGGCTGCCAAGTATAATTATTCACGCGCAGAAGAATGTCGTTATACCTAAATATTAACCTGTGTGTCTGGTTTAATTCAAAATAAAAAATTATTTAGACCAAAGTTTTAAGAATGATATTGCTTTTTTGCAGACTGCATTCGAAACTTATTTTGATGGAGCTCTAGGAAACTTCATAGTGACCGTACAGTCACTTCCAGGACTTGTGTCGACGGCTTCAAAACTCTCTTGGATAGCTACAGCCGACCTTTCATGCGAAGGTAGTACATTAGCCAATTAGTGTTGATGCTTGTACCAGCATTATAGTATTGAAATGATTAATTAAACATAAATAAATTCTACCTCGACTCATTTGTATAAATAATTGCAGCGATTTTAGGTCTCATTTATAGTTCTTGACACCAAAATTTAGCAATTGCAAAAAAGAAGAAATCAGACTAGTGGCAAAATTTCAAACATTTAGTCCCGGTAGATAAACATGTCAACAACTTTCAATAATGTTTTTGCGAGATATTTGATTGTTAATATCATACAAAGGACTTTATCATACCCTGCTCTCCACTCTAAGCGATAAGTAGGCCACAAGTAATGAAATTAGGTCCGATTGTTATTGCTCAGAGTTAGATAGGATGGCGTCCATGACGTTTAGGTTCATGCGAATAAAACGATAAGCTCGCTGTCGTGTGAACTTCATTCAGTAAAATGTGAAGTCTATAATATCATTACATGACTGTACATACTAAAAATTGGGTTAAATTATCAAAAAACATATAGTCTACTTTTGCTCTCTCCATGCTATAAATCCGAACGTTTATTTTGATACGAAAGGTATTTGAACAGTTCTGAATACTTTTTTAATAATGCTTATTTTTTTAATCTGTCAATAACTTAAAGCCGATTGGAAGATAAAATAACGTTCATTAAAATGGTCTGTAGTTGCACGTGTAGCATGCTAGATACCCGCGGATAAATGGGTGTTACGTTACAAAGGTAAATGGCAGTGACGTAAATCTTTGGAGAAGATAACTGTAGTTTCTGAGCAAAATGTTACCTTGTAAATTCGGATCATTCTTAAGGTGATCTCCGAGTGATGTCAGGCCGAGTTGAATATTATTTACAGCTTTAATGTTTGTTTATATTTTATAAGATTAAAGATGGTCGAGAATCTATGGAAAACAGACATTCACAACGGCCTTTCGCAACTGTGAAGGGTGCATTTGATGAAGATACCCGATACACTGTGGAGTATTAGCAAGGGTTTATATTTTTAAAATTTGCTAATAAAGAACTTTGCAAAATTCCTCTTAGCAAGATGAAATGATAACAACAGGGTTTGCATACCTGCTACAAATGTCCTCAGCACTTTGAGAAATATAAAAGCATGGTTCATATGAAAGTACCTTTACAATCAGCAAAAAATATTTTGAAGTGAGTCAGTCACCAGTGATATTAAATAAAACTAAAGCATCTTTCTCTTGTTTAGTTAGACTGAAAGAATATTTTTAAAAATACTCAAGTTTTGTTTTTATTGTTAGAAATAATACTGAAATGTTCAAACTTTATAATTAATTATTTACTTCACTAGGCTTTGTGTCTTTCTCAGGCCGATCTTATTCTTTTCTTGTATCCGACAAATGTATTCGATTGCTTTTCTTTAATGGCACGAACACTTCGTGCTCCAAGAGTTTTACAATAAGTGATATTTGAAGTACTTAACGGCACCTCGATTTTGGTAAAAGGGGTTGCAGATTGCAATTCTCAAGGTGTCATCCTTTGTCCATAGGTGACATGACATCTGGTTGTTGCATGCTGATTAATTACACGTAAGCAT